>CAKNEU010000034.1:0-326554 GCA_930272665.1 Mariannaea elegans
AATAGCCCTAACGCTAAGCCTCTTTCGTTAGGGGGGGCCGGTTGACGAGGGGGCCGATTGACTTGTGGCCTACGTTACAGTAGAGACAGGCAAAGCAAGGCAAGGGAAATCTCGATACACGGGTCGACCGGACTTAGAAACAGCCTAATCCGTACACCGTAACAAATTACTCAAGAATCACCTCGGGTCATCAGGCATGGCCATGCACCCCTCATCCGTTCCCCCACGTTTTTAGCTGCGAACCTGGGTTGTATCATACGTAAGGGGGGCGATGATCCACCGAACGCTCGGAAATGTCGGGGAAGGGGATTGCTGAGAACATTTTGAACTGGGGAAACACGCTATGCACATTAATATAGGATAGGACAGGACGGGACAGGACGGGACAGGATAAGGAGGGTAATTATTAGATGCATGGAACTTGCTGCGTTTAATCATTATGCATAACCAGTGATTCAAGTAGACAGATTACTGCTAACCTAATTTACTGCAGTACTACATCTATATCAGTACCGGTATACCTACAGTACCGGTACTTGTACGGAGTACAGGACGCAAGCTGTAGATGGACAAGTTTCCTCTTGAGCCAGGGTATGGCATGGGAAACCAGGATTAAATCAGCCGCGATGCGATGCGGCGACGAGTCGGAACCGATGGAGCGCGATTAGGGGATGTGCAACCCAACAAGCTGCCTCGACGGATGAACAGCACAGTCCGTTTGGAAGCGTCAAAACGTCGCAATACCGCACCGCTGGGAACAATCGATTCTTCAAGTCAGCCTGTTGAATGGGAAAAAGCCCTCAAAGGACCGACCTGCCTGAATGGGCAGTCTGACAACTGATTCATTCCCCCTCAAAAGCACCCTGCAGAAAGCCCCAAGGCGGCCACACGCACTACGGGAATACTCCGTAGGGCCACCGATGGCACGCTCAGGGACTAACGCCGGCGAGGTCCCCCACTAAAATCTCCGGTCCGCTTCTTTTTCCAGAAGCCCGCCATCGGACCAACGACAGCTTCTCTTCTCTTCTAGGGATTCTCTTTGGGGGGACATCCAGGACCCCCGTCACTCGACTTCTTTTTACCCGTTGTGTCCACACCCCCGTCGGCTCCGTTCTCCGAGCTCCTTTCCATGCGTGCCATAATAATTACTTACTAACTCCAGACTCCTGCTTGTTCCAACTCCCTCTCTTATTATTCACCTGCCTTCTCAACACTGACGTTGCTCGGGGTCCTCCTCCTCCTCTCTCCCCCCCCCCCCCCCCACACACCGCCGCTCGGTCATGTCGTCGCCGTCGCAAGAGTCGCTCGGAGTCTCCAGCTAACAACATCCCGACGACGGATCCTTCATTGTCCAGTCACATCTACTCTCCACACTAATATTTCATAATCAAGACATGCCAGCGCGCCGCAGCCCTGTCCTACTAGTCCCCATATTCATTTGACTTGTCAGACTCCAAATCCTCCGCCTTACTTTCCGAATCCCGATTCTTCCGAGCCTCCGGTTCGACCCTGCCAGACCATGCCCGAGAAGTCGGCCAGCGTCGTGTCGTACGCCGCCGGGGCCTCACTTGCTGCTGCCGCCCTCATCTACGTCTTTGCGCCCAACTTTTCCATCGACCATGATAGTACTAGCTCCAAGAAGAAATCCATTGTCGGCCTGCGCAACCAGGCCAACGATTGCTTCATAAACTCGGTTCTCCAGGCCCTGGCTGGCCTTGGAGAGCTTCGGATCTACCTGATCCGCGAAACACACCGCCGCCGTATCGAAGATCCCACCGTCTACGCCAGTCTTGTGCAGCCTGCGGGCAAGCAGGTTGCCCAATGGAAGCTCCAGGGCCTGCAGGAGGGTCTGGTCACACAGGGCTTGAAGGAGATGCTTGATGCGCTTAACGAGCGCCCCATCTATAAGAAGGCCATTTCTCCCTTTCAATTTGTCAAGGTCCTCGAGGTCGCCTTCAAGCAGCGTATCAGTCGACAGCAGCAAGATGCCCAGGAGTTTCTACAAATTGTCGCCGAGCGCCTCAAGGATGAATACCATGCTGGCCAGCGGGCCCGGCTACATGCGCGTAGACGAGGCATGATGGCAAGTTCGGAAAACCTAGCCAAGGCCAGAGAAGAACAAGCCAACGGAGACAAGTCCCCCACGGAAAACTCGACGGAGCAGGAAGCTGAGGAAGGTGCTGATACCTCGGCCATTGAGCCCTCCACAGCCTCCACGGTCCCCCAGATTCAGACAAATGGCGACCTTGGCCCTTTACCGATTGAGCTGGAGGAAGGTTTTCCCATGGAAGGCAAATACGAATCGCATCTCGAGTGCCAGACCTGCCGGTACAAAACCAAGCCCAGAGAGGAAACCTTCTGCTCTATCACCCTGGCCGTTCCCCAGGTTTCTTCTACCACCCTTAACGCCTGCTTTGATGGGATTTTTAAGACGGAATTCATTGATGATTTCAAATGCGAAATGTGCAGGCTCCTGCAAACGAAGACCAATCTCGAACAGGACATGGCGAAGTCGACATCGGAAAGTTTTAGGGCCCAGGCACAAGAGAGTTTGCAGAAACTCCAATTTGTCATCGATACCGATCCCGAGAACCCGCCCGAGGACCTAGACCTTGGAGATATTCGCTATGCACCCAAGAGGAGAATTGCCAAGACGACAAGGATGTCTCTCTTCCCCAAGATCTTGGCTATCCACCTTTCGCGATCCATCTACGACGTCGGGCAGATGACCCAAAAAAATTCGGCAAAGGTTGCTTTCCCCGAGACACTACCCCTTGGGGGTATCGTAGACCAGAGGAAGTACAAGCTTTTGGGTTTAGTTACACATCGTGGTGGGCACAACAGTGGTCACTACGAGGCTTTCCGGCGACAAAACCTCCCAGCACCCTTCTCCAACCCAAACACCTTTCATCCCTCCGATATTTACAGCAAGACACCAACCCCCGTATCTACACCCGTCATTTCAGCTCGCGCTACTGACAGCCCAGCAATGTCAACCCCCGATCTTCTATCTGCCTCGTCCGGGAACAGCTCGTCAACACCATCCTTTGAATCGATACAAGTGCCGCCGAGGAGTGTGGCATCAGACAGGAATAAGTCTTCCAGTATCTTGAATGGCAGGGAAAAGGATGGCGACACCAGCAGTCTCCGTTCAGTTGCCGCGTCAACACGGTCCGTCATCTCGAAGTTAACATCGCCAAAGCAACAGCAATCGCAGGAGTTTTCGCCTGCTCGTCCACCCACAGCATCCAGCCCCGCTAAACGATCGAGGAGGAAGAAGGGCATGACGGACAAGTGGTGGCGTGTAAATGATGAGAAGGTTCGTGAAGCTAAGACTAGCGAAGTCCTGGGAATGCAGAGAGAGGTGTATTTGCTATTCTACGAACTCGAAAAGGATTACTAGGAGGACGACCCTGGCGACGTTCTGATCTGTCCGTATGGATTTTGTGTAACGTTGTAAACCTTGGGGCCTGAAAGGTGTATGCGTGTTCCAGCGGTGCGTGTTCCAGCGGGCCGTGTTGTCTTTCTCCATTCTCCATTTGCATGGAAGGCGTTTTCGATAAAATCAGTGTTGCTCTGGTATTAGATTCGGGTTCAGGCTATAAAGATATACATTAGTAGTTGGGTTTTGAACTTGTTCAGGTCTGCAATGCGATGAATTTATGAACGAAATAAACCTGAGTCAGCTTTCAGTAGATGTGATGATGTCGACATCTAGACGTTGAGAGAACGTCTTCTGTGTCCGTAAAAACCGAAGATGGTGGGCCATGGTGATTCAACCGATCTTGTAGTTTTACCAAACAACCTCTACCTTGAAGCCGTTATATCATATATCAAGTGATCGAACTGTTTCCAAGTATATCAAACAAGATGCCAGCTTGACAAGCTTTGGGCGGATATAACATACCTTCATCTCATTAGTTGAAGCGGTTTCCATGATGATTCAGGATGCCTCTTCAAATATCACGAAACGGAGAATTATAGCGTGCGACACAAAGGCAAAGCAGTCCTTCTCGTAAAGGTTGTCTAATTTGTAATTACTGATTCTAAGCTGGTGCAGGGGCTTCTCCCTGACCAAGCCTAGTGGTGATCTGCTTTTGGTCAAGTAACATATAAGACAGGTCAATGACGATGGATTGGGGCCCGGAAGAGGAATCTGGGAAGCAAAGAAGTACTGTACGAATCACTCGATTATTAGGGGCCCAAATTCGATTTAATACATCAGTGGGCTAAAATAGAAATTCAACGCCAATCAACATTAAAACCAAATGTTGACTGCAGAAAGTCTCGTATCAATTGAGGCCATGTTCGGCCTTCAAAATTCACTAGCCAATGGATTGCTGAGTCAGCGGGACCCAAATCCGACTTCGATAATCCCAACTCAGGGTGAACGCGCATGTGTTCAATTGGCGACCTTTTGGCTTTTAGAGGGTAATCCTTTCATTTCATTTTCCCGTTTATTCTTTAATGGGTTGTTTCCATTGAATCGAATCGGAAACTCGACACCTGATCTTAACGCACAAGAAAGGTCACGGCAAAGAGTCTCGTTCAACCCTTTTTTTTTTTCACTGATCAAGATTTCCTTGGTCAGGGGGTACGTCAACGACTCAGCGTGGCATCAAGCCATCTTCCTGGCCGAAGGCCATTCAGCACGACGCCTCGTTTTTTTGGGATAAGAAACTCGAACGGAGATAATTGGATATAATGCGCATTCGATTTGAAAGTTCATATCTGTACAAGCGTATTCCTTGGTGAAAGGTTCCTTGGGGGATCAGTACGTCGCTGCGCCGCTCTCCAATCAGCCTTCAAACCATTGTCGCTTTCAGCCATGATATATGTTACACGTCGTACGCGGCGGCGTCTCGCTACACAATGTATATTTCTTCTCATATTCTTTCTTGTTTTCTTCGCCATTCTCCCTCGCGACTCTCCCATTCGCTTAGCCATCAACTTCAATGGCCAGCGACTATTTAACAGCGTTCGCGGCGCGACATCGGATCGCGACGCTTGGTTACGGGCCGATGCGCCTTACGCTGTTGACTTGTACACCGATGTTGGATATCTCATTAAGACGGGCTATGGAACACGCCACCGCGTGCCGGATCAGTTGGCGGCTTTTCGGGCTGCTGGGGGTTTCTTGGGCCAAGAGGGGCAGGATTTCCTGGTGGTGGGAGACTGGACAACTGTGAATGAGACAGACGCCGAGACAATTGGGGTTCCTGTCTACGATGCCATTCAGAAGGTGTTGGAAACCAAGGTCCGAGGAAAGCTGGAGGATTATCCTAGGCTTCTGAAGCACAAGAGCCTCCAGGAACAGCTGGAGGCTGGCGACGAGAAGAAGGCGCTCAAGATTGGCCAGGAGTTTGGATGGGAGCTGGATGCTGTCAAGGTACGCGCTCGTACAGCAATATCAAAAGGGCTCTGCTAACAGGTCACAGTTCATCATGGGTATGGAGATGATATACGAGAAGATGCCTTACAAGAAGTGGTATATCATCCTCGATGATGATACTTTCTTGATCCGGCCATCACTGGAGCTTCTCTTGAGACACTTGGACCCCAAGAAACCGCACTATGTCGGTAACGCAGTAGGTGACTACAAGGGCCGGTTCGCACACGGCGGATCTGCCATCCTAATCTCCGGGGTGGCGATGCGTCGCCTATTTCATCACCCCGAGATCGTCGAGGAGGCATATACCGAGTCCATGTCCGAGACCTGGGGCGATCGGCTTGTGGCGACGACGCTACAGAAACTAGGCATCTACATTGAGGAATCCTATAGCCACCATTTCAACGGAGAACCGCCGTCCATCACACGCATCTGGGGCGATCGCTTCTGCTCGCCCCTCGTTTCCTTCCACGGCCTACGCAAGCCGGGCGAGATGCTCCACGTGGGGAAGACTCTGGCCAAGGTCAATGAACCAGTCCTGTGGCGAGATGTGTGGCGGCTGTTTGGTGACTCACCCATGTCAGACTTGGCCGACTCGTCGACCCAGCTCTCGGTAGACCATGTTGGAAAGCCAGACGAGCACACGCGGACGTGGGGGGCCGTCGAGAATACCGATGCTTGTAAGGCCAAGTGTCAGGAGCGCAATCGATGGTGTTTGGCTTGGACGTACGAGCTGGGTACGAAAAGGTGCAACCTAAGCCCGTGGCTTCTCTTGGGAGCGGGTGATGCGAAGCAAAAGGTGTCAGGTGTAAACCTGCCTAAGTTGAATAAGCTCCTTGAGGCATGTTGATGATCGGCTTGGATCATTGTGTCAAGAGATAGGCACCTAGATGATTAGTGGGGGTAGCGACGCTGACTCAATTTGTCATGGCACTAATATGATACATGTAGATTGGGGGGAGGGTAGTCTTGATTTGCACGGCGGAGCCGAAGTCCGGGGTGGGATGTGTATGGTTTTGGAGAACCCCCTGATTTCTTGGATATATGTGGTGATACGGCAATGATATGGGGTGGGTTTCTCGTCATATAGACCCAGGCATGGCAAGTATTAGGCCGATGGGAGCACCGACAGCAAACAAAGGAATGTATATAGTAATAGATTCATTGTACACATTGCTAAACTGTATGTCGCCAAGAGACCACTTACCTAACTTACCTACCGACACTTTGGGCGTTCGGTTGATGGAGATGCGAAGGCTCTAGAAGGAAATGGGGACCGTGGAAGCCTCCCCAGGTGTTCGGGAGCTAATCGGAGGCGAGGGAAGAAAAAAAAGAGGCGAGATGGCGAGATGAGCGAGGGAACAGCCCCGGTTGGCCTGTGGATGCCTCTCGCTCGCTTGCTTCCCGTTGACAGCGCCGACAACAAGGATCTTGGGAAACATCATGTGAGTGGAGAAGGGTAACGGCTAGTGACAATCTCTCCCCTATCCCTATATCCAGTAAATCATCCGGGAAAATGTTAAAGATACGTCTGTGCAAAGTAAAGCGTACAAAGCCTTGAAAAGCCCGGCTGCGTGAGGGGGTTATGCCTCGGTCCAGAGATGAGTGAGTGTAGGCTTGTGAGGACAAGTACAGCAGGGAACGGCATCTCCCCACTGCAGCCCAACCCAGCAGGCTTGGGAAGAGCTGTATGGACAGGCTGTCCTGCAAAGAGGGAGGATGTTCCTAATCCGTGATTCTCGTGTACGAAGTAGGCATTTGTCTCCTTGTGGCGGTGGCCGGGTGGATGGGATGGTGAGGTTACACAGGAACAAGGATTCGGCCAAAGTGAAGGGGGCGAAATGGGTGAGGGGGGCGGTGGGAGATGAGAGATGAGCGAAAGATTCGGGGTGGGTGTGAAGCGAGGAAATTGGGCCGTGGGTGTGCAGTGGATATCAACGCTGTGTACGGATCAATACAAGTACGAATACGTATTTTATTTTATTTTGTATTTTTTTTTAGCCATTGATTCTTTGTTTCCTGTCCATGAGATTAAATCGTTGCTAAGATGACGACGCCTTTGCACAAACTTCTCGGTGAAATGCAGGAATAGCGATGCAACGTATCTCGTAGTAAGGCGTCAAGGGCATTCGTGAATGGTGGGAGTTTTGATTTTCCGTCTGATGCGCTGTGCTCAAGCCATCCAGCAGCATTGTACTGCAATGGAACATGGAACATGGAACGCCTATCCCATGTTCCTCCCAGGCGGCCTAACCGTGGCAATCAATTAGCACCTCCGGGCACTAAATTGTACCTACATTAGTGTACGTGCTGGAGGAGCTAATTGAGGCTACCAAGATAGACCGGGAGCATACCGGTACTGTGGCGTTGCGGGGAGGCGTGGAGGATTGGGATGCAAGTGTAGTTGCATTGCTTCATGAACGGCTATATCCAGAGGTCTGCCTGCATGTGCGTGCATCCAGAATGATTGAAATATACACAAGGATACAGGGTAGTTGGCAGGCCCGAAATTCTAGATTTTCTCCCTGCCGAGGGGTTATTGCATGGGTAATATTCATGGAAGGGGTCGAAAGAAGAATACGACGGATATTCAACTCCGAGTCATGACAAGGCCGGTCGCCATGACACAGGGGATAAAGGGAGAGGGGGAGAAGGCCAAAGAAGATTTGGGAAATTTGTTACTATTTACATACTACAGATGGGTCTTGGTATTCCCGATTCCCAGGAGGGCTCAAGGCTAGGTAGGTAATTAGATTGTGGCTAGGCAAGGTTCCAATACCAACGGGAATATTAGGTACCTGGAGAAAGGGGGTGGTCCCCCAACGAGACACTGGGGAAAGCGACAAATAGGAACGAACCCCTTTGACTGTGGTGAAGAAGCATCCATGGATGCCATGCCACAACCATGCCATGGAGCCCACATGGAAATCTCCCAACGCCAGTTGCCTGGTTGAGATGGAATTGGAAAGGTCATCCTAGGAAATGCCACCTATCAGGCCATTAGCGAGCCAGTCTCGTGTCGAGCAGCCAGATCTCGCTGAGATGGGAGTTCATTGGGAATGGTAACGTCAACCAGGTTTCCATACATGGTTAAGGGGGTGTTAAAGGGGGTGTGGCGTAATTAATTGACGGTTGATGCAGGTGGACGATCTCATGGATGTCGTAGTGGCCCTTTTCATGTGTGTACTGGATGGAGGACACATATATATGGCTGATGTGTATGTAATCTGTACTGTATCTCCATCCATGCTCTCCCCCTCCATCCCCCCTCTTCGGAGGCTACAGTATGGAGTAGTAAGTAACAACATGTCGCATGTCACCATCATGCAGTATAGCACCATCCAATACCCCCCGTCACACAATGGGGGGTGGGAACGTGCGTATCGCCCGCTCTTTGGATCGTACATGGCACACACTAAATCGTACATGTGTGTCGTCTATCGTACGTACAGGAATAGCGAATTGCCCGATGGGAGACCTCCCTGAAGCTTTGAACCTCCACAGAGGGTGCAGGACCTCGTGTGTTTTTGTCCCTGAAGCAGATGACATGCGCACGATACCTTACAAGCCAGCACTGTGACTCTCTCTCTCTATCTCTCCCTCTCTCTCTCTAATCTTGTCCCTGTGTCTCGTCTACCGGCGGCCTTCAACTATGATTGCATTTTAAAGCGGGAGCGAAGAGAGAACCGGACCCGCAGGTGCCTAGCCCCGACGATCTAAGAACCGCCTCAAGTTCATCAAGGCGCTATAGCGAGGTACCGAGCTCCGGTTAAGCTACGGTACTGCCATAGTGCACTATGCACTATGCACTACGACGTACCCTATGCAGGGTGCCTGTGCCGCTAAGCGTTCCCGCTGCCTGGGCGGGCATCTGACCCAAACTTGATGTGAACTTCGCATGGTGTCCAATTTTCCCATCAAGTAATCTTTCCCCCAAAAGGGCCTCAGCTAATTAGGCATTCTCACCCCCGAACCCCTGTCTTTACTCATTGTTCTTTTCTTTCCTTTTTCTTTTATTATATTTTATTTTGTATTTATTATTTTTTGCGCATGGCTTTATCTCTTTGTTGTCCATTCATTTGGCGTCGTATACCTACCGACCGCCAACCTTCTCTCATACACGCCCCCCGTGTTCTTCTCGGTCTCACCGTCTTCCGCTCCCGGTCTTCCATATTTTCGCTGTTACTTTTGTCCTCTCCTTGAAAAGAGAACGTCGAGAAGGGGAAAGACAAGGGGAAAGAAAAAAAAGAAGAGGCGTTCTCCCCGGGCCGTTCTGTCATCCTCCCGCTCGCTTCGATCGACGTCGCTTCGGCAGTCCCCACTGCAACCAGAGTGAATTAGAACCACCAGAACCACCACTCCCACCACCACCATTTGCGCAGCCAGACAGGGGGCAAGCTTGCGCTCGATGTTCAACGACATCGTCGACGAGTCTACTACACCATCCACCCCCCCCGATTTGAGCGTATCCTATACTTTCAGTGGTTGTGGTCGTAACTCTAGCTGCTGCTGCTGCTGCGGCTGCTGCTGCTTCTTGTCCCCACGCCCACTCACACGACTCAACACCCCGTCTTTTCTCCACGCCACTCCTCCTCTCCTGTCATCCCATTCCCGCACCGCGTATCGCATCGTCTCTGTAGCTTCCACTGCTGCTCGTCGGCCCTGGCTCCGGAGCCTGTCAACTTCCCGCCTTGTTCTCTCTCTTACCCCCTGCACAATTGCCCTTGTTTTTCCCCTCCTTCCTTGTCCAGCACAGGGCTCTTCTCCGTGGTCCAGGCCAGGGTCACATCCCCTGGTCCTTTTTTTCCTTTCTTCCTGACTCTGTCCTGGCTCCATAAAAATTTCTAATTAAAAGCAGAATGGCTCAAGACGACCACGCCCAGAGTCAGAGCAACTCTGCTAACATATCTTCGGCTCCTGAGTCAGCTTCTTCCTCAGTTGCTGCCGCCGTTTCTGCTGCTGCTACTGCCACTGCCATCGCGACTCTCTCACCCGCGTCACCTTCCGCTCCTTTACCACCGATAACATCCTCGACCAGCTCGACACGTGCTGCCTCCGCCGACGACGACGTTCAGCCTCTCGCCATTTCATCCGAGTCATCTTCCGAGCCTCCAACCGTTCCTACCGTTGCTGATATAACCGCGATCGCACTTGCTACGCACCCAGCGGCTTCTCAGCAGAACGGCGACAGCAGGGCCCCCGAGCCCGAGCCCAACCCTACTCCTGATACGGAAATGTCGAATCAACACCCGGGTGCTCCCCATGGCCAACCTGTGAGCTATCCGGGTTCCGCGAACCCGTATCCCTCGGCCGTTGGCGTTTCCACCGCGCATTATGCTTCATACCCAGCAGTGACGACGCAACCCACCGACAGCTATCGACCGAGCCCGATTCCTGTAGGGAGCAATGTTATGTCCTTACCAAGCATGCGGACGATAGACTCGATGTCACAACAGCCGGGTCCGCCTGCGGCAGGTCCCCAGGCTATGGCCATGAGCATGCCTATGGCTCCCGTGCAAGCTGGCGTCCCCTTTTATGGCCATCATAGTATGCCCATGGCCCCTGGTTATGCACTCCCGTCGGATTCAATGGCACGTTATGCACTTCCTCACGATCCACGGCTCCTAGGACATCGAGGCCCAAAAAAGGTACGTTTGCGACAGGGAGATGGAACAGAAAACGTGCCTGTTTGCAGTTTTTACCCGAGGAACCCATACTAACGGTGGGTTCGTACTTTGTAGGAAATCAAACGCAGGACGAAGACAGGTTGCTTGACATGTCGTAAGCGCCGAATCAAGGTGAGCACTATTTCAGCTCTCGTCATTTTCTTACCTGTTCCCAATTTCAGAGAAGAGGCGCGCTTCTCGACGGTCTTTACTGGAGGACACTGAGGCAACAACGGTCCGTCAAGCGAGAGCTATGGTGGGACAAGAAAAAGGTCAATTCGCTTACAGCCCGTCGCGTTGGTTCCCTGGCTTGTTTCGCGTGCTCTGAAACTGCTGCGAGGCCGACGGCTCCCGCCCTTTCGTAGCTCGAAGCCAATTTTCCAACTCGCGTTAAAACCACATTCAGAGAAATGGCCCTAGCAAGTCTCAGGTGGACAATTGGTCGTTGCTTTAGCTCCTAAAGCTCCCCATTGGCCGTTTGTCTGCTGTGTGACTGGCGTGTTCGCTATCGCTATGCATGTCGCAGCCTCCAGATTTGGCGTCCCCCTCCACATGCCCCTCGCCTTTCCCACCTGAATATTTTTTTCCTTAATGTGGAGGCGTCGTGTACCCCGTCAACCCTTCTAACAACATCATTTTACCAGTGCGACGAGACACACCCAACGTGCAACAACTGCAAGAAATCCAAGCGTGAGTGTTTGGGTTACGACCCTATCTTCCGACAGCAACCAGGCAACCAAACCACATCTCACATTCAACCCGCGCCGTCGAGCCAGCTCACTCCTCCCTCCGTCCCGAGCTCACTCCCGCCCACTATACCGTCTTCAGTGCCCTCGAACCAAGCTCTCACCGCCCGAGCGACCAACTCTTACGGCAACCAACCGTCGATGCTCCCGAGTTTATACGCTCCAACTCACGTCTCCAACTCCGGCCCCAGCCTCCCGGCGAGCTCGCACATCTACAATCAGAACTCTGTCAAGTCCGAGCCCGGCTACCCTGTTAAGACTGAACCTGGCTACGAATACTCATCCGCAATCGACCCCGCCCTCCAGACCCTTCCGTCGACAACCCAGGATAACTCGAGATTGCTTGACCACAAACCACTAGTCGACAGTTCTCTTCATCTCAGAGGTGGCGCCCCCTTCGCATGATTTCCCCCCTCGTTTCGTCCTTCGCTGCTGTCCAGAACATTCGCTCACACGCATGTTTTCTACAGCCAAAATGAAGATCGACGGAATCATCGACCAGCTAGGCCCTGCTCCCCCGGCCCAGCAAATCAACCATACAGAGGAGATTATGAGTGAGATCACTAAAGTTTATCATGAAATATATGTTCTCGGGCTTAGTGCCTTCTTTGAGACCAACTGGTATTACTTTGCAGAGAATGGGAAGATGAGCTTCCCCGAGGATACCAAGTTGGTCGAATTGATGGCGACCTTTCTTAAAATTTTGGAGGCAGTCAAGGCCAACGACCATGCTCAAATGGCCTCTTCTGGCATTCTTGAGACACGGCTCGTATGGGAGCTGGCTCGTCTTTCTTACCAGACCCCTGACACTCTATCCGAGGCTGAGAGTAAGGTTCTTCCCAGCGACAGCGATGCGAAGGAGGCTAAAAACCGCGTTCGGGTTCTTGAAGCTCTTCTTTGCGGAGAATACCTACCCGTCAACCCCCTTACGTCTCCTCTTCCGGACCCAGACCCTCATCGCACCCGGCAATTTGATTTCTGGTACAACTTGGCCGAGTTTGTTCGATCGCAAAATGAGCCCAGCTCATCGGAAGCAACCAAGGCGAGAGAGGATATCCTTAGTCGGATGCGAAACTTACTAGATGGACGCGAGAACCGAGACGTTCTTTACTCAATTGCTGTTGTGCGTGAGCTTGCACCAAATTACGAGCCTGGCTATGGCGCCACTCTCCCTTACCACCTGGATGAGAGTGACCCGAAAAATAGGCTGGCAGTGGCAACTAAGTTTATTCTTTCCGAGGCGCAGGTCACTGGAGGTACCACGAACGTTGTGCGGCGCTTCAGCGACATAGCATCCAGGGCATTCGTCAACCCTGGTGTCAACATCGGCAGAGGAGCTTAAACCGCCCCTCGTCTCTTCAACCTGAAGGGATGTGAATTCGCCGGGACGAATTCAAGCCTCACACCGACACCCGTTTTTCTTATGTCATTGACACATCGATTTTATCAACGTTGGTGCTGTACTAGCATCAATTCGCGATCAAGCATTGGCGATTCTTATTCTAGCATCGTTTGGGAGGCATGGCGAGGTTCATACAAAAGTTTTTCCTTGAATTTTCATTGCGTTTCTAGCTGGCGTTCAACCGTCCGTTTATAAAGGACTCTGGAGGCTTTCTGCAGATTATTTTCCCCTGTTTATTGTTACCCACATGTATAGAGCCAACACATTTATGGTCGCGGCGATACAGTTTTCCTAATGGCCAAAATGGTCGAGATGTACCATTTCCCCTAATACTCTTGCT
This sequence comes from Mariannaea elegans, assembly GCA_930272665.1. Taxonomy (NCBI): domain Eukaryota; kingdom Fungi; phylum Ascomycota; class Sordariomycetes; order Hypocreales; family Nectriaceae; genus Mariannaea; species Mariannaea elegans. The sequence goes on from CAKNEU010000034.1 coordinate 13,544, forward strand.
CTAGGGCAAAATCAGAGTGAGCAAGGAGGAAAGACCTGAAGTTATCAGGCAAAGGCTTAAAGAATGAGTCCTATTGAAGGGTGGAAATCTTGAGGGAGGATATAAGACCTAGTGGTGGCATTCCTTGTACGATATTACGGCCCATGCAGACGTCAATCTCGTGGTGTAAGATGTTAAGAATAGATGGAGGTCCTAGGCTATTTCTCTGAGATCTGATCTTAGTTCCTTGGTTCACGGCGTTTCCCTGTCAGCACGTTGTTACTGTGTAATTTCTTCACAAGAATCTCTCGAGCGCTGATCGTCGAATAAGTCCTTCCATCATCTAATGCAGCATATCTAGTCTAGGCCACCTCCAAGATTATTTTCTATTGCGAGACATTACGAATCGTTTGTCGGTTGGGCCGTCCACAGCCTCTAAGACTCTTCCGCCGTTTTCTCATACTCACTTCTTAGCAATCGAAACATGACCATGTCCACGATCACACCATTCTTCTCAACAGCATCTTTCCTTCTCGACTCTTCCACAAAGCCAGATTTCCTGAGAACATTCTGGCTCGCCAGGTTCGACGAGTATGCTTCTCCTTCCAACCTATAAAGTGCAGGCCACGTTGCAAATAACCAGCGAACAAACCCACTGGTCGCCTCAGTCATGTATCCCTTTCCCCATTGAGCTGATGCAAGCCAGTAGCCGATTTGCCACGTCCGGTAGAGCACATCTCCTTGGAACTTAATGCCAATACCACCCATGAAGACAGGTTCGTCAGAAGGGTTAGCTGGCGTGTTAGGCTTGAGCATAATGGCATTGTGGCAGGGGTAAGCGGTTCCATCCTGCTCACACGCTATGCTGAGAAAGGATTCTGCGGCGGCGAGGGTGTATGGGTACGGAAAGCGATTGCTCAGAGTAGCAACGACGAGAGGATCGTTGCCAGCTGTGGCCATGTTGGCGGCGTCGGAGGGCGCGAAACGACGGATGATGAGTCTCTCCGTTTCGAAGAGCACCGTTCCTGGTTCCCCGCTGAGAGGTGTGATTGGCGTAAGAATTCCTTGGGAAGACATTTTGAGCCTTTAATGTTGTTGTGCCCTAGAGTGTGGAATGCCTTCTTCAAGAGATTTGGTGCGTGCAAGTTGCAAATACGTCAACGTCCACGATAAGCACGAAGCACGCCTGATATTTAAGTTGAATTGAAAAGGGCGAGTAAAAAAGTGATTGAAGTAAATAAATTTAATCCATTTCGTCTTGTAATGAGTCACTTACGCAAGGGTCATGCCAGTTGATTTCTAGGTATGCGCATTCGATCCCTCGTGTCATTATGCGACCAGCAGTTTCGGGAAGGTAGTTAAGATAGGCCGTGCTTACTCTACGTCAAGGCCGTGATGGACTTTTGACCCATGAATATGGCTCCTAACAACTCGTAGAAATCGACCAGTTAGCTTATGAGTCAAATAGATGACAATGGTTGACATAGTGGATTAGCTTATGTTTTTCTTGCCTGGGAAATTTGTGTGTGTATCTTTACGTTGATAATTGAGGGAATACTAAGAGAGGTCTACTGTATGTTGCGTGTAGTGTGGCGCTCGGAGAGGGAACAACATACAACTGCTGTGTATACATATTTCAACCATCAACTTCAACGCCCGTGACAGAAAACTAGAGATTGGAGCAAGTATCATAGTCAAAAAGCATTGGGGCAGCAATTTGCAAGTTGTTCCTGTATGTAGGCTTGTTGTTACGCAACCTACTGTACCGGAAATACGACGTATGACAATGGCCTGAACGAGGTACTTTGCTAGGTTGAACCGCCGATACCGATTTAGGTGAATTGACGGGGGAAACCAATCAACTTCATTTTAATTCAGTTTGAAATGGCTTGAAACCCCCAATTGACACTTTGAAATGGTGAATTTCTATCGTGTTTGCCATATTACTCTTGTCCATCTGAAAGATGGAATTGTAGATGTACCTATTCAAGATGGGGTCCTCGGGTAACGTGTAGGAAAAGTAATAGTCAGCCCTTGATTGGCTGCTCCTCCGCGAAAATAATAGTCCGAGCCCACCAGGCCCAGAGCAAAGCTCCAGGATTCACATCGTCAACCCGGACAGCGGGAGATGACGGGCACATCCACGCAAGGCGAAGTCGAATTCCCCTCCATCAATCAGCCATTGACCTCGAGCTAGAGGCCCTTCTGGGAGACTCTCTTCATCTCGTCTCACTTCAAGGCCTCGAGTCCCCCCTCTCCACTCCTCAGCAATGGTTACTCTACACAGACTCGCTGGCCAGGGTGCCAAGCGCCTGTGTCTGCGACCCGCGACCCTCGCCGCCCGTCCTTTCTCGACAACCACTTTTCGACGATATGCCACTCCCGAGCCGGTTGGCACCCGTCTTGTGCCCGTTAGCGACGACTTTTCCACCCCATCCGACATCTATGGCCTTGGCAAGGATATTACCACCACCGTCAAAAAGTCGCGCGACAACTCGGTTGCGGACCGTAAAGTCCGACACTACACCGTAAACTTCGGTCCCCAGCACCCTGCCGCCCACGGTGTGTTGCGTCTGATTCTCGAACTCAGCGGCGAGGAAATTGTCCGAGCTGATCCCCACGTCGGTCTGCTCCACCGAGGTACCGAGAAGTTGATCGAGTACAAGACCTATATCCAGGCTCTGCCATATTTTGATCGACTAGACTATGTCTCCATGATGACCAACGAGCAGTGCTTCTCCCTCGCCGTTGAGAAGCTGCTTAACGTTGAGATCCCCGAGCGTGCCAAGTTTATTCGAACCCTCTTTGGCGAGCTCACCCGTGTCCTGAACCATCTAATGTCCGTCCTCTCTCACGCCATGGATGTTGGTGCTTTGACTCCTTTCCTGTGGGGTTTCGAGGAGCGAGAGAAGCTTATGGTAGGTTTTGGGTCAAAACGTGACGAGAAATTGGAAGTTGAGACTGACAGTGTCCTCTAGGAGTTCTATGAGCGTGTCTCCGGTGCCCGTCTCCACGCCGCCTACGTCCGTCCCGGTGGTGTCCACCAGGATATTCCCGTTGGTCTTCTCGACGATATCTACCAGTGGGCTACTCAGTTTGGTGACCGTATTGATGAAACCGAGGAAATGTTGACTGACAACCGTATCTGGATTGAGCGATTGAGGGGTGTCGGTGTCGTTCCTGCTTCCGAGGCCCTCAACCTTTCTTTCACCGGTGTCATGCTCCGTGGTTCTGGTATTCCCTGGGATATCCGAAAGAGCCAGCCTTACGACGCCTACGACCAGGTTGAGTTCGACGTCCCCGTTGGTACCAACGGTGACTGCTACGACCGATATCTCTGCCGAATGGAGGAGTTCCGACAATCCCTCCGTATCATCCACCAGTGCCTGAACAAGATGCCGGCCGGCCCTGTCCGTGTCGAAGACTACAAGGTCTCCCCTCCTCCTCGCTCTGCCATGAAGGAGAACATGGAGGCCCTCATTCACCACTTCCTCCTCTACACCAAGGGTTATGCTGTCCCCCCAGGCGAGACCTACTCCGCCATTGAGGCTCCAAAGGGCGAGATGGGCGTTTACGTTGTCAGTGACGGCAGTGAGCGACCATACCGATGCCATATCCGAGCTCCCGGCTTTGCTCACTTGGGAGGTTTCGATCACATCTCCAAGGGTCACTTGCTGGCTGACGCTGTCGCGGTTATTGGTACTATGGATCTGGTGTTCGGTAAGTTGACCTGTCGTTACCGATTATCATTAATGAAATTAATTGCTAACACTATTTTAGGTGAGGTTGATCGGTAAAGTGTTGTGGAAAAGAAATAAGATTAGATTTGGTTTTCTTTGTTTTGTAATCATAGCTGGCTGGGGGGACCACGGTAAATACTCCCGCAAATGTCGTGTGCTTCGAGCGAAGAGGCTATACAGAGGTGACGTGCGTGTGTGTGCGCTGTGAGAAGTAGCAATGAACAAATTGTCCAAACTTTTATTCGGCTATATCCGATGCTCGAGTGATTATTACAGGGCTTGTTTTACATAGTAGATGTACAATTGCCGTTTAAAGCAACTTGGAACCAGTTCCGGAAGCCTGCTCCATGAGGAAGTTCTTCAGGGGCCCAAGGGCGTTAACTGCCCTAAGTCCAATTGACCGTAGAGGAACAAGAGGACCGCTCTCTACACCGTAAAGCCTGTGCAACTTGTCACAAACTCCGAGAATGATGTGGTTCGCAGCATATCGCTCGCTGTTGTACGGCTCTAGGGCTAGGGACGTGCCTAGGTCTTGACCATGTGAAACGGCGTACTCAATGGTCTTAGCCAGGCTCTGGACATCTCCTTGGCCTTGGTTCAGACCCTGACCGGCGAGGGGGTGAATGGTATGAGCAGCATCACCGACGAGCGCAACACGCTCTCCGGTGTAAGTGTCCGCATGGCGGAGCTTGAGAGGGAACGATGCAATGGTGCCATCCTGAACACCTACAACAGCCTGGGGGATGGATTCAGGGCTGGTTGGGTTGTGCTGAAGACGCCACGAGAGCTCCTCTTCCTGTCCCTCCGGGACGCCATGTAGGTAGTTCAGGTCAACCGGACTGAGGCGGAACGCCGCGTTGACCATGGCGATGAAGTCTTTAGGAGAGAGGCTCTTCAAGAGAGCAGCCTTCTCAGGTGTGGTAGACCAGACTAACGAGGCATGGTTTCCTGGCAAGGGAAGCATAGCAATAGGGCCAGTGGGTAGGAATCGCTGGTAAGCGATCTTCTTGTACTCTCCTCCCCAGCCGTCCCCTTCAAGCTGTAGAGTAGCCACAACGCCATGTCGACCATAGTCCCAACCACGAGCTTGAATACCGGCAAATGCTCGTACAGGGCTGTTTGCTCCGTCTGCGCCAATGAGGAGTCGTGCTGCCAGCGTCTGGCCGCTAGAGAGCTCAACAACAGGCCACTCGCTCAGGTCCAGTTCCTCAGTTTCTTTGCCCAAGTTGATATTCTCAACCTTGGTCTTATCAAATATTTCCACGCCCCCAAGCTCCTTGAGCCTCTTGAGAAGACCAAAGGTAGTGTTCAAGTTCTCAATCATGTATGCAATAGTCTTGCCCGCACCCGAACTTGAGCCCTGCCAATCGAATTCGATGCGCGCGTCCGTCACACCGTCCCACACTTGCATTTCATGGTAGTCCTGGATTCGCTCGCGCTTCATATGCTGCCATGCTCCAATCGAATTGAGGAATTGGGCCGATGCCGGGGTGAGGGAGCTGCATCTGTTGGAGAACTGGGTCGGGGGCAGGGAGAACGACGAGACCTTAGAGAGGTCTTGTGCCTCGACGAGGGCGACTCGTAGACCGGAGGTAACTGGATTGGCTCCTACAATTGCGTCAGATATTTCTCTAAAAGTTTTGAAAGTCTAACCATACGGAGGGCAGTGAGCAGACTCAATCCGGCGGGGCCACCTCCAACACACACGACATCATAAATGTTGTCCTGGCTCGTGGAATAGGCCCGGCGCAATTGGGACCGGTACTGGCGGACACAGCTCCGACAGACAAAGCCGGGCTTTCCTAGAAGAGAGTGCCTCACAAGCATGGTGAATTGGAAGCCTGAATTGATGCTCAAAGGCAAACGAATTTTGCCTCCAAGAATTAGATCGCCAACACCAAGAGGCTTGGACGAAGTGGGACGATCTGCAAAGCTCCCCCTCGACTTGTTGCCCTCAGTGGTTCGATGGTCGCAAGACTAAAGGTGTGGCTAGTGTGGCGGTGCAGCGCCTCCACGTTACAGCTGGGTCAAGTGACAGCCTGGGAAGTTGCAACCAGTTTTCCCTGTTGCCACAGACAACGGCGCTATCGTTTACGTCAAGGGTCCTACATCGATACCTGTCCACAAACGGGTCGCATTCCAAGAGACCCTCACCCCACCACTATCTTTCTTTCATTAACACTTCAACTTTTTTTTTTTCTTCTAGTGTACGTGTGCGTAGCTGTCGCGATTGGAACGCGATTCAGTTGTGCATTATTGGGCTTCAAGTGGGAAGAGGTCCCGCTTTCTTTTTGTTGACCTACAAAACTTACACCAGGGAAGTGTGAACAGCTTCAAACTTCCCCAAACAACACCAAAGGGTCTCGGTTACACCTTCATTTGGTCAAACAACCAAAATGGCGGACGTCGAAGATTACCTTCAAGACGGCTTCGATCCGCGCGGCGTGACCATGCCACGCCTGCGATCCATACTCGTCACTCACAACATCGAATACCCCGCAACGGCAAAGAAAGGCCAGTTGGTAGATTTGGTCAACGAGCATGTTTTACCAAAGGCTCCCAAGCTTCGTGCCGAGAGAGCGAGAGCCAAGCGTTCGAGTATGGGCATCGTCAATGCTGGTAGTGCAGAAGATAATGGTCACTGGGATGACCAAGACCTTCTCCCTCCGCCTCCATCAACAAGACGATCAAGGTCCCCTCGAAAAGTATCCTCACGCATTAAGGTTGAGGAGGATGAGATGGCAACTCCCGCTCCCAGAAGCCCTACGAAACGAGCTACCCGCTCTGTGAGCAGGGCGCTTTCGTATACCGACGAGCATGACGTCCACGACCACGAGACACCCAAATCAGTCCGTCGTAGCCGTAGAACGGTCACGCCGTCAATCAAACCGGAGCCAGATGAGGAGCATCCCTCCATACCAGGCGACCAGATGCAGAGTGTTTTTACCTATGACAATCCCTTTCAGAGCGGGAGCACCCCTCCTCAAAAAACGCCAACTAACAGGCGACGAACTACGGGTGGAGATACGATTAAGAGCACTAAGTCCACCTCTCGACGGCGAACCGATGAATATAATGACGCCTTGGAGACGCCGAAGCTCAGGGCCCGAACCCCCGAAATACGTGCTCAAACCCCCGAAACACGAGCTGAAACACCCGAGTTTGAGATGGAGATTGAGGCAGGAGAGGAGTTCACTCCCGACGAACAACTAGAACTGGAAGAAGCGGCAAGGAGAGGAGAAATGTCAATCGAACCTCGTGATTCTGCTCTACCTACCCGCAAGACTAGCTTAATGGCGCCGTTCTTTGTTCTATTCCTTGCGATAATTGGTGCCTACCTAGCTTGGTACAGGCAGGAAAAGATTGCTGTTGGCTACTGTGGGCTTGGACGACCAGCCAAGAAGCTCATACCTCCAGAAGTTCCCGTTCCTGTGTTCCTTGAGCCAGTCATTGAGACATACATTGAACCTCAATGCGAGCCTTGTCCCCAGCATGCTTACTGCTATGAGGACTTCACGGTCCGGTGTGAGCCTGACTTTGTCCTTCAGCCACATCCTTTTGCCCTCGGCGGGTTGATTCCTCTTCCTCCCACCTGTGAGCCTGACGGTGAAAAGGCTCGTCGTGTTCAGGCCGTTGCTGATAGGGCTGTTGAAGAACTCAGAGACCGCCGAGCCAAGTTTGAATGTGGCGAGTTGGTCAATGAGGAGGGCCAGAAGGAGGACTCGCCAGGAATTCCTGAAGAGGAATTAAAGCAGAGCGTCAGCAAGAAGCGCTCTAAGAGGCTCAACAGCGAGGAGTTTGATGAGCTATGGGCCGCTGCTATCGGCGAGGTCACTGCTCGAGAAGAGATTGAAGTCGAGGTTGCCCTCGATACAACAACGTAAGTTACAATTCTCTAATTTATGTCGCCATACCCGATTTCGTTCCATCATTACTTCAACCGTTTCTGACCAAACAACTAACCAGATCCGTTATTGACCCTACAGACCGTCCGATTCCCCCTCCCTTCCGAACCGAAGGCTATCGTCAACGTCTCTCGCTCGCCTTCCGCTCACCTGCGCGCTCAAGCGCTCCCTCCGACTCAGCCTGGCAAGATATCGATTCCCAATTGGACTTTTGATCACCTCTATCCTTGCTGTGTTCTACATGCGGGCTAGGTACCGGAAGCATGTAGCTACTTCCGCTCAAATTCCCGCGCTTGTGGATCTGGTTCTCGGAAGATTGGCCAGTCAGAAGGAGTTGGGCGAAGAGGACATCGATGATCCTTGGCTGTTTCTGCCAAATCTCAGAGATGACGTGTTGCGATCTGTTCACTCCTTGTCAGAACGAGAACGCATCTGGCAGAGGGTTCGAGCCGTCGTAGAACAGAACAGCAATGTTCGCACAAGTCAAAGAGAAGGTCGAAGTGGTGAGGTTGGCCGGGCATGGGAATGGATTGGTCCCATCGCTGGCGAGGGTGTCAGGAGGAGGCGGAGCGGAAGAGTCTCTCTTGGTCCTGAAGTGAAGGCAGGGACACCGGAGCAGACTCCGGAGGTGAAGAAGTGGGAAGAGTCAAGGCCAATTTATTAAAGCTTTGGTTTAGTTCGTCTTTTGAGCTGACGTCGATACCCTCGACCAGTCACCCCTATTTTCTTTGTACGTATTATTGACCTCTCGTTATCGTTGTGGAGGTGTTGGATGTTGGATTATCCGGCCACAGAGCGATGACACTATGGCTTGGCGTTGGCGTTTCTTTTGCTATATCCGCTGTATGATTACTAGTGTTGATATTATCTGCCTTTCATTGTTGTTGCACTCAATTGGTCACGCATGTGCTGCTTTCATATGGTCTTTTGGGCCCGAATTTTGTGTGTTCAGAAAGATCATGAGCATAGTTCAGGAGTGAGACTGAAGTATCAAACAAGCAAATTGCCATCAATTGATACCAGCTTTTGCACGATGTAAATTTATTTGATAATTTTCGCTTGTTCGCTCAGGGGACGGCGATATCGGAGATCCCGGCCTTTTCCGATAGGTATTTAATAGCTCCGAGCGCCCAAAAACGCAACATCATAGTATCACGTACAAGAGCATCACGGAAGGATACGGCACTCTGGCCAATTGAAATAATTCCAGTAATTCGGAAACTAGGTCTTGATTTGATTGATTCGGCTAATGCACAGGTGTTGTTATGACACAGGGTGGGTACAAAGGGAAACCGTGGAATCCGTATATCGAGACTCTAGCGGTGGGAGGTAATTTATTGGGCCTTGGAGGCGACGATCTCTGTAGGCGATTAGTTAGCAATTGATATCGCAATTGATGAACAAAAGCTTAGATATGACACGTACTCTCGACATCAGCCACGCTTTGCTGGAGGATCTGCTGGAGAACCTTGGGGTTCTCAAGCTCCTTCTGGACCTTGGCAATGATGGACTGGGCAAGCTCCTTCTGTTGTCGCTGCTTGACTTGACCCTCGTATCGGACCCAGGAGTCAAGGACGCTCTTGGCCTCAGCAGCAATGGCGGTCTGCTGCTCGAGCTCGAAGGCCTGGGCCTCAAGCTTGGCGGTTTCCTAAAGATAGTCGTTAACATCCAGAAACCCCCGCATCCAATTGCATCTTAAATTTACCTTAGAAACCTCAAAAAGGTTCTTGGTAACCTCGACGACGCTGCCCATCAGCTTAACGTCCTCAATGCGACCCTTGACAGCCTCGGTGTGGTCGGCGCGAGCGCTGTTGAGGATGCCCTTGATCTTCTCGTTCTGGGACTCAGCCCACTCCTTGTAGGCAGGGCCACCGTACTTGATCAAACCACCCCAGACGGACAGCAGGCAGACGGCGATGATGGTCTCCTCGTTCATGACGTAGTACTCATTGCTGAGACCGTAGATGCTGAGACCAGCAACACTGCTGAGGATAGCGCTCTTGCTGAACAGGTTGTTGCCGGGGATGATATCGATGAGGCTCTGGGCCTTCTTCTTGGGGTCCTCAGCGGGGACATTGCTCGAGTATCGAACGGCGGCAGCGGAGATGGCAGGGGCGGCTCGGCTGGCGAGAACAGGTCGGAGGAGGGGAGCGCCTGCGGAGAGAGAAGGTTAGGAGATCAGATTTGCGCCAATTGACGAGATTGCAGTTCGGGAAGGAGCTTCAGACGTACCGACGGCGCTTCGGACCATGCGGGACGCCATTGTGAGATGGTTTGTGATGGGGTATCGCGGGCTTGTCGTTGCTCGGAAGCTGGGAATACAGGTTGAGGTTTTATCGCGCTAGCTCGGCAACAATCAAAGCCACGTGACCTGTAAATTGCGCAGCAATACCTGGACATCGGAGGGGGAAGAAAATCTGACCCGCCGGGATTTTGCCGTTTATGCGGTCCCTTGGTCCCTTGAAGGCTGCAGGTATCTGATTGGTTCAAAATTTCAAGATTCAGATCCATTCAAAGAATTTGATGCTCTTCACTTTCATTGCCTTTGTCAACCAACGACTTACACTTCTTCACTGGATTGCACACCAACGGCCCTAGAACTCATTTGATATTTGGCTTCGAAATAGTCAGACTAACCAGCGTGAGATATTTTACTTTTGGCATTCCCAAGCAAATCCTCCACATCATTCATCATGCCGGCTGCTGGTGAGCACCCCAAGCGTAAGCGGCAGTCTGCCACTGAAAAGCCTACCAAACGCAGAAGGTCATCAAGCAGCAGTGATGAATCAGAAGATCCCAACGCCAAGATTTTACTGATGGAGAAGGGAATTCTTGAATCGAGGAAGAACTACAACGACATCACCATCTTGCTAAGCACTGTCGATGGGTTTAGCAGCGGTAAACCAGAGGGAATGTTGGCAGCAGTCGCCCTTTGCCGGATTTTTGTGCGATTGCTTGCACATGGTGCGCTCACTCCCAGGAAAGGCATTTCCGAGAAGGAGCAAGTCGTTGTGAACTGGCTGAAGGACCAGTTTGGCGAGTACAAGACCAAGCTCCTCAGGATTCTCAAGGACGAGGATCTAGCCACAACTGCTTTGACTCTATCCATGCGGTCTCTCAAGGCCGAGGGCGAGTTCCTATACACCAAGGAGGATTATACTTTCCCCCGCACCTTTCTTCGAGACATCATGTCGACTATGCTCACGTCGGACAATGAGGATATTGTGCAAGCCTACGTCGAGGAGTATGCAGAGCAATATGATGACATTCGGTATTACACCTTCAACTCGATCAAGTAGGTCTCCCCCCGATACGACCCTAGGATCCCAGTCTGACAATAAGCTAGATATGTCGTGGATAATCTCCCTGGTAACAATGTCCCGTCTGGCCTGTTTGAGAGAATCTTCTCTCTGCTCTCTGCTCTTGACGGTGTACCTGAATCAGCGGAAGAACTTGAGGATTTCTACGTTCCAAAGCCCAAGAAGAAGGCCCATTCCCTCCGCAACGTCAATCAGCACAGGAAACAGGGACAAGAGGCATGGCTCGCCTTGATGACTCTTGTCCATGGAAAGGAGCAGCGAAAGCAGCTCCTTGACGTTATTTCAAATGTGATTGCGCCATGGTTTACCCAGCCCGAACTTCTATCCGACTTTCTAACCAGCTCCTACGATGCGGGTGGTTCCATGTCCTTGTTGGCCCTCTCGGGTGTCTTCTACTTGATCCAGGAACGCAACCTTGACTATCCGTCCTTCTACCATAAGCTCTACTCGCTGCTTGACCGCGATATCCTTCATTCCAAGTATCGATCCCGCTTCTTCCGTCTCCTGGACACTTTCCTGGGGTCCACTCATCTTCCCGCCGCCCTTGTAGCTAGTTTCATCAAACGACTTGCTCGGCTAGCGCTCAATGCACCTCCTAGTGCCATAGTCTTTGTGACTCCTTGGATCTACAACCTTCTCAAGCGCCATCCGTCTTGTACTTTCATGATTCACCGAGAGACAAGAGACCCCGAGATCAGGAAGCACATCAGAGAACATGGTGCTGAGGATCCTTTCTTGCCGGATGAGACAGACCCCATGGCGACTGATGCTATTGACAGTTGTCTGTGGGAACTTGTGCAGCTCCAATCTCATTATCATCCCAACATTGCCACCATTTCCAAGATTATTTCAGAGCAGTTTACTAAGCAGTCCTACAACATTGAGGACTTCCTCGACCATTCATATGCCACTGTAGGTATCCTCTACTCATTTGTGCAATAGCTTCACTAACATCACTTAGCTGCTCGAGGGAGAAATGTCAAAGGATGTCAAGAAGGCTCCGGTCATCGAGTTCCATATTCCTAAGAAGGTGTTCATGCCACATGATGGACCTGAGCCTGAGCAAGACAACCTATTCGTCAAATTGTGGGACTTTGGGGGAGCTTGTCAGGAAATTGAGGCGGCGTAAAGGGTGGGGCGAGCGGGCATGGCCGAAAAGCATGAAGCATAAGCCAAGGAGACGAAATATACCCAGGCATAGAGAACGTTAAGGAGCGGTTAGAGTGTTAAAAGTTCACGAGTATATACATATGATCAATCCAAGCAAATAATAAGTTGATTTGGAATAGTAATGCTCTTCTCGCTTATCATTTACCCTTGCTTCATTAAACGTTGCATTCTCAATTCGTATATAACTCGGTCCATTGCAAAACACAGATTATGACCCCTAGGCGGTCTACGAAGTGAACTACCTGACAATTCAAGGGTCTAGAAAATGAGACACGGGTACCTGGATTGGAGATAGCCATTATAAGTGGCAACCAAAAAAGGGAAACAAAAAAAGGATGTTTAGGCAGTTGACCTCATCTTAGATGAGAGGCAAACTGACAAGCTTGCCGACGCGGGCCTGATTCGAACAGACGCCTCCGAAGAGATATGATTTCTAGTCATACGCATTAGACCACTCTGCCACCGCGCCTAATGAGCTGATTTGCTGATGGGTGTGGGCAGCGCTATTGAAGCCTAAGAGCGTCACGCAGACTCTGGTCATTCAGATGGAGAGAATTATGCATGTTGTCAGTGGAACCTTGTCATGCGTGCGTGGCTGCGTTAGCACTCATGAAGCTGGGAAGGGATTATGCCTCAGCCTGTATCATTTTGGCAACTCTGTAATCTGTACAGGTTGATCATAGGAAGATCCCGTATCCACAGCAAGCGGGTACTCCAGGAGTTAAAAATGAGGCGAAATTTGTTTTGACGTGGGATAAAGGTATTGGAAGATAAGAGTTGAGATGAAACAAGCATGCATACATAAAAGCTCTTGCTCGGGTTTCGTGAGCGGTAAATGATACAGTCATACATTCAGCCTCGGACTTGTCCGTGATCCAGGCACATGGCGTAGCAGGCAAGACAAGTTTGACTCTTGCGGCCTCTCATCCAAGCCTCTGGTACTCTGTGTTCCCAAAGCCCCGCTGTGGGGGCGCTGATACGCACTATAACTTGCTGTAGTTTTAGCGGGAGGCTGCCTACAAAGTGGGCCTAGCCTATTTCAGTCCGCCTACCCCAACTCTGTCAACGGGCCACAAGCAAGACCTGACATCATCACCTGCACGGCGCCGACCTATACCTGCCATTCTATGAGCAATTGACTCGTCCTACACCAAAAATTTGGAGGATCATCACCATTTCGCCCTGCCCCTGGAACCTCTCAGCAATCTGTCCAGCGCGGCTCTTGGGCACCATTCAATATGTCCGGTAACCGGTTTAACACGCTGGTCAGCTTAGGCAAGCCCGGATCTCCAGCTCCAAGCCCACGAGCCGCCTCTGCGTCCAATCCCAACGCGAACGATCAACCCAAGCCCAAGAAGAGGAAGGGCCATCGTGGTGGCAAGAAGAAACGATCTCGTAGGAAAAGCTTCGCTGCTCTAGACGAGGATGAGGCACCCGACGACTCTCAGCAAGAAGGAGGGGACGCATTCTATAAGGCGCCAGCCACCAATTTGAGCAGCACCAGCATCGATAGCGAGGTCTTGCTGGATCATAGGTAAACTGCCCGTAGTCATTGAGGCGAAGCCAGTTAACTAACAGGATTCCAGAACTCACCAACCGATGCGCTTTAGACGTCCCTCAATCGCACAGGGCAACATCTCTCCCTTCACGCCGAGTTTTCCAGTTCAAGGAGGCAGCCGACTACGATCGATGCAAGGAGTCCCAAGCGGGGAAGAATCAAACGGGGATGAAGGTACTCCGTTACTCGGTGATAGGAGGGTACGGGGCTCGCAAACAGGTTTATCACACTATGGCGCGAGCGATGCGAGGTCAAGTCGACCTCGAAGCCGACGGGCTTTGGTGAAGTCTTCCATGACAAGACTTGGGACTTCAAACAGTGCAAAGGATCGCTACGATGTCAATCATCCTCCTTCTATGCCTGGGTCTCCCTCATTCACAGCAAACGATCGAATCGAGATGACCCTGAGGGACGTCATGATCCGAGATGAGATAAGTCTTCCTGATGTCTCTCCAGGGCACTCAGTTGCGGATGCTTCCGATATTGCGAGCGCACTGAGGACTCTCCGGCCTGAGCATGCGAGGAGGCCGACCGTCCACGCTGAGCAAGACGTCTGCTTCCCCGTACCAGGTATGTCCGAAATGGGCGATGATGATACTATGTCTAGGAGCCAAGAACCTCGTCGCCAGTATCGGACACGTCGTCGTCGTGGACAATGGCCTGACTTGGAAATTCTTGAAGAATGGAGCCACATGGAGAAAGAAGGCCGAAGCGAGGAACGCCGCGTCAAGAGGATTACGGAACCACAGCTTATCAACGGTCGACTGCGCCCCGTTCGAAAGGGTTGGTTCCAAACGGATGAAGAGTCGCCATACAGGTTCACCTACTTCAACGAGGAGTTTCAAAGCACGATCCACAGCCAGACCATTTCGGAACTTATTCAATCAGGTGCTGGTTTCAAAGAACTTTTTGTACCAGATCCTCGCGTGTTATCATCGTCCGAGGATAGTGACGATGAAGAGGAACCCATTGGCATGTCTTTAAAACCACACATGGAGTCAGGTTCAAAGAGCTCTACTCGCCACCATTCAATCTCAGCTACTCGTGAGGCGAATGAGTTTCGAACGGAAGGGATATTCTCTCCCCCTCGAGATCCGCTTGCCCACGTGGCCTCACGGAGCGACTCCGGGCGCGCCACTCCCTCCGGCCAGAAGAGTTCGGACGACAGCGGGAAGCCTTCCCAGATACCTACTGTTGAAGCCAAGGAGAAGGTCGTCAGATACGGAGATCGACCGGTCTGGTGGCTCGATGTGCTCTGCCCTACAGAACCTGAGATGAAGGTGATTGCCAAGGCATTTGGCATCCATCCCCTCACCGCAGAAGATATTATGCTGCAGGAGGCCCGCGAGAAGGTTGAATTATTCCGTCATTACTACTTCGTCAACTACAGATCCTTTGATCAGGATAGCAACAGCGAAAACTTCTTAGAGCCCGTCGATATGTACGTCGTTGTTTTCCGAGAGGGTGTGCTGAGTTTCCACTTCTCCGTGACTCCACATCCCGCCAACGTCCGTCGTCGAATTCGCCAGCTAAAGGATTATCTGATCCTATCGTCGGACTGGATCTCCTACGCCATTATCGATGACATCACGGACGTTTTCCAACCTTTGATTCAGAATATCGAGGATGAGGTGGACGAAATCGATGACGCCATCCTGAAGATGCACTCTTCTGCTGAGAAGCGCTTGAAAAATGAACGGGCGTCAGCGGCTGACGATGCAGTCACCGTCTCGGAACCCAGCAGTGATATGCTCCGACGTGTTGGTGACTGCAGGAAGCGAGTCATGTCCCTGTATAGATTACTGGGAAATAAGGCAGATGTCATCAAGGGCTTTGCTAAACGCTGCAATGAGCGATGGGAGGTTGCTCCACGTTCCGAGATTGGTCTATATCTTGGTGATATTCAAGATCACATCGTGACAATGACGTCCAATCTCAGTCATTATGAAAAGTGAGTCCACATGTTCCTGCTCCCCTCGTTCTGATGCGGTTATGCTGATAAATTACAGGTTACTGGCTCGGTCTCATGGCAACTATCTAGCCCAGATCAACATCCGCATGAACGAGCGCCAGGAACAGACAGCTGATGTCTTAGGTAAACTCACAGTGCTAGGTACCATCGTTCTGCCCATGAATATTATCACGGGTCTTTGGGGCATGAACGTCTGGGTGCCCGGGCAAGAGTACGAGGGTGACCTCACATGGTTCGCCTGGATCACCGCCGGCTTAATTTTCTTCGGCCTAGCGTGCTTTATGATTGCGAAAAGGGTATACAATATTGTATAGACCCGTACATAGAGGGGATGAGGATGTTTATGGGTAACCGTGTGTTGGAAATAAAAAACAAGGTGCTGGGAGCATCCAGGCGGGGTAGGGTCAGCATCTTGGGTCGGCGTTATTTATTTTATTTATTGTTTTTTTAGGGTCTTGTTAGATTGACTCAAAGCGTTCCCGTTTTGTGGCCAGCCAACGTTTCCCTTGTCGGGGGCCCGAGAGATATAGGGGTTCAGGTTATAACACAAATGGGGATCCCATCCACTAGAATGAATTCTTGGTAAGGATAGATAGGGCTTAGGGGTTTAGTTCTAGGCACTCAGCCGGGGACCATGGTTAACTTAAGATACACGTGATACGAAATATTAGTTATTGGAGGTGCTTGTTTCAAGCCTCAAGTACGATGTGATGTGGCTCTGAAAGTTTTACCAAGAAGAAAGGATATCTTGCCATCGAGTCGCGATGTGATAATTTGGACGACAGATTGGATAGAATCAACAAGGGTCTCGACGATGTTACCAACAAATCGCAATCTCGGTTGGCATATGAATATTTACCACAAATGTACTGAAGCTAATATATAAACAATATTTCATGAAATCGAACTCAAGCAGACCGAACTGGAGACAAAGGTTCAGCAAATCGAGGCCACATAGTACGGTACAAATTGAATAGAGAAAAAGGCATATCATCCATTCAACTCGATCTGAAGAACCTCGGCGCTGACTTGAAAGCAACTTAGTCCAATCCCAACAAGTACAAGAAGTGTCACTGCGAACCATCCAAGGACCACCTTACAACCCGACTCAGGGAGGCTGATAAAAATATAAAAAATACAGAGTCAGCATAAGGACATAGCAGCCAATATTGCAAAGCTCCAAGGCGTTATCTAGGTACTTACACTTTCGCCTAGATAGCCAAATACAGACAACTAACATTTTTCAAGCGCAGGCACACGGCCACCGCCCCTCGTATCTACTTGGCGAGGCGTTGCGGTGGGTGGTGAAACCACTTGTGGCGAAGCATCTAATTATGTCGCCTGGCTTGTCCTCCCTAAACCTATGGTATTCTTTACCCGCGAAATCTATGCAAGGCAGACTTGGGTGTAGCTCTGACTTCGCAAACCTGAACCTGTCCGCTGGGAGGCCCGTGTCAAGCTCTAGGAATGATGAGCAAGCGAAGTACCACTCTTCAGTTGTACCGTGCTCTCGTATTTTCTCTCTTCCAGCCATATTTTCCCCCAAACAAACGAAAGCAACAAGGTTACGACATCTCTCAGGAGTCCCGGCACTTAAATTGGCCATTAATACGCATATCCAACCTTTTAATTCCGTGGTACGTAACGTCTCACATCTCGGTAAAAGACAGATACTGACCACGTACTGGGATATTATCTCTCATCACCCTGAATGCCTTCCTTATTCCCTGTATAAGAGTGTTACGGCGTTAAAATATCCGCGCGGTAACCCTCCCGTAGAAGTCTATGTAGACGACGCAACTATGAATGGTAATCCTTGGGGATGTAAGAGCTACTTCGCATTTAATACAATAAGGCAAGACGATACTTATTTTCCCGGGTCTGATATCTAGAAATGAACAAAATAAAATAAAATGTGTGCACTCAGCAAATAATATACATGGCTTTTTAATACTACTTGTAGGTAAACCTCGGTTTTGAGTCCGATATACCCTAGAGCCACTTGTTGTATTTATGGTGTGCTTGCATAGGCTACAATCATGCTATATATGCACTATAAAAAAAAAACAGTCAGGTTGAATCATCATCAAAGTAGGTATATTGGAGCTGTGGGTATCTATTTCCGAGTCCATTTCACTCCGCGCATTACTCTTCGTTTTTCCACCAAAGATACCCAAGTGCGCTATCGCACACCGTATGATCACTTCTATTCAATCTTCCTCGTCCAGACCATCCGATTTTCTCGCCGTGAGGACTTTGTTTCGTTGCAGAATACAGTTTCATGTGGTCATTTTCTATGAGGACAACATTCTTATATCAAAATCAACTCACGCCATAACGCCCCAATCATGTTGCTAAACGACGCCGACCAAGAGAGTGAGGCATGGCGACGTGACTAGTGAACCTACCAACTCACAGGCACTGCCAAAAATGTGACTAGTTTCGGATGTGATCACCGCCGCTGGCCTGAGAACTGAGCCCGAAGAGCCATGATCTGCTGCCTATCAGCCTCAGGGAGCATATCGATCTGGGCCTGTGGAAGTTCCATGACGGCTCTCACGAGAGCTTCTGGATCCTGGCCAGCCGGAGCAAGAGCCGGAGCAGGGGCGGCAGCAGGAGTACCATAACCTTGTGGTGGCGCCTGGTACGGCATCCCGGCAACAGGAGGAGTGTTACTCGCACCAGGGAAGCTAGGCATAGGGGCGGAGGGGTAGCTGACGGGAGGAGCCTGAGCAGGTGGAGGAGCGCCCGGCTCGACGACGGACTGAATCGCTTCGGGAGAGACTAGGCCCATGAGGAGAAGAGCCTGGAAGATGGCGTAGGCTAGTTGAGGTGCTTGCTGGAGAAGCTCGGTGGCACGCTGAGGCTCTGATGTGGCGAGGGTCTTCATCTGGACGAGGATGTCGAGAAGCTGAGGTGGGGGAAGGGTCTCTAGTGTGCGGGAGATGGCATCAGTGCAGCTGACACCTGGTGGAAGCTCTTTTCCGGAGGGTAGAGGAGGTAGAGTGCTTGGTTGGGGGTTGTAATTGGCGGCAGCGCCATTGGATCCGTGAGTGTTGTGAGTAGATGATCCCTGCGTGATATATTAGGGGGTGTTCTAAGAAGATGCGGTCTATTATAAATTACCTGGTTGTCGTCATCGCTGGCCTTCTGGTCGTTGGAAAAGTCAACGCGAAGTTTGCGGCCCATGATCTCATAATCGTTCAGGTTGCGCACGGCCGAGGAAGCGGAATCTATAGGCCAGTTAGAGACTTGATCCAACGCCGAACTGAAAAACGGGGGAATTCGTACCAGTATCAGGGTAGTCGGCGAAGCCAAATCCCTTAGGGCGACCGGTCTCCGAGTCGTAGACGAGGCGGAAGCGTTCGACTTTGCCGGCACTGCTGAATATGTCGGTGATTTGTTCCTCGGAGAGACCTGAGAGATGAAGGTTAGAGATGTGATAGTCTAGAAAAGTACGAGCCTATCTGCAACCGCATACCATAAGGGATGTTGCCCACAAAGACAACGCGGGAGGGTGGTCTCGTCGACATGATGGCTGAAGCTTGAATCTGTTGCGTCGAAGGTTGGAGATGTAGGAAGAATGGTCGACAGACCAAGATGACCGAGAGGCTGGAAGGGCCGGTCACGACGATGTGTATTAATGTGGTTCGTCGAGGTGCTGGCGTTGGTGAAGGACCAAGAGTTGAAGAAAGGTTGATTTTCTCAGCCTTGCGTGGAGGAGCTACAAATGCACCAGCAGGGCTGACGCAAAGAAAGAGCTTCACCCAATGCTTTGACGATGACCCACTCCCTTCTTAAGCCTTGGGCCGTAGATTTTCCGGCGCCGGTTACAGGACCCAGGCCTTAACTTAGTGCAATTGAGGGTCCTTGGGGGACCCCTGCACGTAACTGGGGAGCAAGCATCAGCCGCACTACGGTACATGTTCACAATTGGAAACGTGGAGGTGCGTACCCGTAAGGTGGCCTTTACTACTTACATTTCGAATTGCGTTGGCTACGACTGAAAAATATCTTCGTACATCTCAGCTTCTTCGGTTTCGAAGTTGTGTGCCGGCTCTTGTCTCATGGTGACTTCCTCCTCTCCTCCGCTCCTTTCGATTGCAATTTAGACTTTCCCTTTGCTCTGGCTCTGGCTGTAGAATCCCTTCTACCAAACTGTCCCCTTTTTTTCCTTTATTTCTACTTCCGGCGGCATACACAGTACGCGCGTGTGTCGCATCCCGCAACCTGGACTTGCTCGACAATAAAAAAGGCCAGCACTCTACATCGGCACTGAATAGCTTTTGCTCCTTGAGCAGAGCCCTTGCTACACAATACTGCAGTCATGCCTCCTAAGTCGAGATTTACAAGGCTTGATGCCTTCACGAAAACGGTAGACGAAGCGCGCATCCGGACAACCAGCGGCGGTGTCATCACCATCACTTCTTTGCTCGTCGTTCTTTTCCTAGCCTGGGGAGAATGGGCAGACTACCGCCGAGTCGTGATACACCCGGAGCTGATTGTCGATAAGGGACGAGGTACATTCACACACAGCATAATTGCAACCCCATGTGTGGTCATGCTTTGCTGACAATTTCCCTTTTGTAGGCGAGCGGATGGAGATCCACCTCAACATCACCTTTCCTAAGATGCCTTGCGAACTCTTGACTCTGGACGTCATGGACGTCTCTGGCGAGCAGCAGCACGGTGTCATGCATGGAGTCAACAAAGTCCGACTCCAGCCTCAATCCCGCGGCGGCGGCGTCATCGATACCAAGTCTCTCAGCCTCCACAACGATGCAGCCGAACACCTTGCTCCCGATTATTGTGGTGACTGCTATGGCACCAAGGCTCCTCCTAACGCCCAGAAGCCCAATTGCTGCAACACCTGCGATGAAGTCCGAGAAGCATATGCACTGGCCTCGTGGGCCTTCGGTCGAGGCGAGAATGTCGAGCAGTGCGAGCGTGAGAACTATGCAGAGAAGCTCGACGCTCAGCGTGAGGAGGGTTGCCGCATTGAGGGTGGACTGCGAGTGAATAAGGTCGTGGGTAATTTCCACCTTGCCCCCGGCCGAAGTTTTAGCAATGGCAACATGCATATCCACGATTTGAAGAACTACTGGGATGTTCCTGAGGGCAAGTCGCACGACTTTACTCACATCATCCATTCCCTGCGCTTCGGACCCCAGCTGCCCGACGAGATTACCCGAAAACTTGGCAACAAGGCTGCTTTGCCCTGGACCAATCACCACCTGAACCCGCTCGACGGTACCCAGCAGGAAACAAAGGACGCCAACTTCAACTTTATGTACTTTGTTAAGATTGTCCCTACGTCGTACCTACCCCTTGGCTGGGATCACAAGGGCGTCAAGTTTCCTGGCCTCGTGCAGGATGATAACACTGGCCTGGGAGAGTATGGTTACGCGAATGATGGCAGTGTTGAAACTCACCAGTACTCCGTCACCAGCCACAGGAGAAGTCTTTCGGGCGGCAACGACGCTGCCGAGGGTCACGCCGAACGCCTTCATTCCCGTGGTGGCATTCCTGGTGTCTTCTTCTCATATGTAAGTGATTTTGCCCCATGTTACACCCATCAAATAGATACTTGCAGCTAACGTGATATCAGGACATCTCCCCAATGAAAGTTATCAACCGTGAGGAGAGGACAAAGACCTTCAGTGGGTTCTTGGCTGGTCTTTGTGCAATTGTTGGTGGAACCTTGACCGTGGCCGCGGCGGTTGACCGAGGCTTTTTTGAAGGTGCTGCACGTCTGAAGAAGTTGCGTTCCAAGGATATGTAAGCATAGAAAGCGAAAGGGCAACAATGAAGGGTTTTGAAGGGTTTTGAACGGAGGGAAGAGAAACTTTGGAAAGAGCAGATGTAACTATTTGTACAGTCCACTGCTAGATGCATACTTAGGCTAGGCGTTTTTGGGATCTGGGGTTTTTTATAAAGACAAATATTTTCGGAGTTGATTTCGAGACTGCATGCTCGTCCCAGAGGGATCTGCCCTGAACGCTGTTGTATATGCTGCTATTTGATACTGAACTTGATCAAGGTGGACGATCGGATCCAATGGCTGATAATTAATATGAAAGAGCGAATCGAACCGGAGGAGTAAGGCCCAAGGCCGTCAATAAGAAGAGGGGGGGTGTGAGCGGGGAAGATGCCCGACAGCGGGGGTGGAATTGAGATCTTCCAGCTAATGCAGTTACCGAGACAGAGCTGCCATGTATATCTGAAGAATGTTGCAACTGCTCGCACGGGCTTGCGTACAGGGAGACGCGGTTGTTTCTCATTCATCAATTTCGCATTGTGGGTAGAATATCTCAAGACGGGATGCTCCAGACAGTGTGTAAAGGTGGCTCCTTCCCGTTGTCTGGTGAGAGCTTGTGGTTGGCCGGGATGAATTCGAGGGACCCTGACGCATCCTGGTTGGGGGAGATGAACATCGAGATGAATCTTTGATAGTGTCACCAGTGTCGTGCATAATAATTTGTACTCGGGACCAGTCAAGTCCGCGCACAGGATACGGGAACAGCGCCACAAAGGGATGCGGCCACCGGACATTAGGGGATCAGGCTGTGAGATGCAACTGGACATGTCTCATTGGTGCGTGTTGCCCGGATCCCAAATGATGTAGATGACAGCTAATGGGGTACCTTACTCCGAAGGTATGATGGATGAGGGAGGGAGCCTGAAACAACTTGACCAGTTGAAACTCGAGTTTTGGTTTTCCTGACGATTCACCGTACTCCATAGCAGTGGCTAAAAAGTTGCTTGTTCTGGGGTGCAGGTGGAAGTGGATTCAGTGATTGGTGGGCTTGGGAGACGAGATGAAATTTGGAAACGCTCCGTGCATAAGAAGTCGGGTGCCGAGCCGTCTCGAGTCTCTGGATCTTGAACGGGGTTGCCTATGGGTCAAGTGCATCGTCTTGATGCTGAGATAACCAACTACAGGAACTGAATCTACTTTTCAAGCATGCTTCAGTCTTTTGAAGAGGAACTGGGCCGTTCTGGCGCAATTCAATGAGAAGGGTCTCGACTCTGCTGATCCCCTTCGCCAAAACGTACAATGACGCAAAATGGCACAAGTGCATTACAGTACAGTACAGTACGGAGGCAGACTAACAAGGGGGCTCGAATAAGAATAGAAGCTCAACTGTCATTGAGTGTCAAGCTGACGATCCATTGACACACGTGCATTGAATCTGGGTGCCTTGGTAACTCGGAGCTAAACAATGGTAGTGTCAGGCTGGTTGCTATAAAAAACTCACTGAGGGGCGGTGGCAGCTGATCTGGCCAGGGGGGGCGACTTTGTTACCGTGTAGACTGACGCACCAGCGACTCAGCGAGGCATCTGTTGACCAGGGGTGACTTTTTGACATGCCAAATTGCGTCTGGCATGCATGCCAGGGCTCGTAAACAGCTTGCCACTCGCCGAGCCACAGAGCAACCTGGTGTCTTTAGGGTCAATCGGCGGAGAAATGACTCTACGAATAGAGGTCGTGGAAAGCTAAGAGAGGGAATGCATGGCGGAGACGGTTCAACAAGGGGAGATCACTTGTACGAATAGAAAGGGGCCATGAGGAGGCGACAATAGCTCCAGTCAAAGGGTGATCCTCGAAGGTCCCATGGTCTTGCGTTCGTTGAGACCGAGCAAGAGTTGTTACTGCCCACGCTCTTCCGAGCTGAAAGGATCAGCAGAGTAACTTGAGCGTCACCGAGGCTCAGCCAACCTAGAGGGTTAGCAACGTTTACAAATTGATGAACTGACGATAGCCACTGAGAATTGTGTGTGGCGACGGGAAGTACCAATGCACCCCAGACCGAATGGCGGATGCACAATCCCCTCTCACAACCACCGGCCGAGAGGCGTTTTTGGGCTGGCAGTTGGGTGGGTCAAAGGGAACTAAGGGGACCCCTGACCGTCTGATCATCCTTTCGAGGTGTTCTTCACACGCCAACTCCGTACTTTGCGCTAAGGTTCCAGACTTCAAGATGTTCACCTACTGTATCCAAGGATCTTCGACCAACTAAGTTTAGCCCACTCGCTGTTTCTAGCCCAGGTTCGGCTCGCCTTAAGGGTGATTCATGCAAGCAAAACAGTATTTTTATTTTATTTTTATTTTGCAAACAGGATTAGATGGGTTGCAGAATGGGATTTGTAACCACACTACAGATTACTCCGTAGGGTCATCGAAATTGAAACCGAATGAGAGCTTACCGGTGTTCGGGAGCTCCATGATCAACACACAGGCTGCCTCTCATTCGACTCGTAACTCGAGCCATAACCAGACTTGTATCCCCCGACCTGTGTTCTGACCTGTAGTTCGAGTCTTATTTAGACTCGTATTTTGAGCCGTGCTTCGATTTATGCTTCGACTTGCAGTCTACTTGGAACTTACTCTTCATTGAGTACCTATTCGATCGATGTGTATATCACTGGGTGTAGGTAAAGTCTGCCAGTCATAGGAATGATAGAGCAACAGTGCTGGACGGAAATGATACGAAATAATGCCCTGAGTAACGTCTCTGTCCGCATCGATTCTTTACGCTGTGTTGCTGATTTATTGATGGAGACTTCTGTGAGCACAGCTATGCAAACGTGAGCTCTCAATTGGGAATGGATGGAGCCGTTGTCTGTGGGTTAAAAGCGGCGACACAATTCACTAGACGGACGTGGATGCCGTTCCTCCTCAGACCCAATCCAATCTACGAACCTATGTACTGTAATTACCCGTTATACGTAGTATCCTATGTTATAGCATTGTAGTTCTCCTTCATCCCCTGGAATTTTTTATGGAATAAAAAAAAACAACACCAAAATCTGGCCTTAACCTTGGTAAAGTAGGTTGTCCTTCTTAGTGGTCCAGTGCTATCAAGGCTAAAAGCTGAGGAATAAAATCATGAGTATGTCTATGCTTGGGGTTGGCCCAGACCAGAGCAAGTATCTAACCCGATATGGAGGGCAATAAATGCATGACTGGCACAAGATGGCGCGGATATTGATGCGACACATTGCACAAAAGGGGTCGACAGGGGGAGTATCCGTACGTAGTATGGCTTCCGATGTCTTGTCTCTCTGCGTGACAAAGGTGACACAAAATAAAAACGGTCACTGGGCAATCAACCTTGCATCTGTGGCGGAACTTGCTGGAGGGGTATCCGGAGGCATGCATCTACAGTACTTGTACTTTTAGGTCGTCGACGGGTGGTAAGATAGCTGAACAACCTCCATCTTTTCTTGAGGTTAGGGTGTTCTTGGGCGTTGTGTTGCAGCGCAGTGTAACCTCCTAACCTAATGGTGACGGAGTCGTACTTCGTACAGCCTTGAAGTAGCGCCGGTCTAATCCTCCAGGGGTGTTAGCACCTTATTATTATCATCATTTCCTGATGCTTCTATGTATGTATGCAGTATGCCTACAATACTCCGTAAAGGTGCCGTGAGAAAGGGGACACGGAGGGCATGAATGAACAAGGCAAGGCATTGTTGCATTGTTGTTCTATTTATTCTTGTTATTGTTGTTGTTGTCTCTCTGACATGCTTGTTTCTCCCCACTAATGCGTGCCTGTGCCAATATGCAGTGTTGCTATGCAGCCACGCTCTTGGAAAAAGCCACCGACGAAAGTGTATTCTGTAGTTAAGATCCAACCGCACTTCGTACAGGCATATCAGGTGTGCAAACGCCAACTTTCCATCCTGCGGTAAGCGTAATCCGTAGACATCGAGGATTGAGACTCAGCACATGGCGGCGCAGCAGACCAGCGGAGCGTTCGCTCAGAGAAATACGAGAGAAGCAACATATGCGCTTGTCCCTTTTCCTCGATCAAGGCCACATTACATTACGGACACACACACACACACACTCACACACTTCATTACACATTCTGTACGTCGTCCCCCTTGCTGGCCCTTGGACCTTCACCCCTTCTGGACCCTCTCCACTCTTTCCACATCGAATCCATCTTTGTTCTGCACTGTCTGATACTGTACAGTACGTAGCACATACGCCAACCGAAAGGTAATTAATTCCCTTGTTTGGTTTGGGGGGCTTTTGGGGGGGCTCTAAACACCCCCCCGGTCCCCAGTCTCCGTCCCCGTCGTCCCCGTCTTCAAAGGTACCTTGCCCGCCGACTGCACCAGAGTAGGTACACGGGCAAGCGCATGGGCCTTATTCACCTTAAACCTTGGCCCGACATCCTCCATCCTTCAACTTCTCGCCCTCGTTTCCCTCTCGTCTTTGCTCCCACGTACCTACCTCTCAGTACACTCTCCAACGCTCGTTTGTCATCCTTTTCGCTTTCTGTCTTTTCTTCTTCTCTCTCCTTCCCATCCATCGTCGCATCACCTACATCGACTAACCGTCGTCTCTTTTGTCGCTCGCCACTCTGAATACCCGCCCCATCGTCACCCCGTACCCCACGAGACCAGGTTCCATCAACAACATTGACCTGCCTTCCACACCAGACGTTGCTCGCTTCTTACTTCGCCCCGTTGCCCACTTCCCCTGCGCCTGCATATCTCAGCCAACACATCCTACAGTACCTTCGCTGGACCGCTGATCACATCTGGCCTGGATTGCCCCTTCACTTCGTCACTTTCGAGATAACTCATCCGCCCACTGTCGCTTGTTCACTTTCTCGATCTTGAAGTTGACATTCCTTCCTTGATGTCCTCCTCGCCAATTTTCAATTCACACGCAAATACAAACTGCTCTCGCACATAGACTTTGCGCTTCGCTGCATTGCTGTGTGAGCTCTTACGAGACTGTCGATATAGGTTTCTCCGGGCGACTCAGACGACCTTTGCGAACGAGCCACCATCTCCGCCGGCAACCCTCCCACCTGTCTTTATTAAGCCTGACCGATCATCGCCGAAATTTCTCTTCCCTGGATGGAAATAAGTTACCGCGACTAGGATTGCATCATTGGGGTTACCGATCATGGCGCAACGCCCAGCTTTTTTGGACCTGCGGTCCGATTCTCACTATTCGAACCTCGCCAATTCCTCTAAGCCTCTGCGCTCCCCTCGCCTTCATGTCGCTGGTGAGGCCCCGCCAGAGCTCTCCCCGTTGGATGCATTTGCTTTGCAAAGCCGAATGCTTGCTAGACAATTGCAAGACAGTGTCAAAGAGGGAAACAGGTTGAGCCGACTCCCCCCATTAACTGTAGAAAGCCCTTTGATTGTCCAGGGCCGCTCTGAGTACTTCCGCTCAATGTCTCAGGATTCTGGCTCTGAGTGCGGTGATTCTCCTGGCCGTGCAGCTTCCGGGTTGGGGTTAAGAACTGAAGTTGAAGACGCCTTTTCCGACGAAGCTGAACGTCCAGTGTCTATGCATCCCCGAATGAGTCGGGTGCCGCCTACACCAGACGAGAACGTTTCTGTTCCTGCAATCCCACCCCGTGACCCTTCTCGAGGACGACAATTGTCCAAAGTCGACGAACCTGAAACTGAAACTGTACCATTCTTTGGCGCTCGAAGGGAACGATCACCCTCACCGATGCAAAGTGACACTCAATCCCAACCTGACAGACACACAGAGGCATCCCCTGTCCGAAAAGAGGATCCCCTTTTCTTGCCCTCGGACAAAGTCGATGGTTCCCCTGGAAAGCAAAAGCAAGATTCTTTTGACGAATTGGGATTGGCTCCCCCACGCGCTCTGTTTCCGAGGAGAGCGTCGAGTATCATGTCTTCACCTCTTACGCCGACCGAGGAAGAGGGTTCCGGCATGTCTGGCTCGTTCCATTCTCTACCACCTCGAAAGATGTCATCGGGGAGTGCTGCTTTCAGCGCCGTGACATCCCCGGCCATTGGTTCTTTCCGATCTGCAAGGTCGCCTTCTGTTGGTTCAGATTCTTCTGCCCCTCTTCCACGACCATCTTTCAACTTCTCCCGGCCCATGAGCAGGTCGGGGACTCCCAACTTGGATTCACCCTCGAGACAGGCATCCTCAGATAGCCAGCCATCCTTTGTCTTGGCCGACGATACTGCTCATACGCCTGTCAGTGTGCATAGTGAAGCATTTTTGGATCAGCAGGCCGACGAACGGGGCGCACCTTCATACATTTATTCCAAATTCTCATTACCTAGAGGTAAAACAATTCAGCGAACAGAGTCGTCGGAACCTACAGCGCAAGCCGCGTACCGTTGGGAGCAGCCAATGGTTCCACCCAGCAACGTGCAGCGTATTAATACGGATATCCCACCATCACCTCCCACCCTCCCATCTAGCCCTTCAGCAAGGACGGTTCCAGATGAATCTTTCGCTCCCCACAGCCCGCTAACGAGGCCGTCAACTGAGTTGAGGAAAGTGAACTCTGAGAATTCGCCCTGGAGCTCTTCTCTGCACCCATCACCAAGCGCTGGCCGTTCATCCGAGGACGCCCCCAGAGGCCGCGGAAGGACTCCAGTATCAACAACCGCAAGTGACGCCAGCACCATACGCCCACCTCCCACGCCCCGTTCAGTGGCCCCAACCGCCTCTGAAATGTCTGCCGAGGAACATTTATCGAAGGGGATAGAGTGCCACGAAAACGGTTCACTCAAAGAGTCTACATATCATTTGCGCCACGCTGCTAAGCTTAACAATCCTACCGCAATGCTTCTCTATGCGCTTGCATGCCGTCATGGATGGGGTATGCGCGCTAATCAGAAGGAGGGAGTCGAGTGGCTCAGGAAGGCTGCTGAGTACGCAAGTGTAGAAATTGCAGATGATGAAGACCAAGTCAAGGAGGGCAAGCATGTTGATGTTATTGAAAGGAGAACTCGTAAGGCTCAGTTCGCTCTCAGCATTTACGAACTTGGTGTCAGCCATATGAATGGCTGGGGAATTGAACAAGACAAATCTCTGGCACTCCGATGTTTTGAGATCGCTGGCAGTAAGTACCTCCGATTTCCCTTAAGGCGTTCAGCTCTGACAAGCCAACAGACTGGGGCGATGTGGATGCTTTGGCGGAAGCCGGGTTTTGCTACGCACAGGCTATTGGATGTAAGAAAAACCTCAAGAAGAGTGCCAAGTTTTACCGAATGGCTGAAGCCAAGGGAATGAGCATGGTTGGCAATAGCTGGTAAGTAATGACTGGGTGAAATCATTATTTAAGAGTTTGACTGACTGGGCTGGTAGGATTCACAAAGCTAAATATAATGAAGACGACACGGACTCATCTAAAAAGGACAAAAAGAAAGCCAGGAGCAAGTCCCGAACGAGAACCATGTTTGGCTTGAAATAATCGGCTAGCCAACGTCATCGATATCGTCACACCTATACTAATGATCATGAACTCTAACATACCCATCTAATCGGAGTTTTGGGCGGCTCTATCACATCAAATTTTGCCATCTGTTTCAGGCTCAGGCTTAGGCTTGACCAGTGCCATCCGCACCACTTGGCACAAAACTTGACATATTTCGCAGTACACCGTATGTACTACGGAAGAGAGCAAGTGGCTAATCAAACTGGGACTTGTCGCTCTTTTGTTTTGCGGGAGATGTTTGCGAGGGAACATAGCGCTGATTTATCCTGGGACGGGATTGCATTATCTTGAGTTCGAGCCGAAGGTGCGCCAGGTTTGCGGATAGCGCACCGGTATTCTTGTTTATTCTTGTCAAGTTTCTCTTGAACATATAGAGGTTTATTTCGTGGAGATAGAAGGTTGAGTTGAGGGAAATAAAGAGTCCCAGCATCTGTTGGATGTGGGGAGGATTTGATGTTAGCAAGATGCGCTGCACAGGCGCAATCATATAACAGTCTTAAGGATCAAAATGAGGACCAATTCAAAGCTCCAGTTCTTCTAGCGTACTTGAATGTGTGAATTGTTATTACAAAGCCGTGATATACCCGTCTATTCGCCCAAGCGGATCCAGCCCTCTTTAGGTATCGATTTCCATCCGCTCCTCGCCAATGGGTACCTCGTCCACTGTGACGTAGCGGCCGATTTCGTTCTTCCTGATGATCTTCTCGTTCAACACGGCTGTCGTGCCCTTTGGGAAAGCGTAATTTCGCAGCTTGGTGGTCTTCTCGTTGGGCTTGATGTAGTTTCGCTTCAATGTTGTCTTGTCTTTGGTGATGACGGCCACATCCACGTTGGAACCAGAACCCAAATCATTGAAGACACCAGCCAAGATGGCCTCACTAGCGAGCTTGATGGCATCATCTTGAGAGAGCTGAGGCTTCCACTGGGTTTCGAACACACTCATGGCCGCCAAGCTACCACTACCCATGGTAACGTAGGGTAGCTTGTCAGTGCTTCCGTGAGCGTGGACGGTGAAGAGGTGGGTTCCGGTGGGGTCGCAGCCGGCGACGACGAGGTAGGCACCGATGTGGCCCTGGTATCTGAACAGGTGCTGCTTGAGGAGGGTCATGCAAGTGACGACGCGGGGTTTGCGGCCGGTGGAGAGAGAGTGCAGCTCGAGCTGGGAGGAGATGAGGGCGGTGGTGAACTCGGTATCAGCGGCGGTACCGGCACCGGCGCACCAGATTTGGGGGGCGATGTAATGAAGCTTCTCGCAGTTCTTGTCGGCAACTATCGGACCAGAGGTGGCACGAGTATCGGCTGCAATCTAATTGATGGAGCTAGTTAGCGTTGTTGTGGTAGGAAGCTGTTGTTCGAAGAGCTCGAGCATAGATGGTGCCGGTTTTCAAGGGAATATCGATCGTTGCCTCCAGCGAGTCAACGAGGATAGGTGAAAGAGAAGCACATACCACGACACCACCATCGAAAATACATCCCACGATCGTTGTACCGGTGCTGGTGGCCTTGGGAAGTGGCACACCGCGGGCGTGGAGGGCCGCATTACGGTTGTAGTTGGAGAAGTCGAAACCAGGCATATTGGACGACCTCTTATTCTTGATTTAAAATACCAATTTTTGCGGTTCGGATGTTCAAATTGGTATGAGAATTGTGTGTCGTGGAAGATGAAAGCACTGCGGGTTATCGTCGTAGGCGGGTCGTTGCAAGTTACGAGTGAGGTTGACAAGGCAGAGCTGATGACGAGGCTAAAAGCTGCCTCCAGATGCAGACACACACCTCACGGTTGAGCTCCCCCCCAGAGGCGCGTGCTGATTGGTCTGCCGACCTCCAGTGCAGGCTGCACTCCAGCGCGTGCTCCAGGTGCCTTCAGTGGCACTCAGGGTGGCTCGAGCTTCACCGCACGTGATGCCAGCCATGGCAGTGGAAAGAAGCCACAATGGTGATACTTTCTCTGAAGCAGGCGCGCTCCGTTGCTAGAAGCAATTTTGATTTTCCCTTCAATTAATCCCAACCTTTCTCAATCGCACTCCGTGAATTCTACACAACGATCACGGACTGCAACACCGTCTGGTTTTATTCAGAGGGTCTCTTAGCAACTGAAGGCGCGTGGGCTGACCAATCACAATTCATTGCCGCCCAAGTTTTAGAAGCACGTCCCCAGATTTATTTTGTCCATCAGCCAGCCGCGCGACAGAGGAAGCTTACCCCCCCGGTCGACAAATCCACCCCGTCCCATGCGAAGGGCAAATTTATGAACTTCGGGTCCTCTCTCCAAGGCCGGCTACTTCGCTACAGTCATGGCTTTCAGCTTTGGCAATTCTGGGAACGCCATGCTTGGGAGTGCGGCGGGAGCAGGAGGACTGAATACAGGACCTGATTTGGAGACGATCCAAACTGAGGTGAGTGGCTCCTTTGTTGATGCTCATGTCTGCCTGCTTCGATGAGCCATCGATACTGACGACGATTTTTCTTTCGCAACAGGCTCTCGGATTCCTCTCCATCGCTGGCGACTCCAAGGTTCGTCTTACCTCGCCGTGGGAACAACTTCCTTCATCAACTTCGTCCCTTCTTAGTATCGCATCTCAAAAAGGTCTTGTTGCTGCCGCTGGACCTGACCATGTCATTCTCGCATCCACCGAGTCCGTCCGCAAAGCTTTCGAAGCTCCTAAAGATGGCGATTCTGACATCCGAGGGTTCGAGCCGCAGCTCAAAATCCCTATGCCTATGCGCGTCTCTCAGCTCGCTTTCACTGCCGACGAAACCTACCTGATTCTGTCTGCTGAGTCTGGAGGTGGTCTGGCCGTCTATGAAGTACAGAGTCTCCTTCAAAACTCGACCAACTCTGCCTTTGAGCTATCGACAAACGGCGAGACCTTGAGGGCCTTGATACCTAACCCAACGCCCGAGAAGGCAGAGCTCTGTGCGATCGTGACGAATAATGGAAACCTGCACATGGCCAACTTGAAGGACAGGCAGATTAGCAACCCCCTCAAGAACCAGGTCAGCTGCGTCAGCTGGAGCTCCAAAGGCAAACAACTATGCGCTGGTTTGGCAGATGGAAGCATTACTCAAATGACCCCAGAAGGAGAGGCAAAGGCGGAGATCCCTAAACCACCCAATGTGGGTGACCACCATGGTAGGTCTACTTAAATTCAACGACAGCCACTTGCTAATGTATGTGCAATAGTCTCGACGCTGACTTGGCTGGAGAATAATCTATGGCTATCAATTCACACTTCAAACAACGAGTCTTCCCCGACATCCATATATCATATCATTACACGGTCACCACCGTCTTCATTCACTTTCCAGAAGCTCACCGATCCCGTGGAGCCATTTGGCTCGGAAAAGACGCCTCATCATTCTATTCTGAGGCTTCGAGATTTCCCTCCTTCAATCCAGGACCTCCTCATCGTCTCCTCAACCGCGTCAACCGAGATGGGGGTTCTGAGCCGATCTAAGACTGCTCTCGCCACCGACAAGCCCGTGGACTCAATCACTAACGTTTTTACAACCACCGAGTTCTTGGATGACACCAAGAGACCAACGCTTCCCATGACGGATTCAATGGACGACTCTACGCCAATTGGTGTTGCATTGGATCTCTCGGGCAAGGACAAAGTTTACAAGCCAATTCCTTCAGATGTTGAGCTTGAAGAGTCGCCGGGTCCCCTCCCTGGTTTCTGGGTTCTTACCCATGAAGGTGTGCTCTGCTCATGGTGGGTAGTTTATAACGACTCCATCAAGCAGGGTACTACGTATCCTGGTCTAGCCATAGTTCAGGGCTCCAGCTCAGCTTCTGCACCGGCTCAACCACCTGCAGCATCGTCCGCCTCTCCATTTGCCAGCTCCAGTACATCAGCTTTTGGCTCAGCAACCAATGCTACTCCCTCATTTGGATCCTCCTCCCAGCTTGGCCAGAAGCCTTCTGCCTGGGGAAGCGGAGGATCTGCCGCTACAGCATCCAACACTGCAGGCGCGACATTTGGGTCAAGCAGCTTTGGGTCGCCCAGCACCTCAGCCCCAGCGTTTGGCAAACCCAGCGCTATTGGTTTCGGCCAATCCTCCCAGTTGGGGACAAAGTCCTCGCCATGGGGAGCCCCGGCTGGGGGCACGGGATCAAAACCTACTTTTGGCCAGTCCGGATTCTCCAGCTTCGCCAATAACAACAAAAATCCATTTGGCAGTGCAGCATCGGCCCCATCTACATCAGCAGCACCATCCTCCGGTGGCTTCGCTGGGTTTGCTAGCCAGGGCGGCTTCGCTTCCGTTGCTAATAACAATACGAGCAGTGGTAGCATCTTTGCCAGCCCAGGCAAGTCGTCAGGTGTCTTTGGGTCCAATGCGGACACCGCTTTCCCACCTAAGCAAGACAAGCCCACTGGCAACGTCTTCGGATCTTCTTCTTTCAAACTTGAGAGCTCTTTCAAACCTGATCCGTCTGCCAAAGACGATAATGCCAAACTACCCGCTCAATCTGGTTCTTCCATGTTTGGTAGTGCCTTTGGCTCCGCATTGACAGGCGTATCTAACAAGCCAGAAGCCACCACGCCTACTTCCGGAAGTAAAG
This sequence comes from Mariannaea elegans, assembly GCA_930272665.1. Taxonomy (NCBI): domain Eukaryota; kingdom Fungi; phylum Ascomycota; class Sordariomycetes; order Hypocreales; family Nectriaceae; genus Mariannaea; species Mariannaea elegans. The sequence goes on from CAKNEU010000034.1 coordinate 46,994, forward strand.
ACGAGAATATGGACACGATTGAAGCTGTCGAAGAAACCCCACAGGCTAAATCAAAGTCATCCCTGTTTCCAGCGCAGTCGAGCCCTGAGTCCACTACCCCAACAACGACTCCCGCCCCATCTAAGTTTGGGCTCTCGACGACCCCGGCCCCTACTTCGTCGATCTTTGGTCAGCCATCAAAGTTTGGTGCTTCAAGTGGTGGTCTATTTGGTGCAAAGTCCGATACCCCCAAATCAAGCGGTCTGTTCGGATCCCAACAAAACACCCCTAAAGCTTCCTCAGGCTTGTTTGGACAGCCCTCTAAACCAAACCCCTTTGCCAGCACATTTGGCCAAAAGTCGGAAACGTCAAAGCCCGTGGAAGACAATAGTGAAGATTCAAGGTCCACGTCAGAGGATGAAGCACCCCTTCCCCCTGACACTACCAGCAGAACCGCCTACCCCATCGGTGAGTCGTCCTCGTCATCGGCCGCATCCAGCGTTCCAAGCCAGTCATTTGGGGTTACAGCAGCCTCTTCCGAGCCTGGTGCTCCCCTGCCCCTTGACACTCTACCCACTCCCAAGGCTCCCGAGTCCTCAATGGATGCCCCCATGCCTTCTGACTTGACCATCTCGAGCAAGCATTCAGACACCGCGCTATCGTCCAGCTTTGTTAACATCTCCAAACCAGCTGAAAACTCGAAGGACGTAGAAGATGCTCCTTTACCGCCGGATTTTGTCAGGCCTTCAAAACCTGCTGCCCCAGACGCTCCGTCACCACCAGAATCTGTCAAGACTGAGACGACAGACAATTTCGTTAAACCCCCACTACCCTCAAAAGAAGCGTCCGCAGTTTCAGTCCCAGAGACGACAGATGACAGTGATCTTGAGGAAGACGATGCATCTGAGGGTAGCGGTATCGACGTCGCGAAAGACTTGAGTCCTAGCACTTCTGGCCTTACCCCTACGCCAGGATTCACACCGCAAAGTTCGTTTGGTGGTATTGCTGGGATAACACCCGTTACCATACGGCCAAGCCAGGAGGGCTCACGTCCGCTATTTGGCGAGGTCAGCCGCAATGCGCCAGTATTTCCCCGTCCAACAGCCACGAGTCCCCGTTCCCCAAGCCCTGTACGAGGCGCCATTCCACATAGAATTATCCGAACTGAGGCAACAAGATCAGTCAGCGCTCCTGGTATGGCTTCACAAATTCTGGGATCCAAGAAGTCCCAATTTGGTACCTCAATCACTAGTCGGGAGCCTCCAATTCCTGCTGATGATCCTTTTATGGCTCAACATCGAAAGATAAAAGCACGACAGGAGGCAGCAGAGACTCAACCTCTGGTTGATGAGGAGGATGAGGAGATTCAGAGAATCCTTGCATCGGAGGTTGAGGGTACTCTGATACTGGACGAATTCATTGCTCACTCTAATGTTGCACCTCCTGCTAAGGAGAGTATTCCAAGTCAGGTTGAGGCAGTTTACCGCGACATCAACTCTATGATTGACACTCTTGGTCTGAATTCTCGAACTGTCAAGGCGTTCATCAAGGGACACACGGAGAATGGCGAGGAAGAAGACCGCAGCAAGGAGGACCTGGAAAGCCCCGATGACTGGGTCCTGTGCGAGATCGATGAATTGGGACAAGTCTTGGACACTGAGTTGTATCCTGACCTTGAAGATGGTCAAGTTTGCGACTTAGAAGATAAGCTGGATGTCTGCGCAGACTTGACGCGAGAAATGCATCGTCTCCGTGCTAAACAGGAGGACCTTAAAAAGATCATCATGGTTAGAACGGACCCGGAGCAGGCCGAAGTCACTCGGTCTCTCCCTCTCAGTGCTGAGCAGACGACACAACAGAATGAGCTCAGACGAGAGTTTGCCAAGTTTTCGAAGCTCCTGGCCGAGGCTGAGGAAGCACTCACGCTGCTAAAAACTCGAATCGCATCCACCTCTAGCGCTTCGGGCAAAGGCAAAACGAATGTGCCGACTGTTGAAGCCGTGATTCGCACAATCACCAAGATGACCTCTATGGTTGAGAAGCGAAGCGGAGACATCGATGTTCTAGAGAATCAGTTGCGAAAGGTTCAGCTGGGATCCACAAGCCGAGAGGGTTCGCCCTTTACGCCTAAAGGAAGGAGGAGCGTGATGTTCTCACCCGACTCGACACCGAGCAGGACCCTGCGCCACAGTGTCACCGGCAGCATCTCCCTGGGAACATCTGTGAGGGCTACTCCACCAAGGAAGAAGTTAAGTGGGTTCAGCCGGGACGAGAAGAGTGATTTGATGGATAAGCGGGCTCGTCGACAGGCAGTTCTTCATAAGTTGAAGGGGCATGTTGAGAAAAATGGCGTCAATGTGTGGAACATGGAGGATATTGAATAACCAGTTGTATCCTGGATTGAGAATGGTTTTAGGGATCGACAAGACGTGAAGAGGTCTGTAGTTTAAATATTAGATAGTGTATCAATTACTGGAACGAAGGAATTCCAAAAGCATTGGAATTTAACGGAGCTCAGGAGAAGCTGCTTCGGATGAACGTGAACGGTATATATTAATTCGTATTGCCTGGGAGCTTTTAAAAATACCAAACTGATTAAAGAAATCCGACAAAAGGACACCCGACTCCCTCGACCGTGTTGTTACATCTCATACATGATTCAATTTCCGCATTTGTTCCATTATTATTGTTTTTGGATTCGCTCTAAATCGTTCAAGCCACGGGGACGGTGGGCGAAGCACTAGCACTGCCTTTGGTCTCGGCCTTTACTTTCGCCGCAGTCCTTGGAACAGAATCTTTGGCGGAAGACTTGGCGGCGATATGTGGAGGTTGAGGCTCGCCTAGTCTGCGATCGAGTTCCTCTTGAGGAGTAGAGCTAGAATTAGGCATGTATGTTAGTGATGTCATTGAGAGGGAGTGGGGGAGAGCGAGCTTACACAACCCAGCAAAGCATGATGTTGAGTGGTGGTTGAAGGTTGGTGTAATTGGTTTTGGTTATTGATGACTTGAGAGGCACCTAGAGAGAAGATATTCAATGAGGTCTGTAGAACAGAGAAGGCTATGATGAGGCGAAAGGCCTTAAGCTTATATAGTTACCTTTTGGAACCCTTGGTGAGCTTTCCTGAACTTTTCCCCAAAGACCGAACCGGAGCTCCCTCGAGCTCGGTTCACACGGCCGGGCCGTCACCGGGATTCAAGGTCTTTTGCTGCTGAACAGGGGTGCCCCCAGGATGCCCCCCAGGCATGGAACCTAAGTCTCCAAGGTTCAAGGTGTAGCCGATGTCGTTCGCTGACGTCGCTATGGGTCACAGAGAGGTCACCTGCGGGGAAATTGATGGCTGGCGATATGTTGCACCGGCATCACAGCCGGTCCGACCGGAGAAGGTGTAGGTATGTGACGCTGAAGGGGTCATGTGGCGAATTATTTAGGATGAGGTGGTCATTTAGGTCGAATTGATCAATGTCAGGGATGATTATGGCGTCTCATTGACAGCGGGGAGAGCTGGAAGGAGGTTGGGAGGTTGGGTTAGTGGTGGTTTGTTTGGGATGAGATCGACAGGATGTAAGAGATGGAGAGGGGGAGATGGTTAAGAGGCTCTTCTTGCGGTACAGAGTACATCTATCATATGTGGTTTTATTGGAGTTTTACCCGAATCAAATCTTGGATCTCTTTTGTTTCGCTCTTTTCGGACCCCTGCGTGGAAAGGAAAGGAACCGAAAAAAAAAATATGCAAAACACCCATGGGACACCTATTGTGGACTGACCAGGTTTCTCTGTACTCATGACATGATGAGTGAGGTGAGTCGACTTTCGGAGCTGGACAAATGTGGAACCCTCCTCTCCTCCGGTCCGTCCGCATCTGGTCGATTAATGTGGAGAATGGAAAATGGATACGCCGTGAAAAAAAATGGACCCGGTCCCGAACCGCCCCAGTTCTTTGCATCCGCGGTGAGTCCAAGGTGAGTCCAAGGTGAGCGATGCAGAATGGTGGGTCTGCTACGGCGTCATGGCGTTTTTTTGGTTGGCTCACCTTGATCTCACCGAGGAGGGGCATCCAAAAAATTATTGCTTCCTCGTTCATCACTAATCCTCATCACCTTTTGCAATAGGAATAGAGCACCATCTCTTCACCATGCATCCCACAGAGCAGGCTGCGTGGAGGAACACTCCTGATGAGGAGGAACTCGCGCGTCGCAATGTAGGTGATCTTCCACATTATTTTCCACCCCCCCATTGCTTCTGTCGCATTGCTTGTAAATTGACCGCAAAAACTTTATAGACCGTCAATATCAACCTCGAGACCGTTACGAACAATTCCTCCACCGATTATCCGGGCCATTTCCCCGGCGAAGACCACGAATTCAAAATTGAACGCTTCCGCGATGCCTTCTCCATCAACTTCCACCAGAACGACCAGTTCCTGTCCTCCTTCTCGCTAGTCGGCATCGATGCCTCGCTCGCCAATGCCTTCCGCCGTATTCTCCTCGCCGAAATTCCTACACTTGCCATTGAGAATGTCTACATTGAGAACAACACCTCCGTCATCCAAGACGAAGTTCTCGCCCACCGTCTGGGCCTCATCCCCTTCAAGGGTGGCCGTGAAGGCCTTCAAAGTTTCCTCAAGTGGCACAAGAAACCAGAGCCCGGCGAGGATCCTTATGCCGGCTGCTTTGACTGGAACACAGTCCGTCTTGAGCTCAACATTGAGTGCACCGTGAACCCGGACGCTGCTCCCACCGAGAACGACCCCCTCAAGGCCTACCACAACGCCCATGTTTACGCCAAGGATATTGTCTTCGTGCCCACGGGGAAGCAGGCCGAGTATTTCAGCGGCGAGGACGCTATCCAACCGACCAACCCGGATATTCTCATCGCCAAGCTGCGGCCCCGACAGAGCATTAACCTGGCCATGCACATGCACAAAGGTATTGGCGCTGATCACGCTAAATTCTCCCCAGTTGCCACGGCCTCCTACCGTCTCCTCCCCACCATCACCATCACCAAGCCCATCCTAGGCGCCGACGCCACAAAGTTTGCCAAGTGTTTCCCTGAGGGAGTTATTGGCCTGGACAAGGTCACCAAAAAGGAGGCTGCTAAAAAGGGTAGTGGGTACGAGGGCCAAGAGGGTGAGCTGAAGGCTGTGGTTGTGGACGCCATGAAGGATACAGTCAGTCGCGAGTGTCTTCGCCACGAGGAGTTCCAGGGCAAGGTTAAACTTGGCCGAAGGAGAGACCATTTCATCTTCTCCATTGAGAGTACGGGGCAGTGGGACAGCGATGAACTCTTCCTCGAGTCCATTAAGCACTTGAAGTTGAAGTGCAAGAAGCTCGAGCAGCAAGTCCTCAATATGGCGCGGTAGCCGGTGTCTGGGAGGAGGAAATGGTTGAACATTAAATCGGTGTTTTTTTTTTTTGCTTTGTACTATACTCTCTTGGCTTTCTTTTGCTCAGTTTCGGGTAGACAAAAAAGGATGATACCATGACCGCCGCTTTGGTGGTTTGAACACATGAGGATACTCTTTACTTCACTACGTGAATATAGGTGTCTACTCATCTAGGTCTTGCTTCCGCGACAAATCTCTAACGCCAGAAAATGCCCCCCCAACAAAAGACATGAATCCAGAATCAACTGATCAAAACTCCATTTCCATCTTATTTTATGTATCATCATTTTAGGACTCTTCTTTGAACTTGAAATAGAAGTTGAACTCGAGAGGGAACGCGGGATCTGTGACAACAACCTGCTGACCATTCTCGAGTCCCAGCTCGTTGAGCGTTTTGTCCAGATTTGGGCGTGTCTTTTCTTCCAGGCCCGGAGGAAACTGCATATACAAGGTTTTGCTCTCGGCTCGAATGGAGGGTTTCTTGAGCTGGGCTTCTGGTCGTACAGCGAATGATTCCAGAAGCTCTTGAAGAGTGGAGTTTGGATCTACTTCGAGGGGACGAGATTGGCGACCGCAAACAGGGCAGTCATCCTTCTTTTCGTGCTTGAAAGTGTAGGTGTAGATGCTGTCGTTGCCAGAATACATGGTGTAGTTGTTCTCAAATCCCAAGCATGGTGCCGAAGTCGTCGCAATCTTGAAGGCCTCATTGCAGCACGCAGCAGCGATGATGGCATTTGTGGACGCAATAGCAGGGATGATGTTCTTGATAGTGCCCTGGGTTAGTGAATATGTCACACCGGGGATGTCAAACTCTTGTGCTCGGACCAAGGCCTTCTGATACAACCAAGTGACGTGTTCAGGGTCGTCCTTGTCGAGCTTGGGGAACGGCTTTTCCTGATCCCAAGCGATGACATGGGCCCACTCGATGCAGTGCTCAGGCTGCCGGGGGATTGAGGCGATAGTGCAGAGGGGTACTGCGGCGCGCGGCGCGTGCATGTCGAGCTGGCACTCGATACAAGAAGTGATGGAGGGGAAGATGACACGAGCTTGGCCCTTGAAGCCCTCAGTGCCTCCGTCGATGAGAGGCTTAATTCCGTCAGGATCCTCGGCTTCTTCGGCGATAGAAACAAGCATGGCATTTATCCATCGCCGAGCTTCGATGCTGTCCAGCCCGCAGACGACTAGTTGGAACTGCTTGTAGAACTCCTCGTCAAAGTCTTGGATTCGGTTGTTATGAGCGGTGATTCTGACGCCCTGAACGCGCCTCTGCACAAATTCGGCGGCGACTTCGGCCTTATATTTACCGACATCGTCTTTGCGGAAGAGGAACTGGCGGTTTAGATTGGAAATGTCGATGGTGTCTGGGAGTGCGGTGAGCGGGTCGGTCTCGCGACGGTGTGGGAGAGGCGCGCTGACCCATGTCAATTACATGAATGTTCTTGAAGTTTGACATGGCAAGGTTCTTGAGGATCTCGCATCCTAATCCACCGGCGCCACTAGATTGTTCGGTCAGTATACCGAGGAGGATCGTAGTCGCGTGGGGTTCGGCTAACAGACATTACTCTTGACAGCCGATGATTAGTATGTAATTTGGGAGGTATTTGGAAGTGATTTCATACAGGATCTTAAATTTATCGAACTGCGCCAGAAATTCTTCGCCAACAGCGTCGGGATCTGTGAAAGGACCGGCATTCTGGCGGATGTGGTTGAGATACCTCCTAGAGCCGTGTCAGCCTGGAGGGGTTCAGCCTGGAAGGGGACCTGATTAATGAGCAGTTGTACCATCGGGTCTGTTGGTCGACAGTCCGCGTTTCTACACTCATCTTCCAGAATATCTCGGAGAAGGAGTCGCAAGAGAATTGCAGAATAAATTTTGTAAGACGGAAAGCGACAATCAGGTTGTTGTTGGGAGGAAAAGCAACGTTGATTGCGGGATCCGTGCGATTGGAAGCTGTCTTCGGTGAGCTGCAGGTGAAGGTGGGGTCGTTTCTCGGTGTGGGGGAGCTGTCTGGTAATTAGGAGTTTCGGTGCCTATTTATTTAGTGGGTGAGAGACCTTGAACTATTCAACAACGGTTGCTTGAGACGCTGCTGATTTTGAAGCTCGTGTGAATCTCTCAACCCTCAGTCAAATATCTGCTGAGAGGTCGCATCAAACACAAGGCAGAAAATATGGACGAACTGTTTACCCCAGTCAGCACGACGTACTTCAAACCCAAAAGCCAGCCCGAGCTGCTACTTACAGAGGTCAAGTCTACGACATCAAAAAGTCCAGACCAGAGGTTACGGGCTGTGTCTTCAGTCGACGATGCTTTAGATATCCTAAAGAACCAGCCAGACTACGACACACTAATCGCAGTTCTCAAATTCCTCAGCAAAGACAAACCAGCAGCCGATGGCTTCCGATTTCATGTTCCGGGTCCGAAGAGTGCCGGAATTGTGAACCTCCTGGTCTCCGAAATCGCCCCTAACTACTGGACTTTGCTGTTGGAGGGCTCTTCTGAAGTTGGAGATTTTGCGGAAGGCTCAGTATCCGGTGACGCTGAGCTCTTTCTCAGTTGCCTGCGCAGTGTCACTGCACTCAATGCCATCCTCACCCAGACCAGGGTATTGATACAAGAATCTCGTGCTGGTGGAAAAGAAGTTAACCGGAGTCATGTCTCATTAAATCTGAAGATCCTTCTGGACTTGCTAGCCGCCGTCTTGCAAGGTCACGAGTCCATCCACAATATCTGGTCGTCCTCAACCCAAGGCATCTCCAACGCCTCGCTTAAAAAGGCACAGTCGCAAAAGCTTGCCTCTTTGCTCACCAACGGCCAAATATTATCTGTTTCTGCCGAGGCCTTGGCTGTCATAGAGAGCGATGAATTCCGTTCTGAGACCCGGTGGATTGCTGATGGCATGGCCTATGGCAAGTGGCTCGGGCATAACATCGCAGCTTGGGCGAAGACACTGCCCGAAGAAGAGGAATCTAGCTCATGCTCTGAGCTATTTCAAAGATCTTTGTCATTGAACCATTCGGGTAGGATATTAGGTTGCCATCATTTCTCATCGCTAACTCCTCGATAGAAACTCTCATCAAGACTGTTATTGATGGCCTACTCCTAGCTAGGGGAGATTTCTACTCCTCCTTCATTCAGGTTGCCTTCTCGCAACCACGGAACACCAAGAAAGTCTTGAATATCTTATTGCACCATCTCTCTGCAAGATTCTTGGCCCATCTCGGCCCCGCCGACGTTTCTCCAAACGAGGCCGTCTCTGCAGTCACTGCCGTCCTGATGGCCCTAGTCTTGGATGACGAAGTAAGGAAAAGTCTGTTGATCGATTGGTGTGCTTCCTCTTCTGGGGCAGGTCTCGGAGACGGTATTGGCATTCGACGTGCAGTGTTAGCAGCGTTAGCACAAGACAGAGAAGCGATTGCTACGGTGCTTTCGAAGAGCCTTGCTCAGTTTGGTGATGAACTTTACATCAAACATGCTGCAATATTGCAGCAAAACGGTACATAAAACTTCGTTGGCAAGCTATGGCACGCGTTAACATTTGACTAGTTCACACCGAGGTGCTACTTCTTACGGCCGGGTATGTGCACAGAATATCGCCAATCAAGCTCACAATACTCTTGAGAACAGGCTCGTATATGAGCACCATATCAAATAGAATCGGCGCAACGCAAATGAGGACCCGCTTTCTCGGTCTAGTTGTCGGAGAAGCTCTTTCCGCTCTCATCGATAACAAAGAGACAAAGTTAAATTTCAAGATGGAGGAAACAGATACAGAGGAGGCGCAACAACTCAAGAATCTTACCAGACTCACTGATCAACCAGGCCCGATCGATCCCATTGTATCCAATATCTCAATGCAAACGCCTTCGCGTCCTAAGAAGTTGATAAAACCTACTCCAAAGTCGGCTGTAAAAAGGGCGAAACCAAAACAACAGCCATCTATATCCTCGGTGAAACCCAGGGCTATCATTCAAGAGATCGATTCCTCCGAAGATGAGGACGAAGACGACCTTGCCCCTTATGCTAAGGATTCCGATCCTGAGGATTCTGACGACGACGCAACTCTCATCCAGCGCAACAAGCCTAAGCCCCCAGTATATGTTCGCGACCTCATTAACTTCCTCCGCGACTCCGAGTCCTACGACAAGCAGAAACTCGCACTTCAAACTGCTCCATTGCTTATTCGGCGCAAGGCAAATTACGGCACCGAAGTGAGCTCCCACGCCGATGAATTGGCTGGGTTACTCGTGGGAATCCAAGACAAGTTTGAGATTGACGACTTCAACGATCTAAAACTTCAGGGGATGATTTCTCTCGTCGTCTCACAACCAAAGACAATGGCACCGTGGTTTGCACGGACGTTCTTTGAGGGTGATTACTCGCTTTCCCAGCGGACTTCGGTTCTCATAACACTGGGTTTGTCTGCGCGTGAACTTGCTGGCTTTGAGGTATCGCAGCACCAATCTGCCGCTGAATTTCCCTCCAAACGACTCCCCCAGAAGATAGAACAGCTTTACCTGGACTCGCCAGGCGAGGCAAAAACCCTCCCATCATCCCAACTCAAAGCTCTTCCACCTAACGCCCTGGACAGTATTGCCCAGTCGCTCACTTCTTCCTTCCTTGCCCCTCTTGCTGCCGAAGCTGCGGATGCCACCACTGGTCCTGATGTTCTCAAACTACAGACCTTCACTGCCCGGTACAAGTCTACCACGAAGGTAAAGCCCCGCGTCCGCGCTATACCAAACACCGCTGCTGCTCTGCTAGCCACGGTTTTCTTCTCGCCACTCACGGCACACTTCCAAATAGCGCTCCGCTCTTTAAAACCGCTCATCTTGAATCCTGCTTTGCTCTCGCTCTATCTCCAGACGCTTGGCATCATTATTCATGCCGCAGGCCCATCAACTCTGACACTTCCACAATTAACATCTGAACTCTGGGACTTGCTTCTTGGCGTAAGAGTTCACGTTTTAGGAGATTTAGGCGCTATGAAAGGATGGTTCGTGGCCATGGCGTCCTTATTAGAAGTTAATGGAGGCGACATGCGTCGGATATGTGAGGCTCAGGGAAGAGAAGTAGTGGAAACTCGAGAATGGGTCGCCATGGTATTCGAGAGAACGAGAGGAGAGGATGGCGGAGAAGAGAATGAAGTCAAAATGCTAGCTGCGGGTGTTCTCATTAGACTTGGTGAAGCTATTGAGAAATACCAAGCACTGCTGATGGGGGAAATGGTTGGTTTCAACTGATATGCTTTTACGGGTGAATAGCCCATGTCTTTAATAGTGAGAGAAATCATTCTTGGTGCTTCATACGGTTACCTAGCTATCATAAATGGCGTGAGTAAACGCCTTCCATAACCCCCATTCATCTCCGGCTCAGTTTCAAGACTCATTGCCGGCTTTCCTGTACTATATTATATAATCACTCCAAAAATTCTAGTCCGGGCTCTCGTTACATAGTCGCTATCCTGCGGCACATCATTTCTGTCAATATCACATCCAGTTTGATCAAGCAATATCCCCGACAGCTTCCAACCTTGTCGTGCTGGCTCGCCGAACTGGCAAGCCCGACAGACAGGTGTTTGCGTAGGTGAGATGGTCCCCAAGACTCATGGCCATGCGGCGAAGCTCCTCCTTAATATGCTCATTTGATGCCTGCCCCTCCATGACCTGGGGTGCTGGAGGTGCAGGAGCTGGAGGGAGGAACGACTGGTGGTTCGAGGGACGAGAGTTCTCTTCCTGCCGTGCCGGCGGATCCTGAAGAAGCTGAGGAGCCAGAGAAGGGATGGGGGGGACAGGCTGTGCAGGGATGAGGAACTCGGGGTCCGTATCCGCAAACTCGCTTAGCGAGTATGGTCTCTCGTTTGGGGGTGGGTTGCTCGCAAGTTGTTGAGTTTGCGGGGGCGGCTGCTGTTGAAGATGTGGCTGAGGGTCATGCCGCTGGGTTTCGTTGATGGAGAGGTCTACCATAGCATTTGCGAACTCGGAATCATCAGATACATATATAGAAGGTTCTCGGATGCTTGTGGGCATCAAATAGAGGGATGCATGCTTCTCTAGCTCAAAAGGATTTGCTCCACCGACCTCAGACCCAGCGACAGAACCGACGTCTGAGTGTGAAGTGGATGGTCTGGGATATTCCGTGATAGGATCAGCAAAGCTCATGTCCAGATCAATTAGACTTCCAGACGAGGCTCGGTTATTTATAGTTCCGGTAGATGGTACGGCAAGGTCGTTAAATTGCGTAGGCGGCTGAATGGTCTCGGTGGGTGGATGAATGAGACGGCTGGTGTTGGGTGCAGTGTCATCATTGAACGGGAACCTAAACATTTCAGGGTTGGCAGACGCCGGCGGTGCCATAGATGGGAATTTCCAATCTTGTGTTCGCCGGTTGTTGCTCAAATCTGCCGGGTCGCTGTTGGGAGGTTTGGCATAATGGGCATCGCCGAAGTCGTAGTCGGTAGATGCCCTCGGGTCACCAGCTCGGATTGTATTCAAGTCCACAAATTCCGAAAGGTTGCTTCCATGTAAGGAGGCATCAAGGTCGATTAGGGACTCCCGTACTCCGGGGGGTTGAGAAGACTCATCTCTTAACGGAAGATCGGATGCTGAGGCCGGGGGTGGAAACGGGCGTCCGTAGTATGCTCTTGAGTTGTCTTCATAATTTGAGATAGTATTTGGGTCAAATACCTTCTCTAATGGCGCCTTGACAGAAGGTAGATGGGGTGGAGGTCTCCGGCGAGATTTTGGCTTCTGGGGTTTTGAGGTTTCATCAAACCCATCCTGGGCAAAGTCGACTTGGGAACCGTACACATCAAAGACTGCTTGAGCATCGCCATTCTGAAAGACCTGCTGGTCAAATGCAGCGGTTGTGCTGAAATTCCATTCGTCATTTGCCATGGCAGTTGACGACAGATCGGAAGGGCCCTGAGCTCCGCCAGCGGAAAAGAGAGACTTGCGAATGCCGCCTTGAGCCTCCCATAGCTTGTAGCCTCGGACAAGATGGGCCAAAGTGGAAGCTGGATAGATATCTTGTGTGTTGTAAATGTATCGGTGACGCTGAACCTGCTCAATGGTAGGGCGCTTCTTGGGATCATCTTCCAGACAATATGCGACAAGGTCTCTCAGGCCCTGTGAATAATGATCACCCTCGAGGCGGGGGGTATGCTGCTTTAGATAGGATCCGAGCTTTCCAAAGTCCATGCCCGCAACCACATTTGGTGGCAGACCCGATGCAATCTCGTACACCATGGCACCGAAGGCCCAGATGTCGACTTCGGTGCCGTACGATGCAGCAGAGTCGAACAGCTCAGGTGCCATCCAATGAGGTGTGCCGATGACGGTAGATCGTTTATCAAACTTGGTCTCGATGACCCCGGCAACACCGAAATCGCAAAGTTGAACATCACCAATCTCAGTGACGAGGATGTTGGCACACTTGATATCTCGGTGAATGATGCCTTGTCCGTGAACCCAAAAGACAGCCTCGGCCACCTCACGCAAAATGGGGATGATCCATTTCTCCTGAAGGCCTCCGGGTGAAGTCGGCTTCATGAGAGTTGAAACACTCCCTCCAGCGCAGTATTCGGTAATCATCCACATAGACTGGCCAACGGGGAGAGCTTCGATGACATGGTTGATGTTTTTGGCGCCGCTGTCGCTCAGAAGTTTGAGTGCGTTGATCTCCTTCAGCAGGTCGCTATAAGTGTCGGCCAGTTTCGGATTTACCGTATCACTTTCCTCAATGTCAATAATTTTGACGGCAACCAGCTGATTCGTTGTGACGGCGGTAGCCTTGTAGACTCGGCCAAAGCTGCCCTTGCCGATGAGTTCTGAGAGATGGTATTGAGGAGCATCTTTTCCAGCCTTGGCGCACTGCTCCGCCACAATCTTTTGCATCTTCCTAGCATCTTCGATAGCTTTTTGCTTTGTGACCGAGAAGTCCGGTCCTCGTACTTGGAGCGAGGCCATGGTGATGAGTGGCCCAAGGGTGAAGCTGGGGTAGGTTGAAGATAGGCCAGTGGGGCTGGAGGTCAGTCAAGTATGAACGGCCTTGCCTCACATCACAGTATTCTGTTCACACGGGAGATATAGACATGGCCATCAACCGTGGCTCTCTAGATGCGAGCTCTGTGGTTGCTGAAATGCTCTAGTTGTTCTGACGCTGGAAATCATCGCCACAGTTCTGAAAGGGGCCTTCCGAGCCTGATGTTTGGCGGCGCACGAGCCCCATTCAAAGGCGGTGGCGGTGGCCAATTGGGATGAGCTGGACGTGGCGGCGCCAGGGGAGGATCAACTGTGGCTGGTGTACGAAAGTTTCTTTCACAACAATACAACCTCAAACAGACCTAAGACTCGTACATAGTTGAGTATACGATGTAATATTAAAATAGTATCTCTCATAAAACATAAATTCACTTGACTCTTCAGCATATTTCGTCTAATCTCTGTTTGCGTTGATTTAAGGGCGCGCACCCTCGAATGCAAGCCCTGGAGAGTGGCGATTCCTTGCTAAAACACAGCACTTGCATCTGGACCCCGCCTCCGGCTCACGCGAAAGGGAAAAAAGCAACAAAATACGTTAAATAACTTTGACCAAGAAGCTTACCCATAGTCTAATAGGTGCTGCTTCGGGGAGTTACCCGATGAGACGGTCAGTCAACCGTCGAATGGACGGCGCCCTTCTTCACAGCGCTAGTGAAACCAGCGGATCTGCAATGAAAGGAGGGGGGAAATTCCGCATCACTTGGAGACAGTGTAATACCAAGGACACGACGGGGAAGTCTCAACTGCGCAAGCACAGACTGAGGTACCCTGAGGCCAAAAAGTATGTTAACATAGAAGGGACCAGTCGTCCTGGTGCAAGGGGTTAACCTATGCAAGAACAGATACTACACTCGATTCTAGCCATAATGGCAAAGAGAGCTGGAGAGGAAAAGAAAAAGAGAAAATCGGTTTGCCGAAGAATGACGCCCCCTTTATACTCGAAGAAGAGGTGTTAAGTTGCCTCTCTTCCATAGATTTCTCGTGCTCATCTCATCCAGGCTACCATTGCAGCCTGGTACGGCTGATGCGGCTGAGCATGACTGCCTGAGTACAGCCTACTGTAAAGGTGTAGGCCGATTCTTGACCAAAACAGACATCATCCCAAACTAATACATTGGTACTGCCAACAAACGAGTTATTACCTCAAGACCTGGTTGAACCAAGTCTTTAGACTTGAACAACAAATCCATTAGTTAGTTGATTCGTGATTCCTATCTATCGGCCAAGCTCAACGAGTCCATGAGTCAAAGCGTTATTGTCGCCAAGTCTTGGCCCCGGTTATCCTAGCGTTGGCGCCGTGACCGTGGGCGATCCAAGGCCACGACCTAATACTCGGGAATCAAGATGGCCGACAGGGCAGTACGCCACAGAATTCCCGCCAAAGCCCGCCTGTGAACTCTCTGGGCTAGCTCACAAGTCATTTGAATACGTTGAACATAACACCGCATGATTCAGGGGAATGGACTCATCGTATTAGAATCGCTGAACTATCAACGGTAAATGAGGCCGTCGAGTTTCATGTTCTGGATCGCCCATGGACGGGCTTAGTTGACGGATCAGTTGCTACCTTGGTCACACTAAGACCAAACCATAAAGGTCTTTCCCAGGAACGACAAGGTTGAGGCAGGGTCAATCAGCAATTACATGGTAGTCTATTGAAGCTTTCCCTCTTATGCTGCTAGGCGAAGGTGTGCTCGTTCAGCTCGGTATTATCATTATACCCGTCTCCTACGCACTACAGATTAGATGATGGTGGTAGTGTACAATACCTCTTGGGCTTCTTTAGCACAAAGGTTATTGACCCAGCGCCCTGAACCAGGTCACTAATTACGCCTTCAGTTACTATCGACCGTCCCGATATCACAAAAAAACTCAAATCGAGAGAAAGGGAGAAAAAAAATGATCAGGACTAGTATCGTACTTCATCGCCATCGGGACGTGGAAGATCTCCCGAACCTAAGGACAGTTGATGCAAATATAGTCCCTAAGAAGAAATCTTCAGTCTAAACCTTCTGCTGCATTGTTATGCATAATGGCTCAGGGGAGTCAATCGTACAAATGGTTATCATCAAACGGCGCTATACACGCTATTTTTTCCTTTGTTTCCGATCCCAATCCGTGCACCAGATGATCAGGAACGCAGCCAGCTAGACTAAGTCGCCAAACCATACCTCCTTTTCCAAACCATCACGTCCGCCAACTAGCGTCTACCTTGGCCCCTCGAAACCCCGCCCGTCGATCTCATTCCGACAAACTTGGCCCTTTAGCACGAGTCAGTGCCTGCATAAACCCATCAGCCCCTTGGCTTTTTTGGCTTCGGGGCCGCGAACCGTGCGCATGCTTCCGTGATGTAGGATGGATGGCGATGGCTAACCGTAGGAGTCAAGGTGCTGAATCCGTAGCCAATGTTAGAAGGATAGGCCTTTACCCCGGGTTGATCGGCTCGTAAACTTACCTATCTCGTTGATGGTGTCGTCTAGAACATATGGTTAGTGGTCCCCATAGTGAAAGCGGACGGAGAGAGCCATTATTCGGATCCGCCTTACACAAGGCCGAGTGAAGAGCAGGGGAGTAAACGTATATTCTTCAGGAAATCCTCCTTTAAACCCAAGTTAATTCCAGTTCTCGTACCGCAGACTCAAATGCTAGCGGAAACGCAGAAACATGTTATCTCCAGCTGAAAACATCAAAGCCCATCCGGAGAATGGCAACCTCACTCCTCTGCCCGCCAGTTTGCGCAGTGGTTTGACTGCCATTTCAATCTTTGCTTTCCTCTCCTTTTTTCTCACCTCGTCTCTCTTCACCTACTTGACATTCAAACTGGTGACCTGGCACTTGCGCAAGAACTCTCGAGCTACCAGCATCACGAGAAATATCCCTGAACCTCAACCTGTCACTGACTTCACCTTTGAGGATGGAGCTTACGGAGGTCACGATGAATCTAACAAGGTTGCACACGATCGAAGTGTACAACGGATTCAGGTGGCTAGAAACAAACCCCCAAACCAATTCCTCATCCTCATCTTCAACCTCATCATTGCCGATATGCACCAAGGCGCTGCTTTCCTTCTCAGTGTCTCATGGATCCGGAGAGGAGGCATCTTCATTGGCACTCCCACATGCTTCGTTCAGGGCTTTTTCGATTCCAACGGAGATCTATCGTCCAGCCTCTTTATTACGTCCATCGCTGTCCACACCTATCTTTCGGTGGTCAAAGAATATCGACCACCCCAAAAAGTCCTCTACGGTGTGATTATTACTATCTGGGTCTTTGTGTACTGCCTTTCCGTTATTCCGTTGCTGGTCACGGACAATGGAAAAGATGTTGGTGGTTACTATGTTCGAGCTGGCCCTTGGGTAGGTAATCGACGACTTACACGCGCTCAGAGTTGCCGCTAACACGACTGTAGTGTTGGATTAATGACTCCTATGAGAATCTTCGACTCCTCACCCATTATCTCTTCATCTTCCTCTCCCTGGCCACCACCACTACGCTCTACATTGCCATCTATCTCTCCCTTAGGAAACAGGCCCGAGAGGGAACCAACAAACTTAGACAGAATGAGTCGAAAGTCAGGTTGAACCACAACCCGGCTTTCCTGATTTATCCCCTCATTTATGTCATGTGTACGCTACCCCTTGCTATCGGGCGTATTGCGACTATGGCTAGCGCCAATGTGCCTCTAGGATACTATTGCTTCGCGGGAACACTTATCGCTAGTAACGGTTCCTTCGACTGCCTCCTCTTCGGCACAACTCGGCACGCCATCGTCTTCTCTTCCACGGATGATGTCGACGTTGAAGATACTGGTCTTGAAACATTTGCCTTCATCCGTACGCCAGAAGGACGCTTTGGCAACAGGGTCTGGATCCAAGGCGGCGAGTCCCGGCGCAAGGGTAATGGTGTTGGCGGATGGTGGGTACTCGGGGAATGGAATAGTGCCGACAACAGAACGCCCCATACCCGAACGAGAACCATCAGTCAGGAATCCCTACGAAGTGATGCACATAATGAGATGGCCATCCAGATGGATGTCGTTACTTCTGTCGCGGTTGAGATTGACGAAGGCAAAGAGCCAGATTTAAGATTTCCCGATCCTGCGAGGAGCGAAACGCCATCGGTCAATAGCGGCGAAAGAGCTACTAGGAGGGGTATATAGGGGGTGGTGATATGTTTGTATTTATTGTGTCTTGCGTCGATATGGTGTCAGGTGTTGGGCGGTATGGCTAGGATGGGCTGCTGTGGGTTAGGAAATGTCATTTTTAGATACCCCCAATGAGTAGAGCCCTTATCTGGCTTTGGAGATATAGCAATCTTGATCTATTAGGATCCCACCTGTCTATCCCTGATTGTCTCTTCTGGTTTCTGGCGCTACTATTCTCTCTCTAGTCCATTGACTCTTTCAACCATCTTCTTGTGAATTTCTCGCCATCCGGACTCACATGTGCTTTTCACCACTCCAATTAGAAGCCTTGAGCATTTGATCATCACATCCTCCACCAATTCGCATCCGCCATCCTCCGTCTTCCTTATCTGCCAGACCGTTTCCATCACCACGCTGAGTGGGCTCTGCAGCCTGACGAATATACCATCCTCCAAATTGAAGAATTCATAGGTGCTTACTACATCGGAATCCCAGAGCCCAGCGGGCAGAGTGTGCACCCTGTCCGTCACCGAGTACACCTTGGGCGGTGAGATAGGATGGACCTGGCGATCCTCGGGCGGTGTAGAAGAAGACCCGGAAGGCTCGGGGAGTAGTTCAAACTTGATCATGTGCGGATCACAGTGTAGAAAGAATTCGTGATCGTGAAGCATCTCAATGCCCTTTGAGGCCGGTATCCCGGCCGGGAGAGCCGTGATGTGCTGGAGCTCGGCATAGGTGCGAAGCATGGCTGATAAGAGTGTCAAGATCTGATCATAAAGATCCGGTCGAACTACTTACAAGTCATTGTTAAGTCACACGCGTAATATATATTTCCAAAAGTCAGTTAGAAGTGTGGATGGCTGATCAATTGAGCGGTAAGATAAATTGAGTTGCAAGGGGTAAGTCTGTAGCACCCGAGTCTCGGTGGCGTCTCATCGTCCTTGACTAAGGAGCTTTACGAGTGCGACACCAACAGTCCAGACTGGCCTGAAATGACTGATATCAAGGGAGGCGCAATTGCATTTTTACGGGAATATGATGAAAGTCACAATAGTAAATCCATCGGCTCCCTTCCCTCTCTAACTACTCCTGTGCTACTGTAATTTAGATACACTTTACTCCGTACCCAATTGAAAGCAAGGTTCCTGTGAACCACCAAGCGAAGAGCTGTATGAAGTACATGGCATCATCAAAGCAGAAACTAGCATGACATATCTATCATATACCAATCCTAATTGCACTATACATTATAAATAGGAATACTGTGAAAGCCTCATTGGTTATTGAACCCTTTATCACGAATATCATGACGGGGTTCGCATTCCACGTCATGTGACTTCGTGATGCCCCATTTTCCTACTGACCGCGCACTCGCGTTTAGTGGCTAATCCCATCCCACTCCAGTACTTCAGATCATTAAAATCCGCCATCTCCTCCATATTTGATGCACTCACCAATCTTTTATACTTTTCAAGTTCCTAGAGCTATAGTCGTCCAACCGTGCAACGTCTGTACAATATCTCAAGGCCGCAAGGCAAAACCGCCTATCCTCAATAATGGTTGCGTCAACGAAATTCAACCGATCCCACACGCCCAGGAAGCCCGCCTCGAGTGGGAACTTCGCAAAGAAAGCTGCCAAGCCGAATGCAAGCATTCTGAACTTCTTCAAAAAGGTCGAAAACAAGGAGGGTTCGCTATTTCTCGGAGCCACATCAGAAACGGTTTCGTATACCGAAGAAGATATCTACGATGCCAACGACGCCGAACGATACAACGAGATCGATTCCCCTAATAAGAAGAGGAAGTTGAGCCAAGAACCTGAGGAGACTCTAAATAAAGAGTCGCCTATAAAGGAAGAACTGCCTGTAAAGATCGAACAAAAGCCCACTCATGCCGAGGCCGAGAATGCCCCTATATCCAAGCCCTCAAACACCTCTAAGCCACGGATCAAGACTGGTTTTGTGATGGAATCAGATAGCGAGGACGAAACGGATGATCCTGTCGACCCTAACAAGTCATCGAACACTGAGAAGACTCTAGAATGTGCGGAACCTCCCCCTCAACATGAGGTTCAGCTAGACCATTTTGCTAAGGACGAGAAGGACGAAGATCACAACCTCTTGGTGTTGAGACAGGAACATTCGATCGACAATCAGTTTAAAGATGCCGAAGAGTTTGACGACGTATCTGGAGTCAATGCAGGTGATTTTGAGGGCGAAGAGATGCGGGAGATGCTTTTCATGCGGGAGCACGCCCGGCTCGAAGCTGAGGAGAATGGAGATTTCTCGAGTGAAGATCTGGTTGATTATCCGGTCGACGACGGGATGATAGAAAGCTGTCCAGTATGCAATGGCAGCTTAGTTGGTATTTCACCGGACGAGGCCACTCGCCATGTCAACTCCTGCCTGGATAGCAACCCAATCCCGCTCCCCCAAAAGGAAAAGAGCCAACCAGAGAAACGAGAGGAGTTACCGGATGTTAAATCCGAGGAACTCAGCAAACGATTCGCCCGAGCCGCCATCCCAAGACCTGGTCAAGCTAACCCTTTCGATTTTAATTCTCCAAAGAGCACATCAAAATCTGCATTCTCAAAGCTCATGTCCAACAATGCTGAAGATTCCGCTTGGGCAACAGCGGCTGCTGCTGAGAATAAGTCTCGAGGTCGGCCAGCGTACGAGAGAACCTGCCCCTTTTATAAAATCATGCCACATTTCTCCATATGTGTGGATGCATTCCGCTATGGCGCGGTAGAAGGATGCAAAGCATACTTTCTGAGCCATTTTCATAGCGACCACTATATCGGCCTCACGGCAAACTGGAGACATGGTCCGATTTACTGCAGTCAAGTCACGGGTAGCCTTGTCAAGCAACAACTCCGGACCGCTGCGAAATGGGTTGTGGAGTTGGAGTTTGAGGATTCCTACGATATCCCAGGAACCGACGGCGCTACAGTCACCATGATACCAGCAAATCACTGTCCCGGTAGCTCACTTTTTCTCTTCCAGAAGGCCATGAGGAATGGCGCGAACAGCCGAGTGCAGCGTATCCTTCATTGCGGAGACTTTCGAGCTTGTCCTGCTCACGTTGAACATCCGCTCCTGAAGCCCAACATTGTTGACTCTATTTCTGGGAAGACCAAGCAGCAGAAGATTGATATATGTTATCTTGATACGACGTATCTCAACCCGCGTTACTCTTTCCCACCCCAACACGACGTCATCAAAGCCTGCGCAGACCTTTGCGGCTCAATGTCTCCTGATCCCAACTGCAAAGACGATGTTTGGGACAAATCAGCGAATGCATCAGGAACACCGACCGTGAGCAAGTTCTTCCAAGGCACAACGACCAAGGAAAATGCCCCGGCTGGAGCAAAGAACGGGCGACGACAACGTCTTCTCGTGATTTGTGGTACCTATTCGATTGGAAAGGAACGTATCTGTGTGGCGATTGCAAAGGCTTTGAATTCCAAAATATTTGCCTCGCCTGGGAAGATTAAGATTTGCAAGCAGCTCGGCGACCCAGAGCTGACTGCACTTCTTACCTCCAACCCTATCGAAGCACAGGTCCACATGCAGATGCTCATGGAGCTCCGCGCCGAGACACTTCAGGATTATCTCAACAGCTATCGGCCTCACTTCAGCCGTATTGTAGGTTTTCGGCCTAGTGGCTGGAATTTCCGACCTACCAATGGAAAAACCATCAGTGCCAATACTTCACCTGGCAGCATTCAGACTGAGCAGATCCTCCACAGTAAAGGCTGGCGCACACGGTTTGGCTACAAAGATTTCGTGGCGCAGAGGGGTAGCACAAAGGAGGCCATGTGCTTTGGAGTGCCATATTCAGAACACAGCAGTTTCAGGGAACTGGCTATGTTTGTCATGAGTCTGAGGATAGAAAAGATAATACCGACTGTAAACGTGGGCAGCGAAAAGTCCAGAACAATGATGAAAGGGTGGATTGATCGGTGGATGGCCGAGAGGCGAAGGGCAGGTTTGGTAACACCACTAATAGAGGGACAGAATGAGAATGAAGGCGAAGCTCTCTGGGAGGGAAAGTCTAACAAGGGAGGAGGTGCTTGGTGGTGACGATCTGGATACTTGCTACACAACTTGTATAAGAAGCCAATAAAAAGATGGCCGCTGGGTGATTGCTGACACCGAGATAAACCTCGGAGGGACTTTTCCTCTTGCCAACGTCTCCACATTTGCGATATTCGTGAATCAGCAACACAATGTGGATATCATCATCATGGCAGCGCAGAATGGGAAAAGAAGAGCATTTCATTATCCATATCAGGAGCCAACGCCACATGAGCCACCCGTCGTCCCTTTTGGTCAATACACCACTCATGCAAGAGCCATTCCTCCCAAATAAATTCCGGGAATGCAATCACGCTTTGAGCAAATCCTTTGTCTCCCTTCTCCACGAGCAAAACGTAGCAAATCCGCTCACTTAGCCTTTGCCTGTTGAGCTGCCGCTTCTACACATTTGTTAGCGTCTACCACTCGGCTCAATTCATTTGACAAGTCCCTCATTACTTACCCCTCCGGGTTGCATCCTCCAGCAACTGTGTATCCACCGACGCGGCGGGTAGGTGGACATACCTCACCACGGAACCTCGGATAAAAACATTCTTGACGGAGCTCTGAGAAGTGGTTAGCCCATTTAGTGTTCTGTGCATACCCTTTGCCACAGCTCGTGCGCAAAGTATTGAAAGGGAGAATGGTTATCATCACGCACAAGATGGGGGTACTTGAGCTCCTCGACAACTTGGATGTCGTCAAGCTTGATGTTGAGATACTGATCCACACTCTTGAGGGTGCCCTTGAGCTGGATGTCGTTCTTCAGTTCGACGGTGACCTCATGGTCGATGAGAGTTTTGAAGAAACTATGGCACCGTGTGAGCTACAGAACATTGAGATATCGAATCTCTAAGAACCTTGATGAAGTTCTGCTGTTCGTGTTGGGGGCGCTGCTACCTGAAGAAGAGCATGGTGAACGGTCGTTCAGTGAGCGAGAGGGATGGCGACAAGAGATTATCTTGTGGGACGTCTTCTGTATCTTCCTCGCTCTTTAGTACGAGAAGAAAATTGTGATTCGGGTAGCGTAAGATGAATTTTATAGGAATCGGAGGGCGCTGTCCCGGGTTATAGGGCTTCTTAGTTGGAACGTCAACGAATTGGTGATGCAAGCTTGTCGCTGTTTGCCTATGGCGATGGCGCACCGCCGCCCACCAATTTTTCGTCACGTGAGCGGGCCTACATAGTAGTCTATGCCATTGGAGCCGTGACAATGACCAGCAATCATAATATACCACAGCCAGAAGACAAAGAAAATAACATGAGGGGCGTCAAATTACGAAGCAAATTATCTCGGTAATTCGGAGAAGTAACAACTTGGGCTTCCGTCGTGTATCATCGAGGTGTGACCTTCTGTCTTCTTTAACCCATTTTCAGAAGGATGCCCTGCAACCGGCGAAAATATGTATTTGTATCTGTATGACACTATACGCCAAAACTTCTCTGTCTTGGATTATTTTCCTATGAACCACAGATGGTGGGTACATACAATGCCCATCTCAGCAAAGAGATTCGTACAATCCTATGCCCTCCAGTCCCCCCATGTCCCCCGGTGTCCAAGACTATGCAAGCCAGTGGGCTAAATAGAGCCCTGCAAATGCTTCGCTATCCCAGCGATGATCCACCGAACGCCTCGCGGATCTAACAAAAAAATCTTTTTTCGTCAATTCATAATAATATTGACACCCAGGTTTAGGCCACGTAGCGATAGAGCGACGGGGAGCCATCCTCGTCTGGTCGCTCGAGGTACTCTCTTGCGATAAGATCTTCAATACGTTTCTTGATGAGGGATACGTCAGGTCGGAAACGTCCCGAGAGTTGCGTAAGAACCTCGTTAACAAGCTGCGTGTGGCTAAGTTCCTTGCGGGACCTACGGATTGTTAGTATTTTTTCCCCAAAATCCGATGAAAGCAGGAATACTCACTTCATGATTCTCACAATTGCTGCATCAACAATGTGAGCCCTTGTCTGGTTATTCTTGTCCTCTGTGTTCTTCCTCTCAGTAGGATCCTCAACCTTGGAAACGGCATTGATGATGGGAGCCTTGATCCTGATCGCCTTGCTTTGGAATGATGCATTGAATGAAAACTTGTCACCGGGCTTGATTGACTTTGTCAGAGGCTCCTTCAGCAGGACTCGGGACTTGGGTGCAATGGCGATCGCAGTCAGGGTTCTCATGAGGTCTGGAGTTGAGATGCTGGTCTTTTCCTGGATTTGTTCAAAGGAAAGTGATGCGGATTCCTCAACATCGTTAAACAGAAGCAAAATGACCATTGCAAAAGTCGGCACGTTTATCTCATATCTTCGCTCTCGGGCCAGAGTACCTGACTTGCCGGGAATGGCAGGGAACGTGCACTTGACATCAGCACTTCCAGTAGTGCCGATCCAAGTCAGCTTGCGTCCATTGCGATTCGTTAGGTAGAACTGCTCAAAGCTCGCCTGCAGTCGCTTGACCTCTGGCGGGTAAGTGCAGGTAACTCGTGATCCTTCGCCAATCTGAGCCGTTCGGCCCATGACCTCGGGAGGCCAGTAGTTCGTAGTGAGAACGTTGATATGGAGGTCGATAGTCTTACTACCATCACTAACCAAGCGTATATAGTCGCGGTAATTGGTAGTGAGCTCGGACGAGGTGACAAGATCTCTGAACATGCCTTCAAACTTGCTGGTGAACTGCTGGCCCAGTTCCTGCTTCATACGAGATATGATCTGCTTCTCAACGTCATGGCTTTCCGATTTTCCGTGGAGCAGTCGTCTTGCTAAGTGCCGTTGGTAATATGTCTGAAACAGGTCCCTATCCTGAAGGTAACGAATCAGGACAATTGCCTTCTCTAGCACCACATCAACCTCGGCCTCTGTCTTGCCCTTGATGCCCCGCTTCAGATTATCGTCAATGAAGAGGGAAACATATTCTGAACTCCGACTAAACAAGTTAATGAAGTCAGAAAAGCTCTTAGTGAGGGCGCTTTGAATGATCAAGTCGTCCTGAAAGCATTGGGTCAAAAAAATGTCGAACTTGTCCTTCAGACGCAGGACATCATCCACCCATTTGATCGCGGCCGCGGTCTGCTGTGCCGCTGGATTCAAAGTTTTGGTCTTATCTCCTTCACCACCCTCATCACCATCACCATGGGCCATGGAAAAGTCGATGTTCTTTAGAACCATTTCGATTTCTAGCCCAAGCTCGACCACGCGTTTTTGAAGGATATCTCGAAGTGCCTCCTTTTTCTCATCAACTCTGGAAATGAGGCGGTACAAAATGGAGAGATCGAAGAGTTTGTCATTGTCAATCATCCACTTCAACCCACTACCCTCCATGCCTAGAAAGTCTGAAAGGTGGGCAACGATAAGCTCCTGGTCAACAGTTTGGCTGACCTTCGGCCCCGTTTCGAGCTCAATTGTTGTGCCACATCGATCAATTTCCTCGTTGAGCCGTTTCTGCGTATGTCGTAACCACGTGCCAGCATCCGATTCTCGAAGGAGCCGCTGACATTCTCTAGAGTAGAATGCTTTGCTGTTGTCAAGAAACCGAGGTTCGAAAACAGTTAGGTATAGCTTCTCGTTTTCATTCTCCTCTTCAGTCTCGTAAAGGCAGCTAAGCATTCGACTGCAGCTTCGAATCAGATTACGATCGATGACATCTCCCTCTCGCTCCATGTCGATTTGATCGAGGATCACGGAGATGAGGATGTCGATGACCTTGTCTCTGCTATTTCCGATCTTGGAAGAGCGGAGGATGTGATCTCGGAAAAGGCCAATTGTGGTAGAAAATATGGAAACTCGTTGAGATTCAAGTTGGGTGTATCCACGATCGAGATACATGAGAATATCGGCTGTCATGTTCATTGATGTGTTGTGATCCTCCCAGGTATCTCGAAGCCCCTTCAGAAACTTCTCGCCCGTCTGCCGTCTTTCGTTCACTGATGCTGCCGAAGTCCGATCAACGCCGATATTGATTAAGCTTTTCGTGACGAGAACCGCGATCTTAGGGATGACATGATCCTTGAACCATTGCTCCTCAAACCCCTTGACTCGTTCATACAGATCTCCGCCCTTTTTCTTCAGCACGATCTTGTAGGCTGCCCGATAAAGTTCTTCGAAGGAGAGTCGGCTGCAATTCTTGTTGTGAATATCGCGGAGTGCTTCCTCGAGCGAGGCCCAGCAGGCTTCGAAATCAGCGTCACCAGCTCCATTCGGCTATTTTTCAGTGATATTAGTTATCTTAACTTTAAAGGTTCGACTAATATCAACCAATAACGCAAGGAAGAGGCTGATCTCTCCTTGCCTTCCATCCATGACTTGGATCACTTACACGGACGATGCGACGAGGGGGGCGAATCCTCCCAGCCCGCCCGGCACCACCACGTCCTGAAATCATAGTTGAAAGCCGGCTTTCGTGTGTGTTTGGCGAGGGTGTCGCCTCAAGAGTTTGGTTGTCGAAGTTGGAGGTGTAGTTGCCAGCGATGAGAGAACCTCACCGTGAAGCTGAAGATAGTGGGGTAAATGGCACCAAGCACCGCCGCTGTCCCTGAGCCGGATCACGGAGTAGTTGAGTTTGCAATGTCGGATACGGCAAGATCACAGCAGTCTTCTAGAGGTAAAAGCTGCAGCATAGACCATAGATGAGAGAAGGAAGCTCGGGGACAGGCGACAGGCCGGCTTTGGGGTGTTTGTCATAGTGCAAGCTGAAAGGCGCCCGGAATTTATGGACGCTCCGCTGAAGGATCCGCCCAAGCTGTCCATGAACCGCGGGTCTGCTTATCGATAAGGACCTCTGACGGCGCCAATTAGATTTGGCGTTTAGCCGCCGAAAAGGTTCACGTGATCTTCTCTTTCTGAGCACCCGCCAATCCCTCCCCAGCAGCCACAGACCTGCGTCACGTGCGCCCAGCAGAAGCTCCAACCTTGATTTTTCCGACCGACAATTTCGCAGGGCTGCTTGTAGCTTCAGCCTGACGCCGAACGACGACGAACGCGCGCCTCCACCTTTCACGACACAATCCCCTCCACCACTTGTTCCTCGAACCTTGTCCACCCAAATCAACCGCCGAAATGAAGCTCGTTCGGTAAGTGACCCTTTCCTGCCTGCGCTCGAATTATACTGAGCTTCTCTTTAAAAGCAAAAGCTCTTGGACTAACTCAACACGACCAGATTCTTGATGAAATGCGCCAACGAGACGGTGACAATTGAATTGAAAAATGGTGCGTTTATCCACTTGCATCTTCTTTCCATTCATCTATCCATGAGCTTCGCGACTATAAATGAGCTCGAACCACTGACACTATATCTCAAAAGGCACCATTGTCCATGGCACCATCGCTTCCGTCTCGCCTCAGATGAACACCGCCCTCCGCAATGTCAAGATGACCATTAAGGGCCAGGACCCTATCCACCTCGACACTATGAACATCCGAGGCTCCACGATCCGATACTTCATCCTTCCCGACTCGCTACCCCTCGACACCCTCCTCATCGATGACTCGGCCAAGCCCAAGAACAAGGCCCGCAAGGAGGCCGAGCGAGGCGGCCGCGGACGCGGCAGAGGAGTCGGTAGGGGTCGCGGCCGTGGCCGTGGTCGGGGACGACCTTAGGGTGTGAAAGAATCATCTAATGAGGAGGATATTTATTAGAACCGGGACGTTTGAATCGTGGGGACAAAGAATTGGGGGGATGTCGAGATGTCTCGGCGAGGGATATCACAAATGCAAATCTGGAACCTGGCGTTTGGGATGTTTGGCCATAAAACAACTGTATGAATTATCATCGGCGGGTGGGTATCGCTTTGGTATGGAAAGATATCTAAAATACATGCTCTTGCACGCCACCAACACCACCATTTTTCTCAACTCTCTCTTTACTCTGATGCAGCAAAATCCCGCCATATTCGTACAACCTGCAACTTTTCCCATCCGGCTTGCTTACCACTTGACCGAACTGTCAGGACCCTCCATTCAGGGCCGAACCCTTGAATGTGCCTTTTGACTTCCTCCGGCTTGTTCTGCGCGCAAAGGAGGACGTAGGCGCAGCCGCGTTTGGAAAGAATACGGGGCAAAGCTTCAATGAGACGGTCCGTAGTCTCCATGCCATCTCGTCCCCCCGCATACGACAAGGCCAGCAAATACGAATCATCACCAAAGGAGGGTGTCGTCCCCGCAGATAGGTCGTCAGCGGCAAAGGCCTCTGGGCGAACGGGCATCTCAGGCGTAGGAACGTATGGCGGGTTGAAGATAAGAAAATCAATGGCGCCGTCCTTCCATGGCGACGTAAGATCACCCTTACATGAACCCAGATACATGCCGTGAGTTTCCGGGTTGTCCAACTGAGCCTTAGCAGCGGTGGCGATGGTACTCCGACAAGCAAAAGCGTTCATGTCGACACCAGCGGTGAGGACATGACGGGTACCAAAGATGGTCTTCGCGTGGGCATGAACGAAGGAGATGACGACTCCAGACCCCGTCCCGATCTCCACCACCAAGGGTGCTGAATCGGGGAAGGCTTCGTGTAGGAAGGTCTTCTCAGTGTCTGATGAGAGGGTGTCCAGGAGAAGGTACGAGTCTTCTGCAGGTTCGTAGACCCGTTCGAAGGGAACGTGTGAGGTGTCCGGAGTTGGCAGCATTTTAATTGCGTTTTGATGCCGTGAAATGCCTGTAATGGAAATTGCTTCAAGTGGCTATGAGCCATGAGAAAATCCATCGGGCTCAAGTGGAGAGGCACGTGATGTGGCCATATAAGAAACCTTGATACTTCCAAGTGAAGAAGAGGCAAACTAAATGGGACCAGGAAACCATTTCACACTTTCTTAACGTTGTTAGTTCATAAGCTCTCGTTTTGTCGTCCTGGAAGAGCGAGGATTTGTTGTAACTCACCAAAGGGTTCACTAGTAGAAAGGGAAGGCGAGTCGATTCGCAATAAGATAGCACATCCAATTTACCACCAGTTCAGGTTCTGAATTACTCCTTGGAGCGCCTTGGAGCAAAGTCGGACAATCCCCCGTAATAGTTCGCATCTTCGTGCTAAACGACGATGTGCAAGTTTATGTAAATCCTGGAGTGCGCCAAGGTGAGAGATCACAGAATGCATCTTTCCAACCCACGGCTTCCAATTCATTCCCTTCTTGTCTCATTACAAAATCACACACATCCCCCTCCCAGAGAGCCTCACTTCGCACCCAAAGTCTTCAGCTCCAGGTCCAACCCCCCACTTGATGCCCCAACCCATTGCTTCAACCATGCGTATTTGGTTCCGGTCGTATAGGCCGTGGAGATCGCACCTTGGGCAAGGTCGGCTTCGAGTCTTAAGATATTTCGGTGTCGGCTTCACAGAGCCGTCACCGAAGCCCGGGCATGTGGTGAAGCCCATGAAAGGTGCGCAGGGCTCGGTGACGACGGCCCATACGTGCTTGCATACCTTATGCTCAAAGTAGGTGAGGTTACACATGATTGGTTACAAGTACTCGAGGGAGAGAGAAGTTCAGGTAGTTAGTTAGTAAAAGACGGGTAATGATCCAATTGTTCTAACTGGTGTTGAGTTTTGGTTTGAATGGGGAGGCCAGGGAAAGGGCGAGCTGAAGGCGGAGGTGAATCAACGTGAACGCATCATCTCGGCCAGGAGTTAACAGCTGTCAATTTAATCTCTTCTTTTTTTTCAAACAACTAATCATATAATTTGCGCTTCTATCAAGGACCCAAAAATAGATAGGGTATCAAACACCGATGCAATGCATATTCAATTCTAATCCGCCAAATTTGTGACTGACGAATGTTGTGTGGTTAGCCCCCCTTGCAGAGTGCCACTCTCATCCATCTCGTCCATTATCGCATCTTCGACTGACGGCACAAGCTGTGATAGCATTGCCTCCATTCGACGCATTGACCTCTCCATATTCTCCAACCTTGATGTCAGCGTATCGAGGTCCTCGGGCTCCGCGAAAGAGGCCTGTAGCTTCTGCGGGATGCCAGGGAACATTGAATCACGGCGAGAAGGGCGCCGGGCCTGTGGTTCATTATTGGGATTTACCCGCGCGGTGAACTGTCGACGGATGAGGTGGTGCGTAAGATCATCATCCACTGTAATGTCATCTTGAACAGTATCCGGGGGCGGGACTTGAAATACGGCTTGCAGATCTCGATGGACGGTCAGTCGCCACTTTTTCCAAAACTGGCTCTTGGTGGGCGTGGCCGCCTTGCCTTCCGAGTCGTAGGGACTCGGAGGAGGCCAAAGCAAGCGACGTTCGGCGACGGCAATGATCAGCAGTAGCGGCAGGTTAAGAAACTTGACAGCCGCGACATGGATTTTATGGAACCACCGTGGGCTCACGACAAATTTGAGAGGGACGAAAAGGAAGACAGCGACAATATTGAATGGAGGCTGGTACGCAAAGACAGCGTCAGCTTTCACCCCTTCAAGAGTGAGGACCGCTCGTCGAAACATGATCTCGGCAGTAGCGTTGGTAGAGATGTTGCTGAATGTGTTGGACAGCATCGATACAAGAATAGTGAGGAAGAGAGTGTTTCCGAGGAAAGCAAAGGCCACCATCACACTAGGGCCGAAGAGCCAGTGGAATTCAGTCTTCCATATGAGTCAGTCATGCCTTTTTTGAGAGACCTGAGAATATACTTACTGAGCGTTGGATGCCTGTACCATCGAGCCCAAACCAAATGTAAATCATCCATTTTGCGACGGTTCTATTTTGTCATATTAGCAACATTCAAGAATCGAGCACCACTTGGGAACATACACAAGAGGATGGGCACCCTCGCCAAGCCAAAGTAGCGATAGCATGAATCCTAGGAAACACCAGGCAGACAGAGCTGTAAGGAAGAAGAAGTCGGCCATCATTGATCTCAGAGACAAGAATATCAAATTGTCCCTCAATAGGTTGAATGCCAGGCGGGGTACGAGGACGGGGGCAGCGAGGGCCAATACGTCGTAAGCCTGCTCAGCTGGCCCGACCGAGTGGATATGTTGACCATAAACTCGAAGACAAAGATAAATCCAGTAAATGAAAATGAACGTGACATCAAGAAACGACCAGAGGTTTTGCGTGTAAACGTTCCTAGTTTTCCAGGTCAGCACACGCACCGGTAGCATCGTAATCCTAGGTGTATTCCTACCAGCCATGAGCCAGGAGAGTGGCAAACTGATCCAAAGCCCATCCAAAAGCAAAAATGTCAAACACTATCTCGAGAGCACCCCAGTACTCTTTGGT
This sequence comes from Mariannaea elegans, assembly GCA_930272665.1. Classification (NCBI taxonomy): domain Eukaryota; kingdom Fungi; phylum Ascomycota; class Sordariomycetes; order Hypocreales; family Nectriaceae; genus Mariannaea; species Mariannaea elegans. The sequence goes on from CAKNEU010000034.1 coordinate 77,830, forward strand.
GCGATACGCCATGACTGAGAAATATAATGAGAGTAAGATGGCGAATTGGAGGGACTCGAGAACGTTTCTCGTTCTGGGTACAATGAGGCGGTACTGGTTCAAGAGGGGTGAGTCGCGCGGATCGTAAAGAGAAATAGGCTTCAGTTTGTAATGGTCCGGAATGATATCCCAAAAGGTGGAAGGGGTGTAGACAATGCGGCCCTCGTAAATGGCATCGACAACCTTCTGGCAGGTCGTCGAACTCAGGAACAGCTTGCTATCGGTCACGATAGCAATTTCCAACGACGGAAGCGTTTTGTGGTGCATCCACGAGGTAGTGCGCTCGGCTTCTTGCCGGATCTCATCTGGGGCGTTCTGGAAGGGTTCGAAGCCGGCGACGAGAATGCGAGCCAAGAGCAAGAGTCCATCCGACCCATCATGAGTCTCGCCAAAGCGGCGCAGGATACGCGTGGCAATAAGCTCACACAGCGTGGCACGGGTATAGTTGACATTATGACGATTGTTTGTGTGAGACTGCTCTTCAAGAAACTGAGCGCGGTTGACCAGTAAGCAGTAAACTGAAGAGGTTGACCTGTTAGTAGGTCCTTAGTGTTGAGAGACGAACACTCACTAATGGAAATGTCGTTCAGGCTAAAGAACTTATCCACCAAAGGCCTCACTACCGTGACATTGATCTTGAGGTCCTGCAGCTGCTCGAGACTCAAATGATCCTCAACAACGCTGATGATATCCCTGCGAATACGATGGATATTCGTGTAGACGGGCAGATGGCTATGGGGATCCGTCATGCAGCTGTACAGAGTGTCTGCGTTCTCGACCGAGGGGCCAGCGGTGCTGCTAAGATTTCTCAACAGCGGCCGCCTCTCATCCTGTTGTTTGTTCGGAGTAGGAGGCGTTGACAGCCTGATGCGCCTACGTTTGTCGGCCATCGGACGTGAGGGCCGCAGACAAGGCGATCAGAACAAGGGATGCGTTATCGAATTGATGAGACCCAATGACAAGGGAGAGAATCTGTTTGTGTCTTTGTCTCAGTAGTTAGTTGGGTGGGAATTGACGACGCGGAAAAAAAGGAGCGAGAGGTCTGCCGTAAGTGAGTGTAGAAGGGAGACCGACGACTATGCAAGATAAGAAATCGTGAGGAGACCTCGTAGACGTCTGTTTTGGGTACCAAAAAGCAAGGGAATTAAAACAATCGAGAGAGTGCAACGTCATGAACCCAGTGCTTCAGATCTTTGATTAAAGGCCCTGGACCCTGATTGGGCCTGCACTCACCCGATAAAGATAACGCGCGCTAGGCGACGAGATCTACTGGGGTCTTCCTTCGATAAAACTTGGTACTTGCATTGAGGACCAGGATGAGAAACATGAGAAACCATGTGGATGAAAAAATGGTAAGTTGCACAGTCTGTTATGGGACTCTGACAAGGGCGAAATCTTAATTATGCGTCAAAATTCTGGGGAATTGTGGCGGATTGACTAGAGAACGGTATAGACGAGCGTGGGCATCCTTATCCATGCCGATGCATTAAGTCACCACCCCGTATCAACCTCTTCTTCACTCTTTGCTTCATGCCTACTAGACTATTTTATCTTATTTGATTTTTCCCTCTTCATGCACAAATACAAAGCAAGTCGTCTCGTACTTAATCCATTTAAAATCTATCGATTTGGCCCATAGTTACCTGCTCTTGGAGGGCCTCGAGTACCCAACGTATTATTAGACACGCATGCGTGAAACACACAGGCATGTAAGACATGTAAGAATAGACCAGTTTCAGACTTTTTATACGCTCTTTTAAACTCTACTCTCTGATCAAGACCTGAAGGATAACCGTCTGTGGAAAGGATCCGAAGAGCTCTACGATCTACGTTCATTCAGGCCGTTCAATAACAGGAGCTAAGGATGAGGCAAACTGTCCTTGAGATTAATCTGTTCCAATTCGCGCAAATTGGTTCGCACAAGTGTACTTCCTCAAAATTATCCAATTCTATCGACAGCCCTGGCGCCAACAATCGAACGGGAAGTGGATTCAGTATATAGTCATCGTTCTCCTCACCAGTGTCTCACAACTTCGAACCACCACTCGCCTCCTCAGCCCCCGCCTTCTTCGCCAAATCCCACGCGAACTCTGCCATGGGATTCCTCGTCACAGCATGGTGCTTCGCCTTTTCGCTGCTTGCCTGCCTCATCGCATACCGAGCCGCGATGCCTTGGCACACGCCCGCAAGCTTCCAGATGTTGAAGGCCATACCCCAGGCGACCTCGGAGCGCGGATCATAGCCGCTCGTCTCAGTGTACCACTCCAGGATCTGCTCCGGCTGGGGAAGGCCTGGTGTTCGGCCTGGCAGGAAGGCTGATGCGTCGTAGGGTGCTGCTCCAGAGCGGTGGGCCGTGTAGAAGTTTGTCATGAAGTTGCAGACGTCGGAAAGAGGGTGACCGACCGTCGACATTTCCCAGCTGATTTCGTTAGTAAGAAAGTTCATCAACATTCAGGGTTTTGTGACGCACTCTAGGATGCCAATAACCCGTGGCTCCGTCTTGTGATACACCAAATTATCAATCTTGTAATCACCGTGCACCAGCGTACCTCGATCCTTTGGCTGCAGTCGTTCGTTCTTGAAAAAACGCACCGTCTCGTCAAAGTGTGGCAGCTTCCCTACGGGTTCTCTAGTCTCTACATCCACAGCCTTCTCTTGAGAGCCGCAGATGGTGACCCAAGTGTTAATCTGGCGGTTATAAAACCCTGAAGGCTTGCCGAACCGCTCCAAGCCGACCTTCTTGTGGTCGACGGCATGGAAGCGGGCTAGTGTTTTGACAGCTTCCCGCCACATGACCTCACGCTCCGCGGCACTGACACCGGGCATGGTGAAGTCTTCAAAGATGCGCCCGTCGAGGAACTCCATGATGTAAAAAGGCGTGCCGATGATGGACTCGTCCTCACATAAGCAGTACGTCTTCGGGACAGCAACGTCCGTATTCTCAAGCGCATGCATGATGCGGTACTCACGCTCAACCTTGTGGGCGGTCTTGGAGAGAAGTTTTCCCGGGGGTTTCTTTCGCATCACGAAGCGCTGGCCATCAGCGGCTGTAATCTGGTAAGTAGGGTTGGATTGACCAAAGCCAAACTATAGAATACGTCAGTCGCGTGAGCCAGTGACCGCTCGGAAATAGGCACGCGAACAAGGAAATTAGGAGGCAGAGAAGACTTACCTGCTTCAGATCAATCGGAGTCTTGATTACCGGCACATTTTCCGAGATGTATTTCTGAAAAGCAGCCTCGTCGATGGGCTGTCGAACCCTGCCAGCCATGATGAACACTAGTTTGCGACAGCAACACGATGGCAAACGAGCTATGGTGCGTTGTGCGTTATCTTCCTATACAGCGTGCAGTACAGGCAAATCCTTTTCAAAAAGAGAAAGAAAAGGAACAATGGTTGAAAGCCTTAAACCAAACCCCCAATCTCGACAGTTCTAAAAGGAGAAGATGGCCCCCTTACATACCGATAACTAATTTGTCTTTCTCGGTCGTCAATCTGACATGCCGAGGTCCAACCTTTTAACATCTGTATGAGGCGCCACGGCTCGAGGTACAAGGTGGCGGGTCAGTAATTCCGCCCCGACCTTTTAGCCCCCTCCCCTCATTCCTCCACAATTCACACTCCAGAATCCTCGGCACGTCGTAATTCCCCTGGCTCAAGAGCCGCTCCTTTGTCCAGCCAATCGGTCGCCATCCTTGGGAACATCACGCGGCACATCGTTTCAGTTGAAGACATCATCATCATCATCACCAGCTACAGAAAACAATGCCTCCGGTGTTAAACACAGCTGGAGAGATACAAAATAGTAACAGAAATTTCAATTTGTAGTCATTTCCCTAGACATTTATCCGGTGGCAGATAACTGTACCTGAGTCTAATTCCTATCCTCAACTCAAAATGACAAATAAAATGGTCCATTGGAGTTCTTTTCTCTTCCCAAATCCGTAGCTAATTGTTTTTTTGTCTTGGGTTTTTCAGCTTTTTTTTCCCTCCAATGCCTTGTCTGCTGACTCCATACCTAATACCTGCTCGCAAAGACCAGTCGCCCGTTGGCGCTCCGTTGGTAACCAGACCCACGTGAATCCGACAAACAAAAAAGGCTGCAAAATAGGTACACAAGATACAAGATAGAAAACAAAGGAAAAGGGGGCTGAACGAAATAACGAAGAAAGGGGGGTATCCATCGTATAGAATCGTCCATGCATTCTGCCATCCTATAATCCTGAGTACGTAATTCATCCAAGGATGAATCTCGCAAGCTGTTGCCAGTCCAATGCTGTATTAAAAGAAATTGTTCCAAAATATTTCGCATACTGGTTACTCCACAGAAGGCCAGCAGCTTCCGTAAAGTAAGCGAAGGTGCCAATACCGAAGAAGAGTCCCCATTAACCGTAGAAACCCAATTTCAAAAACCTTCCGATAGCAAAGAAATCGACGAGAGGGGAAATTGAGGAACAAACAATAAACAAAACAAGATAATCATGTCTGCTGTCGTGACATCGTAAACCGCTTATAGAATGAGAAAGGAAATAGATGAGGCTCGCATGCTTCAAGGCTTGCTCAACCGTCATCTTCTTCTTCTTCATCCTTGGAGCTTTCTGTGTCCATCTTAGCTTTCTTGTTTGCGGCCTGGGTGTCAACTTCAGACTTGCGTTTGGTCCCAGCGGATCCAGACGCCTTGTCCGCCGCAGCATGATCGCCCTCTTTATTCTCGCCGCCCTTGCCGGCGTCGCGCTCCATGGCCGCGACCTCTTCGGCAGTAAGGAATCGTCCACCGGGGCCACGGGGCCTTCGCATCGCATGGTTGTGTCGCGACTCGTGCAGGTACGGCTTCCGGCCCTTGGAGGTTAGTCTGAGTTGTTCCTCAAGTCTCTGACGCGCAACGCGTCGCTTCAGAATACGGTGGAACTGCTTGGCATTCACATAAAGGGGAGATTCCTCAGCGCCGCCACTAGTAGGCACTTCAGGCGATTGAGGGTTGTGCATCTGCGCTTGAGGGATCTGAGGAGGGACGACTCCTGGTCGAGCCCCAGCGTGGTTCATCATGGATTGCGCATTGGGAACTGCTCCAGGGCTGGTGACTTGACTCATTCGGCGACCAGCAGATATTTGAGGAATATTGGTCATGCGAGGAGATGAGCGTGCATCTTTCTTCGCATTGGCGGCGCCACCGCCCATACGAGGTGACGTCTGGGGCATGTTTGCGTCGGAAGCCATGTAGCCATAATTCGAGCCAGAAGCAGCAGCAGTTGCAGCCATTGCGGCAGCCTGAATACCAGGCATGCCGTAATGGACCTGCTGCATGTTCTGCTGTGGGACACCGTACTGTGGTTGATACATGTTGTGTCCCTGAGTCTGGGGTTGCTGTTGCTGGTTGGGAAGATTTGGGGATGTTTGCACCGAGTTGATGTTTTGATTTGTGGCTGAGGTGATACTGCTAGGAGCTGCCGAGTTTGCGTAACCAGAGGTTGAAGCTTGTTGTGGTTGCTGTTGCTGCTGTTGTTGCTGCGTGTATTGAGCGTACTCCATTCTCTAGGAGTCCCAACTCGAAAGTGGTGGTTGAGGCACAGTGACCTCGTTGCGTTTCGATTCGTCGAGTGATGAGGCTCAAACGCGACGAAGAAACGCGGGACGCAAAAAAGTCTGAGCAATGAAACCAAAGAACAGAACTCGAATAACGAATAGCTGTGATCGAAACAACAGGACCCGATTAGCGAGCTGCGGGGGGTTTAAGGTCCGTTGGCTGCTTGGGTTTAGTTGGGCATTCGGTTGGGAGGGGTCTTTGACGATAGGGTTGTCCTAATGATGCTGGGTGTTCGGGCACCTAACCTATTGGATATGCGTGGATGAGCTGGCAACGGGATCGGGTAAGGGAATTGCTCAGATGGTCGACTACCGCATATGCAAGCAGATGTCGTGGCTGGTCAGTTTCCAGGGTGGCTGAGGCAACTAGAAACAAGACCACGTGAGGAGGAAACAGAATAAACGAGTTCCAGAAAGAGTCGTGCTTGGAGATTCAAGCAAGTACGGGGCAGAACGCGACGCGAAACTGCACTTGGCTGGTCAGTTGCTCTGCTGTGAAAGGTCTGTCCAACCATAGGCGTTAGCTCAGGTGTATATATGCCAGCCAGGATGAAGGGGGAACGGCGAAAAATGGGGAGACGGGGGGGAATTTGGGGGGGAGCCAGCCAGCGGGAAGGGGTGCAGCGCGCGTCTGGGAAAGCCACCACACACAGTCTTTGATGCGTTGGCAGCCCAGAGTCCATGCATGACGGAATATGCAAGAGCCTTGGCCCACCATGGGTGCCCACCACGCCCACCACACCGGCCGGCTCAGCAACGGCTTGGGGTCGATGAAGAGGTGGTGGTGGCGGCGCAAAGACGAATGGCAGCAATACGGACCGCCGACGCGAGCGGGCCCTAGGCTGCACATACCCAGATAAGCGCTATGGGCCTCGCATCAACTCGCATCCAAGGCAAGGCGAAAGCTATGCTGGTTGGAAGACGAATTTCGAGACTCTTCCGGCGTTCTGGATAGATGTGGCCCTGCGCCTCGCACCAGGGAGTGGGGCAGAATATTGTGTTGGAGAGGTAGGGCAAACAACAAAATGGACAGGCATGCATGTCGAGGCTGGAAGGGTAAGGCCTGTCTTCGTGTCACTACATTCGAGAGTGACCAGGCTCGTGGGGGTGTGACGAGAGCGAGGAGTACATGGAGGTGGTGATGAGATGCAAAGGGGTGTGTATCCTGTCTCTATCCAGGGAGGGCTTGAATCAGGAAGGTCGGCGGGAAGAGCGTGTACTCCTCGCACAACGGCACTTCCGGGCTCAAAAGTCACCAAGATGAGAGACAGGCAACACAGCACAAAAGAGAGTAACTATACGTACCACGCAAGTGTGATCCTCCAGGGGTGTTTTGAGCCGTCAAAGGCCAGTAGCGGCTATGTCCGTGTCGTCAGCATGAGCCTCGTTAGGGTTTCAGAGAGTGCAGGAGTGCAGTGTGGTTGAGGCGGGGAGGGGCGACTGAGAGCTTCGAGCACCAAGAGTCGGTGTAAGTGAGGAGTGTGAATGCGCGCGCGCAGGGGAACAAGAGCCATAAACAAGTGAGGGGCGCAAGCGTCAATGCAAACGACTACCGTCTGCTAAGCGGACAAGGCAGACCAGACAAACAATGACGCGCCTCAAGCAAGGCGGTAAAAAAAATAATAAAAAATAAAAAAGTGTCGCGACAACACACTGGTTGAACGCGGTCGAGGCTCGACAGACAGAATGTTGGATGTGCTCGCCAACTGGCACGTACAGTTTTGCAGTTGCATTCGAACTCACGGCGCAGGGCGCAAAACCCACCGGCGAAGTGGTTGGCAAAGAGGGGAAGGATATGCGACTTTGTGTTTGTGCGCAGGTGGCTGTCCGAAGGGAGGCTCTACGTACCTATTTGTGGTGTGCAACGGATGCAAAGGCGCGCAGGCGGATGCACAGCGGGATGACGGAGCTGGCAGAAGCTTCAAAAAAGAGCTCCAAGCTTTGGACGCGACGAGCTTTCGCAAAGGCTGATTGATGGCCTTGAATCTGGGGTAAAATCGGGATCCGCAGGCGAAAGTTGTCACCTGACAGGCAAAAGTGGCCAATAAAGTCGTTAAGAGGCAGCTGGCGACGATGATAGGCTTCAGTCGTCGCGATGTTGAGAAATGTCGAAAAGCGACGCGAGAAAAGAGTGCTGATTTGCTAGGGACAGGAGGTGGGTTGATTGGAGATTTCGGGGGGTGGGCTGTCTCGGGTGGACGAGGAGGGCTGACTTGTCGCGCGGCAGAATGGCCTTTGAGTGCGTGCGTGCGGGTACGTGCACCGGCAGATTTGTTGTTGACCAAAGAACTAACACGGATGACCGAGTTGAGTTTGTGGGAGGGAACACGAAGTTTGCAGGGAGCGGGAAGATAAAGCAACAGAAAGGTTGATGCCGTGAGATGAGGCAATTGAGCAAAAGGTACCAACTCTGGGCTGAAGGGTAAACGCGGTCTTTTGTTTTCTCAAACTCTTCAGGCGCGCGTCCGTGTGAGATGAGTGGCCGAGAGGAGTAAGAGCAAGTGTGATGGGGCAAAGGTCGTGCGTGTAGAGAGAATAGAGATTAGGTAACGTGCGCTGTGGGACCTTTATTGGGCTTGACAACGATGGGATCCGGGTGCGAAACTGGCTGGCAGCTGTGAGCGCTTGTCGGTTGTCGTCAAAGTCTCCGAGTCGGTTCTTGGAGGCTCTTGACGGAAATTAGAGCCTGTGATTATGTCTGATGGCGGCTACAGGGAGCTATGATGCGGCGCTGAGAGCTCTTTTGCCGTTTGGGGAGATTGGGCTGGCGGTTGGACGAATCGCAAACCCCGACCAGTGTCGACCTGTCGTTGCGGTCCAAAGCTTCGCTTCCGAACGGCCCGTCCAGTTCGTCAATTGGAAATAGACAAGGCAAGGCACGGGACGGCAAGGGCTGCAGACGGATAATCTTTTTTTGCTGTCCAATTAGTCGAGTCGATGTCTCTTTGCTGTGAATGGCCAGCGATTCAGAAAAGGTGTTTCGACGCTGGGACGAATCTGATTGCTTGTCGAGTGGAGGAGAGCAGGAACAGCAGGATTGATTGGCCGTGGAGGAGGAGAAAGGCGCGAGGAGGACGAGGAAATGCGACGAGATGATTTGAGGGGCGGGGAGCCAGACTCTTTTAACACTTGTGACTGGCTGAATCAGCTCCGTTGTGGGGCTTAGCGGTGGCTGGCACCTGGCCTCGGTTTTGATTTGCTAGATGACGTGATGTCGATGGAAAAAGAAGTGGCGCGGTTTTTTTTGTCCCAGACAGGCCTGGTCCTCCGCCCTTAGCTGAAAACTCTTGATGATGGGGGCTGCCTTGATTTCGTTCCCCTCACCAGTGACAATGTTCCAATAAGTATAGGGTATTCTGGATATCAACCTCTGGCAAGGTGCAATGTTTTTTTTTTCTTCTTTTTTTTTCCCACTCAGCATGGGCACTCGTTCCTTTCTTGCTTCCTGTTTTAAGATGGATTTGAGGTACTGAACATGAAATGGTTGCCGATTTCCAGTTATTCCACTTCACGGTAGGCAATAATCCCCGCACACAGAGGCCAAAAAGTTGGGGCGGGTTCGCTTACTTGCCAGTGTTCGTTGTGAACCTCGCAAAGTTAACGTGCAACAACTTACTACAGATCCAATTCCACCCTGTTTCCACTTCTGACCCTCAACCAACTTCGCGTCTTCTTCGACTCACAGCGATGAGGTCAGGTTACCACAAAGAGGACTCTTGCCTTCATATTTGGGAACTGCGGTCTCGAATTGTCTCGGTTTCCCACTCACCTCAAACTTATCTAAAGCCACGCCCTATTTTGTCCTCTATCCCCGGAGACCCGAGTCTTGCTCCTCCGCTGCCCCAGACCGCTTCTCTGTTCTCGGGCCACCGCCCGCCTCTGAGGCCCGACGAGGCAAACTCTCTACGCAGGCAGGTAAACAGACGCGCATTAGCTGGCACTTACATCTAGGCGACGCCGACAATGACATACCAAAACAAGAGTCGTATTCTTGCATCACTACCATATTGTTGACCGATCGACGTCGATGGGTAATGGTGTGTATGTCTGAGCTGGCAGGCCAGGCTCGGGGACTAAAATTAGCCCCCCCCCTTCAAAAAGTTTACACTTCCGAAGGATGACGGGGGCCGGGCAAAGATGGCGGCGTTCTGAAGCTAGGTTCCTCAGAGCTGAATCAGGAAGTACACTACCAGGCGGTGACCTAGTTGCCCATGACATCTGCTGATTGGCGCGATGAGACTTGGATTTACTTGGATTTACAAGAGATTCACGGACGCTGCTCTCATCAAACTCTTGCTCTGGTTGGTGTGACAGATGGCTTCGACTATCGATCGCCGGAGGGTTGACTATGAGAAGATCGATTGACCAACACCACGCGAGGCTGGCTGGGCTCGAAACGTGCTTGGTTGGCGCGCTCGTTCTGGCTTGGGCGGGCTTGGGTGGGTGGGCACAGGTTGGGCTGTCGTGATGTGTGTCGGGCCTCAGCAAGTCGACGCTTGACCTGATCTGAGTGCCGGAACCGCTCGTGGCGTTGCTCACATGCACGTGATGGGGATTCAGGACGAGGATTTCATCAGTGTGATGGGCAAAATGAGCACATCGATCGGAGACACCACACGAAACAGGGTGGGTAGGATCAGTCGGTGTGTTGATCCGTCCGTTGGCGTACACGGCCAAGACATTTCTACGGTACCGGTAGCTGTGAAAGCTTGGGTTTGCATTGCATATTTGTTTTTGTCGCTCGCAAGGTGTTTATTGAAGCACTGCAAGCACGATACTTTTCCGGAGAATGGAAATGTCATTCTCCACTGGACGCTTGTGTATTCTTCTCAGTTCGCACTAGGAAGGATACATGGCATCCACCCCAAGCAATTACGGGATACCGAGTACTCCTTCGTAACTGTGTACGAATACTTAAAGAGTGGTTAGAGTCAAGGATCATGGATCTCACCGTAGATATCTGGGATCAAAAGGAGATGCGGTTGCATTTGGAGGCCCCAGCCTGCGACGCGGTCTCCAATGCAAAATGCAAGGACACCTAACTAATTGAAGACCCCCTAGCGGTCGGAGTGAGGCCTGGCAATGCCCTGTCTCTGAAGCCGTCGAGTTAAAGGCCGCGACCACCCGCAGCGGTTCGTACGTAAGAGGGGTGTGAGTCGGTGAGTGCTCTGCAGCATGCTTGCCTAGTTGTGCATGTACGGATACAGCATATCCCATGTATTACTCGTTCCCTCAACAGCACATCAGATCTCTAGATGAAGTTCTGAGATGGCAAGTATGTAGCTATGTACGAGCTTATCCCGTATTCGCGGCAAAAACGTCGCGGACTGGTGGCGACAGGTAAGGGTCCGTGTCTGAGTGATGATCAACGACGGCCTATTCGCCTGTTTCTTCCTGGGGTTATTTCTCGCCAAATAATTATTACAGGGTCCTTTGGTCCCATCGCTAAATCAATAAATTGATCTAGGGCGATTTCCAGGCAGCTATGGATTACAACGACACACACATGTACCGTACCTTGTTTTGAGCAATTCCGTGTTAATCTAAGCGTACCTTGCCTTGGTCATCCCTGCCTGACACTTTAGTCACTCATTCCCCATCTCTCTCTGCAATGGTCCTCAGGCTCGACACCGATGACTATTGCAGACAAATAAAGCATTAAACATAAGAAAGGAAATCAGCCGAGAACAGGCTGTCATTTGTGGTGCTACAAGATGCGTGTTGTTGATGCGTTATGCTGGCGTATCATCAACGCTTTTAGCACCGAGTTGGGTGTGCTGTAACTGTACTGTAACTCTTGGGCCTGTAGTCCGTACTCCATACTTTGTGGATTGTGGGGCCCTCTCTATTTCTGCTGCTTTTGTTGTGCCCACGGGTGTGTGCCGCCACTCATGTTTCTTCCGTGTGTGTGCCCGTTTTAGCCCGTGGGATGGATGTGACCCTGTGAGGCCAGCCTGGTGGGGTGAACATAGCTCTCCCTGATGGCAAATTCGACTTGTCAGAATGCCTTCCTCTGACTCGTCAAACCCGGCCCGTGGAAAGGCACTTTTGCTTCTGTTGAGTGGTTGGAAATGCTGCGACGGCCGCTGATCCCAGTGGCTTGTGCCTCCTATTATGGGTGAGAGAAGTCTCATTATTGACCTATTATTGATGGGCGAGGCGTCCTCTCTGGACCAGTCACGTTAGAGGATAAGGGAGGCACGCTTGTGCGCGGTCTACGCACACACAACCTGCCGGGTACTAGCCCCGATCAACTGACGCTCTCACCAAAAATCATGACGCAGTTACCTCATCACCCCCTCCTTGACCTCGATGTCAATATCGATGCCGATGCCCTGGTACGCCAGGGCGCGGCATGTGACGGGTGACGGCAATAATAATAAAAATCGTCCCATGAGAGGAGTCTCGAGCGTCGAGACATCGCCGGTCATTAGCTGCTGTAGCCTATGCACCTTTGATGCCTCGATGCACGCCTTGACGCCCAACGTCTTTCTGCTGTCGGGGGGCAAAGCAGAATTCTCCTGAACCTCAGAATAACATGGTCCTACAGAAAACGAGTGACTGATCAACTCTCGCACCCGCCTCACTTGGAAGAAATGGTGTGGTGGAGAAAACCAGGGACCCCATCATCATCATCATCATCATCATTGTCAGCCTGCCGGTTTTTGGGTATAGTACCGGTACTGGTACTGTAACTACGTGTTGATTCCCTTGACTCAAAGGCCTGCATTATGCATTCAGGCTATGCCAGCAGAGGGTCCTAGGGACTTGCTAGTTTTTTTTTTTTTTTTGCAAAAAGTAAAGCACCTTGTTGTTGATGCGTCTGCTGTCAGTCAATAGTGAAATGCGCTCCTCAGACCACATGCGTCATTCAGGCCTTCTCGCACCACTACCACCCACAACTGTATGATGATGCATCAAACACTAAATGCTGCGCGGTCCACGGCCCAAAGGGAATGTCTCAGTATCCTTTCGTGATTAGTTACCGTTGCTTCGTTTTTCTCCGAGCCAGCCACCACGCGCCAAACTCATCCAGTCTCCATGTATCCATCCCCTCCTCAATGTCTCAAACTCCCCCGAGCCTAAAGTGCTGTGTAAGAAACCCCTTCACATGTGCGCCAGCGTCTCCCAATAAAATCACGTCTTGCTCGCCAGCTTTGTTCAACTGCAAGCCCGCAGCCTACGGAGTAAGTTACGTTTTTGCCATTGTCCCGCAGCCCGCCCGGCCACCCCGGGGCTAGGCTCGGGCCACGAGGGGCACCCGTCACACACCCACAAGGTTGAACTCCAAGTGATTCGCGCGTCACATTCCCTCTTCAGTTTCTACTTCCTTGGGCGCTTAAATTCCCCGAGGAGGAAAACCAACATTGGCTCCAATACGGAAGGCAATCCGACCTAGCTACCGCTCTGCGTGATATGATATGATGCTCACCCGCGTCGTCCCTTTCCCAAAACCGCAATGAGCTCTCCCCTGTCCTCAAGGGCGTCACGCGTCGTGTTGTTGATTGCGAGCGAAAGGCTGGGGTTACTACCCACGGTTGGCTCTCACCGTTACGGAGTCGCTTCTTTCCAGGCTTGATTGGCAATCATTATCTCGTTATCAGCCTCACCTAGTAGACACATTTCGATTAAGCTATAATTAAACAACCAAGTGGGGTTCTGAGCAACGAGAGTGTTGATTGATTCCTTAATTGGGTGTATTGCAGAAACCTGTTGCCATGTCGTAATTAGCACGAGAGACCGCGTTCAGCCAGTCAGCTGTGATGGTTGTGAGGGACTCCAAGGTAGTCGAACGCAACGTCCCTCGTCAAATCTAGGAAATGCCTGTCATGGGACGTTGAACACACGGAAGCCGAGCTCGATAAGCACAATAAACAATAACAGGATCAAAACTGTGACGGGGGCCTCGGAGCTGGAGCGGGGTGAAGATTCCTAGTGACACGGGTGTGCTCGCACTCGAGTCAGCTCGGAATCACAATCACACCGGTCAAATTTGATTAATATCACTCCTTGAGGGGGAGTTTGCTGGGCTTTGGTTCTAGGAAGTAGGTGACACGTCCAACATGAATTGATGTTCTCACCTCGACACTAAGACGACCGTGTTTCATTCAGTCACGAGAGACTCTGGGTCTTTAGACCCCCATACCAAGGTCCTGAGTCATCGATCTTCTCAAATGAACGAGGCTTGACATTTGTGATGAGATTTAACCTAGGGTAGTCTTACGGAACAGCAGCTTAATGGACACCTGATGCAATACGAGGTACATAGAACATTAGGAGATGCTAGAATAAGATCTTGCTTAGAAAACAGTAACGTATCCACGGAGGGAAGCACACTTCCCTTGCTAGTATGTGGACGAGATAGATTTTGGTATGTTTTGTCGCTTGGACCTCTTGTCGACACGCGATTACCAAAGAAACCACCTCCCTGCTCCTTGACTGGCACACAGTCCTAGTCAAATATGTGTCTCGGTGAGGATTGATAGTGGATGTATCTCTTAACTCTCTTAACTTCACTGCCACAACATAGGACTAAGGACTAAGTAGGAGAACAACTGCGTGTTTGGCCGGAATCGGTGACCATGAATCTCTTTTATCTAAGAGCATCCAAGCTACCTTGGATTATCTCAGGGAGAATACATGATCTCTGTCCATTTTCTTGTCTGAAAACAAACAATTAATTATATAATTAGATTCCATTTAGCTGTACGTGCGAGCGAGAGTCGCTTTGGGGCGGCCATGGAACTTCGCCATTGCAAACTGGAGACAATGAAAAGCTTCTGCTTAGTCAGGACGAACTCGCGATCTGATATCGTCCTCCCTCGCTTGCCGCCAATTTTCAATTTGTTTAGTGAGCTCATTTCAGAGAAGAGTTTCACCGAAGAAAACCATGCAAAGTGGGAACAGAGCATCGACCGGTTTCAGGCAGTATGCACCTCGCAGCTGGCTCTGTGTGCAGTGGCAACGGTGGCAAGCTCCCATAGCTTCGCTTACAGTAGAGTCTGTAGGGGTGTACCGGAGAGGCTCGAGTTGCGTATCATGGATCTGACAAACGTATAATCTTCCGCGTCGTCAGTTTTTTTTCATGTGGGAATTTTTTCGTGTTTCTTGTGGGAGTGTCTGAAGAGTGTCATATCTGCCTGAGCGAGTTCTGCGCTGCTCTCGTCACGAATGGTACTCCCGCATTTGGCATATAGGATCGGAATAATCGAATAATTTTCGTAACTTCTCTCTTGGGGGCCTTTAGGGTAGGTGCAAGGCTGAGTGTCCCGGATATCCGTGCAGTTCCCCAACTGCCGGCTTTGGGCTCTTAGATGTATATCTAGAGACCGAAGTTAAACACGCAATTTAATTATTAACCTATCCTAAACTATTTGCCGGTTAATATAGAGGCGAGATCAACTATACCTCAGCCCGGTACCGAATGGATAAAACTTCGGTCTCAGGACCAGTATCTAGCACCAACGTACCAAGATCGGTCTCGCTGCCGACCCACCTCCAGTAAGAAGGCAAAGAAGTGCGTTGCCTAAGTGAGAGAGCGCATTTCAATAAATGTGAACTGCAGTCAACGGACTCTTATGGATAGAGTGGAGTGTTGGTAAACAAGGAGGCACGGCTAGGGTTTGTGAATTCGGCAAATCATCTCTTTGGCGTTTCGAGGGAATGTGTCTGTAATCTGGAGGAGAACATTGATATTTCTGTGATGCATGCCGTGGAAATCTTGGATGGGTTAAAAAAAAAAATTACACCTATGAATGTACTTATATTAGTGATTATTCAGAGCCTCCAAGGAATCCAATACATATCCCGATGGAATGGCGAGCTCCAGTCCGACGAAGCTTGAGAAGCTTAATATGCACATGGCACCTGGATGGCTATTAATTGATATATTATTCATAGGAATCCTATGAGAATATGATAAGGAGTTCCCCCATAGCACTCGTACAAGCTGCCTCTCCATTAATGATGAGGCTAGGTAGTTACTGTGGCAGAATGTATCGGAGTCTTGGTTTGACTAGACAAGGTGATAAACTCGACGTTCATGATTCCATATTACCATTTAAGGGCGCTACTGCTTCTATAGATAATAGGAACATGTATTATTTACACACCGCGGCTATCTGCGATGACTTTAATGCCCACAACCAGACCAAGATAGGAGAGTTCACATCCCCACTACGTTGTCCGTTGAGTTTGTGACTCGGGTCCCTTTTCATTTTAATATCCCCTCTCTACTTTATCATGTAGTAGACATTGTAATAGAACCGATACTTTCCTACTCGATGGTCAACGTCGCTATAACGACGAATTCTGATGGGTGTTTGACCCATACTCCGAATGTTGGGGCGGCGACAACACTCTAATTAAGGTGGGCTCTAACTAAACAAGGTTATCTAATAAACATACTATTAAGGGAAACATAAATGCTAACTGAGGGTCGGGGGAGAAATTTACACATTGAGTGAGTCCAGCAACGTTAACATATGTTGGCGGGACACAAGGCAAGTTGGGGCGCGGTAGGCAACACTCTCGAAGCAGATGACACGTTCGATAGGCCTGAAGTTATCGGTAAGGCCCTAGGGTAAAGATAGGATACAACGCTGCAGCCTGTGCAGCGCGTGTATGATACGAATGAGAAACTCCCTCCTCTCATTGGTATAAATAATTAAGAAGCACACTGAAGTGACTCAATGTGCAAAAGGACCAAAACCCCGAGAATCGTGGCACATTCCTCCAATGTGATATTTTATGATAGTGAGCTATACCACCGTATTTTCCTAAAGTAAACCGACCAACTTGCTAATTTGTCTATGGCATGTGATAAGGCTTAGATGAAATTGCATGAGCCGATAAATCCGCCCATGCGGCTGATCTGATGGTTGACCTCACGCAGAAACCATACTTAAGCAGACCACAAGGAGCTGCCGGTGTTGGTGACATTCCTGTTATCTCCCAGTACAGGCCATGGCGCAGCCTGTCATTATGTTCTGTGCTTCACTTCAACCATAGCATTCTTAGACAAATAATGTTATTGGTTTATCGAAGAGATGGAAGAAGAGATGTATATTTAGTATCGGGGATTGAGCATGCCTGTCATTAAAATCCCCCAAAACCAACGCAAACTCATTCTAGCATCCCCATGAAATGAAATGAAGCCTCTTCACCCTATCCGATTTCTTACGGTATGACAACACATGGCATGCATGTTGGTAATTAGTTTGTTACCGATAGTCCGGATAAAAGCCATCGG
Organism: Mariannaea elegans; assembly: GCA_930272665.1. NCBI lineage: Eukaryota > Fungi > Ascomycota > Sordariomycetes > Hypocreales > Nectriaceae > Mariannaea > Mariannaea elegans. The sequence goes on from CAKNEU010000034.1 coordinate 94,703, forward strand.
CACACACAACAGTGCTGCAGTGGCTCCAGGAGTGAGCTGTCCATCGCTCCCTGCCTTGGAACTGGTCTGAGTGTGATGGACTAAGCCCATGTGCGCTGGCTCTGGTTGAGTGATGATTTGGGATGTGATATGAGACTTGGAGGGTTGAATTGATCAATGGTAGGTCGTATCTATTCACCCATCGGCCCTTGATTCCATGGGTTTTGTTGAGCTGACGAAGATCTCACTGTCCTCAACCACCCTTGAGCACTAGGTTGATCACGAAGCGGGCTCTCTAATGGGTGTCCCTGTTCATGTAAATTATCCGGATGACCCATGCCACATGTCGTTGGTTCGATGACAAGTTCCTTTGCTCAAAGGTTAAGCGTGAAAACTTGCTCACAGAGCTTGTTCTGCTATCAATATTCCGCAGACGCGGCCTTTCTAGCAGGGCCAGCCGCGCTAGATTGAGGATTGGTGTTAAGCAGCCAGACTCTGAGGTTTTGGTGCTTCACATCTGACGAGCTTGCTCGATGGCGAGGGTGTGAGACAGACTCTGAAAACTTTTAAACTAGGAACTAAGAACTGGGACACTGTTGGACGGGAGATGAGGAGGGGAGTAGCACATGGACTAGACTAGGGTGACTTGGCGGTGTTCAGGTGATACCAGGATTTGGGATAACATGGTTGAGAGTATTTGAATGAGAGAGTGTTGGTCAACTCACTAGCAAGGGATTTTGGACCCGACTGAACGGCGCTGGAGCAGCTAGTCCCGGGGAACCAGAGCGATGGGCTGCCTCCTACATAATCCCTGTACCAACATGGAGGAGAAGGCAAGTCAAACTTGCGAGCGTACTGTCTTTTGGCGAGTGAGATTTGTGAGGCTCTTGGAATAAAAGTGAGTGACTATATCATGAGATTTCAGCCCTTTGGTTGGTTAATGGATCACCGTTAATATTGGCAAAACCTGGCACAGTACAACACTGGCACAAGCACGAAGCGGCAATATCGGCGGCAGAGAAGGTGAAAGCGCCGGTGTGGAGTGGGAATAGGAGGTTGAATGGTCATGGGTCGTGACTGGAGAGAATTTGGCGCAGTGTCCCAAGGGCGGCGCTTACGACAAGGATAGCCATCGTCCACCAACCACGATGTCTTTACAGGCTCCTGAGGTAGTGGTGGAATTGGGGCTGCAGTAGTAATAAGTGCGCTCGTTAAGATGGCGGGCTCTTTTGCAGCCGCGCCGACCGAACTGCCTCTATTCTGTGCCTCAGTTTAATGCCAGTCTTGGGCGCAGCACGCTGGCTGGCCAGGAGAGGACGTCTTGAACCGCCAATGGTCTCTTTTCTTGGTTGCCTCGTGTGGCGCGCGCTCTATGTCGGTTTGTGGGTGGATTTGCGGAGCGAGCAACATTGGTCGGGTTTGACCGTTGGGGGGCTGCTGGCCACACCTCGGGATGGTCGACGGGAGAGCCGCCACCTTGTCCGGAGTAGCACAGCATGGGACAGGTTGGCGTTGAACGTGGGATACGCGAGAAATGGTTGCAGAGTGGAGAGTGAGAGCAGGCGCGCGCCCAGTGAAGCAAAGTAGACTGGCCGGACCCGAAGGGGGGGGCTGATGGGCTAAATTTGGCGTCACGGAGATGTAGATGAAGATGAATTTGGACCAAGCAACCGCCGATGAGAAGACTCATCGAGTTGACGATGCAACTGTTCATGTTTGCTGAGCGGGGAAAAGATAAATTTAGAGAAACTGGGCGGCCAAAGAGAAGTAGATAAAGTCGGACGAGGCTGCCCATTGAGACGCGGAACCAACATCTTCGAATCAGTATCATCATCAGCAGCAGGAACTCACTCACACGCAGAGTTCCTTCCTCTCCTCGCCTTTTCCATTTCCCCATCTTGTTTTCCATTGATCAGAAACCGACAGTTCTCTTACGTTTTCCCCGGGTGCAGCAGGCCTAATCCCCGGATAGTCACGAGTTGATTGAGTTCAATTTGCTCCTCTTCTCTGTTCCCTCCATACCTTAGCCATTCTTCATCACACGCACCATCCCTGCCATCTTCTATCATCCCCATCCTTCGTCAGCCTCAATCGTCAGGTCGGCGTTAAAACAAAACCCCAAAAAACCCCAAAAACCCATCATCGCGGGAATCGTCAATTCTTCAACGCCCATTTGCTCCGCACTTAGCTCCGCCTTGCTTGCTATCGGCTCTAAAACCAAACGGTTCCAAAAACGCCCAAGAAGTGATCCTTCGTCGAATCAAATTACTCACCGACCACCTGGGCCAGAAACGTCCCGGCGCCAACAAAGCCCAAACAGCTCCCTGACAAGGAACGAGAATAAAAAAAGCAAATCAACCGACCAGTAATATCCTTGTATCCCTCTGGTCTGCGCTTTGGCATTGGCTTGTGCCCGCCGCTTTTAACGCTCCATCACAAAGACCCGCCGTCCATCTCGCCCAATCCGCGTTAACCAGCCGACCTACCTACAATCACCATAACTGTCGTCAAACCTTCGACAGCCAACAGAGCCCTTCAGAAGGAAGGATAGCAGTCGCTTAGACTTTGTCCTGCCATCACAGCCCGCATATCAGCTGTTCTACTTGAAGATCTCTCTGAGCGTCATCAGTCACTCAGCCTCCCAGCCGTCTAAAGATAGCCGGCAGTTGATTGACAGATCCAAGTCTGTGTGACAGCGCGAGTCCAATAAGCCGAGCAAATCTTGAAGTGACATTCGTCAAGCATTCCGCATCCGACGCCCTCTTCCTGCTGAACCACGCACACTGGCTGGCACATCACATACTGATACTGTACAAGCACTCACGCCTCGTACATACACGCAGACCCAGACTCAGGCATTACCTACTACCGACCTTCTCCAGTCGTCTTTACACGCCCCCCCCCTTGCTCGTCTCGTGCAGTTGCCGCCCCATTCCCTGGCCGTGCTCGCGTCTGTCTGTTGTTGCTACCTCTTTCTCAACTGTCATTGCTCCTCCTTGCGCTCACGTCCTCTGCTGGTTCTGCGCACGCGCCCAGCTTGGTCTACACAGTATCCCGCATCCCGCATATCCCTCCCCTCCACCTTATCCCCACCTCACTTACACACCCCTCCCGCTCCACCATCCAACATCCACCATCATTCATCCTTCATTCACACACCAACAACCCGCATATCGACTCCTCCCACCTGGCTTTCACGCCCCCCCTAGCGCCAAGCACGTCTCCTGGCCCTCTCCTCCAACTCTTCCGGCGCCAAAACATTTGTCGCAGTCTTTTTCTTATAACAGCCTGGCGTTGCCTTTTCCTTCCCACCCCTCGACCTCTTTCTCTACCTCAGTCAGTCGCTCAGTTAATCCGCTCGCTGCTACTCTCTGCTTGCGACCTTATCCATTTTCTGGGTCTGGCTGTTGACACCTGATACCTTGGTAATAGCCTTCGTCTTTCCTCAAAGTCATCGGCTTAACTCGACCTAAGCATCTCAACTTGGGTTCCTCATCATCTACCTCCAATATCTCCAGTCCTCACGGTAACCTCTATCACCATGCCTGGTTCCAAGCCTCAGCTGGGCAAGCTTGCCACCCCGGTCACTGCAACTTTCCCTTCTGAGATTCGTTCAGCAACTCCCATTTCAGCCGTCTCTTTCACCTTCAAGCCTGAGCCAGACTACATCAAGACACCCATCAGTCCGCCTCTGGCTTACACCGACTTCCTTACCAAGGCAATGTCTCTAAACTCCCCGGCTCTTGCTTCCGGCGAGACCACCCCCGACTCTGTTCCGGACACGGCCAGCACTGAGCGGTCTGATTGCTCCTACAAAAGCGATCGGCTGTCGCCCGCCTCGTCAACTAGCACTCGGTCAAAGCTGTCTCCTCAACCCTCCCCCCCGGCTACCGCGCCTGTTATGCCCCCAAGCCCTTATCCTTCTTCTGCTCCCATGTCTGCACCACCAACTGGGCCTATTTCCTTCCCTAGCCTCAAGATCCCGCCCAGTCCTACCGTCTCGAACTTGGACTCCCCGCTGAGTGCCGCTACTGCTCGATCACCGTTTAGTGCTCGGCCAGTCCCCACGGTCTTCGATTGGGATGCTGCTCTCAAGGCCCGCTTCGCCGAGAAGAAGCAAAAGTCAAGGACAAGCGTACGACATATCAGAGAGGTAGTGACACGGACTGTCACATACACTCCGAGGATGGCACCTGCCCCTAAGGGCAAGCGGCGGAAGGTTGAGTAAACGGTACAACCTTTGGACTGCTCCTAGCAAACTCCCACACGACGTATACCTAGCTTATCGACATATACACACGATAATCTCTCAACAACTCACGACATTCCTTTTGTTTTTTACGCATCAAAGTCCAGAACGGACCAATCAAAAAAGGCCGAGGAGGAATATAGGACGAGAAGAGGCGGAACGTGACTCGTGCACTAATCTGCACTGGAGGCAAGCATTCGACGTCACAGCCCATATCGACTTTGGGCGCCACATGATTCAAGTCCGACATTACATCCATTTGCGCCAATCATGGAAGGCCATCTGCTTCACCACGATAAAGCAGCTTTTTTCTTTCTTTTTTCTTCTTTTTTTTCTCTCATCTATCATGAAGACGGGGTACAGGAACTGGGACAGGCATTTTGCACTTATTGGGGTATGGCTGGAGGAGTTGCACGGCGTTTATAATGTGTGAATTTGACCTTGAATAGGCCGTTCCCTGGGCGGACGGAATATACAAGGCTTGATACCAAACAAGTAGAGCGGGAGGCGGTCGGGGAATTAGGAATCAAGCCCAAGAGAGATGATGGTGGCTTGGAAACGCTGAGAAGCGAGTTAGTGGCCCGTGTCTCGGGCACGATCTTAGCTAGTGATAACGTGTTTATTCACATCCCAACAAGGCCATGGGCTGTTTTGTCGTGTGTCTCTCTGACCTTTGGACGTGACGAACGTATGTCTGGCTGTGTGCTTGCTGCGGGGCTACCAATAAGTGAATAGTCCTATCGTCTTATGCTGGTACCGTCAATAGGCAGACATGGAACCATGGGAACAAGCGGAGGACCATTTGTGTTTTACGATACATTCCCAACCCCTTGTTTTTTTCCCCGGAAGAACGAAAATAATTGAAACGTGCATGTTTTTTATTATTATTGTTTTTTTTTTGGGTAGATCTGTGATGGCCGTAAAATGGGCCTCGTTCCCGGGTTGCCACGCATCGAATCGCGAATCTGGGATGCATGGTCGTGCGAGGAGCAGCAACAAGCACCAGAGGTAATTAGACACCAACGGGGAAAAACAAAGCACAGGTCACCTGAACTGCGGCGGCCCCTCTATTCTGATTTTTTTCTTTGCTCGCCCTCATGGAAAAATAGGTTTTCCAAAGGGGCGTAATTAAGTGATGCATCCCTGTTCCTTGCAGTGCCGTGGGCGGGTGATGAATGACTTACAGGACCCATGCGGCGAACGCCCCCTCCCCCTCTTTGGTTGCCCCCCTTTCTATTACTTCCACGAGTCCCGATCCTGCTTGCCATTCGGGAATCGAGAGGAAAAGCGTCATTGGAATACGAAGGATGTGACAGACAAGAAAGAGAGGGTCGTTTTGGTGGACGTCATCTGGGGCCAGTCGATCAATGAGTGACGGCTTTGCGAGCCATGGTGATCCTGGACAGTGGGAGGGAGGGGCGGGCGGTCCACTGGGTCGGATTTTGGGCCGGAGGGAGGGAGATGGGATAGAACAGAGTAGAGGCGAGGAAGGGGGGGGGGGGGGAGAGAAGCCCTGCTGGTAGAACCGATTGTTCATTGTCCAAAGTGAAGATTTCATGCTATTCCCTTGGTGAAGGAAGACGGTTTCGACTGCTGCACAAGTCGTCACTTTCACTTGACTCCTGCTCCGTAATTCACACCCACGCCCCTTACAAGCACCACGTTAAAAGATCCCTTTGGCTGAAGTACTTTGGCGAAAGGTGGTAAAAGCGGCAATGGGTATTGAGGACGACAAGCACCCTGGTCAGATCCCGGGGGGTGTCCGACAACCAAGTGCCTTCTAAGCGCCGGACCCTGCAGCGACCCGGGGCGGGATTGGTCGGCGCGGTCAAGCGTAGTCACCCACTGGTACGGGCCCGCGGATGTGATTGGCGGCGAGCTAAGCGCCCGGTACTGTGGGACACCATTCAAAAGATTGCTTTGCAAGAGGCAACATGCAGAAGCGTAGTTTTTTCTGTGAATACCGCCGGTCGTCTCTTTGGCCCTCTTGAGGAGATGCGCTGGCTCCTATCCTGTGCCGTAGGCCCTGGTTGTTGTTCTGAGTCTGTATTCGTTGTAACCCAACTACTGCGTGGGATGCAGCACTATCACTGCCGGTGTGAAAAGAAGTTGAGAGACGTGTCCGCGCTCTGGCGACTTTAGGTTCTCGAGAGTGATTCTAGACGATGGTGTTGCGTCTGTGTGCATGTACGCAGAGGCAATAATGTGACCAAGGCGCCCGTTTACCTCCCGCTCGATCAACGGGAGATGATGGAGTGATGGATACGAGCTAGAGTGACGGTCGTCACTCGTCACATCTACCGCGATACCGATGACGCCGGTTGCTCTCCTTCTGGAAGACCTCCATTTCACACCCCGCCGCCTTTGTCTTGCCACAGAACCGCGGGATGGTACCCAAAGTCACCCGGAAGTTCCAGTCTATACAGCACTAAACTCCGTTTTCTGTGCCGCCTGGGCCTCACCAACTACTCTCTCAACTTGCAGAGCGCCAGTGACAAGACGTACATGGTGGTGATGTGATAACCCTGCGCGTCACACCGTCTCCAGGGCTGCGATCCCATTGGCTCCCCAAGCACTCGAGTCAGCTTGCTCCTTGCCCCCCCATCTGAAACGGTGGGCCTAGGGGTAAGAGGTGTGAATGAAACTGGTTTCACCTCCCTTGTCCTGACCCATCCTGCTGGGTGGAACATATGGATGCTTCATCGAACATTCCCACGGAGCTTCGACCATTGCTAATTTTGGATCATGTTGCTGCGGTTCACTCTAATCTGCTCCTGCATCGTTCTCATCTTTTGTATCCATATATATCCAATCCGTTGGGGGCCCTTTCTAGGAGATGCAAGTATGATGACCTGCTGGAGCCAAGACGTCCCTCGTCAATTTACCATTGCTCCATGATTCCTCTATGTGAAGCATGGCAATCAACGAGAGAACAGCTTCGCGGAGGTGCTGATTCCCAGGGTAATAATTAATCCACCTCTCTCACTTCCTTTGCTACCGCGTTGCAGAGCGCGATCTTGACCCCAGCCCCCGTGAGAACATGGATCCAAAGCCGTTGGGTGTCGCTCAATCGGTCGTTTGCGCTCTTTACCTCCGCAAACATCACCTCCCCCTTGGCTTTGCTAGGATGTTCAGTCGCTTCCCCTGCCTCGTTTCCGACGCGCCACAGAATCAGGTCGGGGATGCCACCGCCGCGTTGCCTATACTCCTGAGCCATCACCTTGCAGACTGCCGCCAAAGCGCTACCCTCGAAGCACCCCACCAGCTCAACTAGGTCCTCAACCTCAAACTCCCAATTGAGTCCCACCACACTCGTTTTTCGGTCGTGTTCCCTTTCCCAAACTTCCCGGAGTAATCTTCCACCTTCCCCATTGGCAATCTCAACAAGACGGTGGTTGATCTCGGAAGCCCGGGCGGGAAAGAACGCGTCTGTGTGTAAATCGAGAGGACATGTCTGATAGGCCGTTTGGAAAACATTTGGAATATAAAGAAAGAGTATATCGTAGAACAAGTAAGCAAAGAGGGTGCGGATGATCCCACCTTCAGAGTGGTAGCCTTTCCAACCCTGAGATCGATAGTGACTCAAACACATTTCCTCAACACTGCACTCTTCCCTCGTATCTAGTTCGTCGAGCCAAATTGTCTTGGTTGACGCTTGACGCCCAGGTCTGGCTGGGATTTCCCGTTTGATCTGAATTCCTTCAACAGAGTGTTCCAAAGGTTTCTCCAGTCCAACGTGACCAAAGTCATGTTGTAATCGACGCGGGACACGCAGCTTCTTTTCTAGTTTCACCAAACGTTTCTGGAGATCATAGTGAAATATTAGGTGGCAATCGGAGTCTTGAAGGCCGGCTTCGCAAGTGGTGACCGCAATTCTTTTCCAATGCTTCTTCTGTTGCTCTAAATTCATCGATGTTGGGTTTGGGTCTAGAGCAGGCATGTAATGCTCTTCTAGAAGAGCCTTGCGCTGGTACCAGCCCCCTCTTCTAGCCATTTGAAATAATTGTTGGTCGAGAAGTTCTGTTAGTAATTCATGCTCCCGGAGGTGCTCCTTGAGCCTTCCATAGACGTGTGCAGCTTTGTGCACAATCCTTGTATATGAGTGACCAGGCGTGAACTTCCGTAGGTATGCACCCTCGCCCATTTCATAGACTGTCTGTTCTTTGTCTCTTTCCCTCTGAATCAAGGCTAGCCAACGAGGATAGACTCTTTGGAAGAGGTCAATAATCTTCTGGAAGCCTTCCTCTCCGGGAGGCCCACCAAATTCCATGATGTTATCAACTTCCGCCTCGAGACGTATTGCAGTCTCATACTCCAGCAAGTGCATACGCGATGTGAAAATCGTCGCTGTTCGGCAGACGATGTAATCAGGGAAATTTCGACGTGCCATTTTGGCAAGAATAATGGCTGTGAGAGACTTTTCAGTCCATTCAGTAGACCTGTAAAAGACCAGGTGAACTCGCTCAAAAAGCTTGAATGCAGGTGATGACAACCGGACACACGGGCCAACAATGTCTAGTATCTTGTTCAAGAAATGTTGTTTCCGATTCGAATCTTCTCGTTGAAGCTTTGCATTGGCCCCTAGTTTCATGTTTTTCTCATTCTCAGAGTTGGCTGAGTCGCGACTGTTATGCCGACTCAAGCCAAGTGACATCAAACCGGTTTGTTGACTACTCATTCGCGTGAGCGACTTAATAAGCTCCGTCTTGTTTCGCCCTTGACATTTAGCTTCCTTTGCGAGAGCTTTAAGCTCATCTAAATTGAGAAGCGAAGCTGCTTCTTCAACTGAATCGATAAATTCCCCCGAGGCGTCCGCAAATGTGAAGCCGTCCTCGAAATCGAACTCGAAAATGTCAATGCCTGGTACTGGGTCAATCGCAGGCGCTATATCGGATTGAGGGAGGGTGTGGAATCTTTGAAGGGTATCGATAGTGACTTCAATGTTAGATATATCGCTGTGGTAGCCCAAACGGCTGTGTCGATGCCACGAAGCCGTTTTTCTTAAAAAGAGTCGGACATATCTGTTCGTGGTGAGCAAGCATGTTAAAACTTTAGCAACTTATAAACCCACAGATATTGTGCTTCATAATCAAGGTCTCTCCAGTGTCGAAATACCTCCATCTCCTTCTCATTAAACAGGTGAGACTCCTCGTCTAGCACGGTGTCTAAAGCGAGATTGAAGGCGTCCACATATATGGAGCTTTTGTACTTTACCCAGACTGGCTGGGTTTTCTCTGTTGCTCCATCGTTACCTGGGGCACTCATTTGCGATGACTTCATCGCTTCGTATTCCTCGATTGCCTCTTTGTTGAGTTCGGTGGGTGGTAGAGCGCTCTCGAATTCTGTGGCTCGATGAATTCTACCACCATCTTCATTATCGTCTGATTGGCTTTCATTTTCGTTTTTAGCATCTGGACCCTGTCCAGTAGAAGATGAGAGTGAATGGTCAGAGTCTGAGTCTCCTGATTGGTCCTGTTTTATCCTCTTTGATGGCCTCTCCGCTTCTGTCGCCGTTGAAGCTGTTGGAGTGTCTCGAGTATTGTTGCGACACTCGTTCTGGGGCTTTGGTAGCCTCTTCACATACGCATCCATGCTTCAAGTGAACATGACGCCATTTCATGCAATAAAAAGGAGCGGAATTTGTGTTGTCTTCACTTTGCACCGCCGTCAATCGACAAAGCAGAACGCGATCGATATTAGGCAGACCCGTCGTTTGGGGGAGGCCAATCTAACACGAAATCAGCTGACTTCGTGGCTCTCTCGTCGGCTTATTGCCCGATGAACAGCCGGCGCGAAGTCGACTCTCACCTTGGGCAGGATCCCGTCTTCAGCTACCTCAACACTTCAAATCGGTCAATTGAACACGTATTGATATTTTGCCACAACCTTGTTCCAATCAGAATGGCGGAAGAGACGCCAAAACCCAATGCGATACTAGATATCCCCCAAGTTGCAGCTCCTTTTGATCCAGCAGCTCCAACCCTCCCCGCCCAACCTTCGCAGACAGATTGCCCCACGAAAGATGTGGTGATGTTCGACGCTCCCCTGGAGCAACCTGTGGTATGTGTTTGCTCTTTAGTTTGAAAGCGCCATTCTCGTTGGCCATATTTTGACTTCTATGTCGAATTCTTCCTCTTTGTTCTAGTACCTAGTACCTACCTCGATATGTTTACACTTCCTTTACCTCCACGATAAACTTGCTAATATGAAAAAAATCAAAGTCACGAAAATCGTCTCCTGCAGCACCTGCACATGCACCGAGCCCTCTCCCCGGACGAACAGGAACCCCGGCGCAAGGGTCAAGAGCTGCCTCAGCGCATCCTGATCCTGGCTTCTCTATGCCGGCCGAAGCTCCCCCACACGGTGACTCAACTCGAAGATACTTAAACACAAAGGTCGCGGGGGTCTTGCTTGAAGGGATGAAACAGTTGGCGAAAGACAAGTAAGTACTCGAGAGACTCGCTTATGACCACCCCTACTTATAGTGTGATAGACCAAGCGATCCGTTACGAGTTTTGGGAGAATATCTGATACAAAAGTCGAAAGAGTTCGAAGATACGAATTCGGCATGATGGATCATGTATCTTTGGGCGTCATATCAAACGAGGGCAACAAAGTATCAAAGGCGTTCCGGATTAGCGAAGACCAGGTTTCATCACTAGATCAAGAGTGCGTCATGTCATTACATTTCCAGCGGTCAGATAGCTTTCTATTTGGAGCATTCGACTCCGCTGTGGCCTTCCCAGACAGGGTGCATAAGCGTCATGGCTCTAAATGCAAGTTTTTCCATAATTGTCCCCAAACTCCATGAACAGGGAAACCATCACCTCCACCAGTATCAACCAGTCATTTTCTTCACTTAAGCAACGATAGTACTGGCGGTAGCAGACTCGTACTTCCAGGTGGGAGGAAGGACACCGACGGTCTTGTAGTAGCGGGCGAGACGGTGGATACGAGACTCGATGAGAATGAGGCGGAACTTGGAGTCCTTGTCCTTGCGGTTGCGCTCAAGGTGCTTGCGGACGGCAACAGCCTAAGAGGTCGGAAACTGTTAAATTTCTGTCCTGACAAGAAAATTTAGACATGGAACAGTATCACATACCTTCTTGATGAGCATGTACAGATCCTCGGGAAGCTCGGGGGCGAGGCCTGTAAAATCACTCTGTCAGTCTCAAACCGTACAGAGGCATAGGAGAATGTTCATCTCCTTGGAGATATATGTCCACCACCATATCCATCAATTCTTCAGGGGACCGTACCGCTCGACTTCAGGATTCGGAGAATTCGGTTACCTGGTAACCACGTCAGTAATGCGCTTCTTCTGTTCCTTCATGATCACATACCAGTGACAAGCTTGACCTGAGCAACACCGTGAGAGTCACGGAGGATGACACCGATCTGAGAGGGAGTAGCACCCTTACGGGCGAGCTTGCAGATCTGGTCGACGACCTGGTCGGGGGTGGTCTTGAGCCAGGCGGGAGCGTTGCGAGAGTAGGGGATAGCGGAGGACGAAATGCCCTTGCCATTGCTGTGAAGACGGCCCATCTTGTCGGTTTGGTGGTGGTGATGCTGCTGGTTAGAAGTTGTCGGTGGTTGATGGAGGCGTAGAGTTCAGAAGAGATTTGTGTGGAGCGGTAAATTTTTCGCTTAGTTAGGGCACCTGTTCGTGGGGCTGGCTAGCTCGTGGCGGAAGGGGCTGTGTCACGTGAGACACAGCATTGGCGTTGCTATAGTGTTTTCCTCTTGCGCTAACTGGGTGGCTAGTTTTTTCCTCCTCAGTTCCTGCAGCGAAGAATCTTCTTCTTTTCTGTGTAGAGCTCCGCGTGAGCCCAATGAGCTTTGTTGAAGGCTTGTTCTCATATGGTAAGTCGCCTTCTTCTTCACTTTTCCCTCATCGACTACCTTCAATGATGATATAACACATTTGTTTTTTTTTCTGGTACCTCTTATGTTAGAGTCTTCGGACTCAATGAATGGAACGGACTTCTGACCTCAGGTCATCTCCCTGCATTTGTTGGAACGCCTCCAAAGAGATTGACACTAACAGAAAATAGTACCTGATTCTTGTTCATATAGCTTATTCCATAGAATATATTCAAAACGTTGGTAGAAGCCAGAAGAATGAACGAAATGCAAATCAAATTAATTCACCATACTGCGCCTGGGCCCTGCATCACAAGTCTCTAACCTTGCCAAGATTGAAGCTCCATTTCATGCCCACTGTTTTACATTTTCTTGAGTGACCACATCCGCCAATACACCAGCAAAGTCGACTCCCGTTGCTTGTTAGGATGCATACCCAAACCTCACCTCCCGATCGCCAACTTGCATCCGAAGCATCTTTCATTAAAACTCAAACTAAACTATCAATGCAATTGCACTACCAAGCGCCAACATCGAAATTTTCCTATTCAAAATGTGAGCAATATAACAGTGAACTGGTGGATAATCACATACCTCGGGGAAATATGTGGTCACGACAGTTCTGTCTGCAAACTTTCGTCCGGCCAGGGACTTCAAGGCCTTGGTTGTAGACTCTGTCGAATCAAACTTGACAAAAATCTTACCCACGCCAGTAGATTGTCTGCTACCTCCCGTGGGTCTTGGGATCTTCAGATCGATGATGGTGCCGAACTTGGAACACTCTTCGCGAACATCCTCGCAAATTTCTGGAAATCATCCTTAGCATATTGCTGGCACATAAAATCAAGGATGTGAACCCTTACCTTCATAGTCATCACTGTCCATCAGCTCCTCGGCTGTGACCATATTGAGAAGTTGGAGAACACGGCTTGTCTCGATATCATTAGTAGTTTGAGAAGCAAGACCACTGATGGCAGTGATGCCAACATCGAAGTTGGCAACTTGAGTGGGCCCGATACTGGCCTTCACGACCTTCAATTTTTTGCCTCCAACATCCATCCCATTCAATGTTTCCAGAGCAGGTGAATTGGCTGCGGCAGGATTCTGATACTCGGCGAACGCAATGCCCTGCAAAATGTTAGAATGGAAGAGAACCCAATCGATTAAGGTCACTCACCCTGGATTCATCTGTGTGACGGTCCTTGACGAGGGTGAACGATTTAGGCTTGCCAAAAGCCGCAAGGAGTTCCATAACTTGATCCTCTGTCAAGAAGGCTGGAATGTTGGTAATGCTCAGCTTATTGATAGTGTCTGGCACTATATTGGATACAACGTCGGGATCAAAGGCAATCTCCTCGGTAACGGCCTGCACAACGTAATCCCTGGGACGGCGAATCTCCAGACCGCGAGACTCCCCATTAGCCGCGCCATTCGAAGCATCCTCGGCTTCCATTGAGATACCGTCTAGAGCCAAAGCCACGGTAGTATCAGCTGCGCTCCTGAACTCTAAAACGGCGAAAGACCTGTCATTAGAAAACTGGCATAGAGTGCAAGGATCTGTGCCTTCAACGACGTTGAGGCCATTCAGCTGGAGGTTGAAGAAAGACATCAACTCCTCCTCAGTTGTCCCAGACTGGATCTTGGACACCAGCAGTCGCCTGGCTTGGCGCGAGTTACTCGCCTTTAGGCCAGCGCTTGTGACCTGACCACCGGGTTGGTTCATGAATGCCTGAAGCTTACTCGGGTCCATAGGCTGCTGTCGAGGTGCTCCGGGGAGAGGGAACATGCCGGACAGCTTTGCCTGCTCGGCCGTGACATTATCGTAGCCAGGGGGCTTGATATCCCACTGTGTCAATCGACGTTTGCGCTCGAGAATTGGCACCACGTCGGTCAAGTCGGGGGTTGGTTCTCGCTTCTTCGGGGCGGGAGACAAGCTGCGGCGGTTTTCGTGCTGGCCGAATCTCTCCTCACGCCGGTCCCTGCCTCCTCGTCGGCGGTCTTCATAGGGGTCTCTGTCTCGTCTACGGTCGTCATCTTCGCGACGGGCGTCCCGGCGAGAACCTCGATCACGATCCCATTCGCGGTCGCCTCGTCGGTCGCGCCCAGAGTATCTGTCCTCCCGTTCTCGGTCTCGATGGTTTCGGCTAGAAGAGTAGGCATCAACGTCTCCGTCGCGTCGTCGATGGCTCCGATGATCTGGTGATCGGGAACGGCGTCGCTCTCGATCTCTGTGTCGGTCACGTCGATCATCTCGGTCACCCCTAGGCTATGAACAGTTAGTGAAAGTCAAAACGGTGTTATGAGGTGTCACGTACTGGGTAGTCTCGTCCCCTACGCTCGTCTGTTCAGTTGGTGGTTATTAGCAACGCGACAAAGGAGAGTACGCAAAGAGTTGGCGGAGCATACCTCGAGACGAGTAACTGTCGCCGTTCATTCTTACGATGCTGACTAGAGACTCCTGAGAAGTGTCACAATCGTCAGAAATTGATGAAGTGTCTGGTTGGCAGGCAGATAGTGTTCGTCAAGCCGCAACGAAGTTCCAGGACCGAAAGTTGGAGGCGGCACGCGAGGCTGGAGCTTTTTTGTCAGATGGCGCTAGCTAAATTTAGGACTAGCGCAAATTGGGGGTTCTGGATCCGCTGGCCAAAATGGAAAGCGCCTTGGCTCGAGTTCGAGGTCTAGCTTAAGGGATAATCAAATGTGAACTTTGCCTCCTAATCTCGACTTTGATACACATGTAAAATTTCAATTTTGCCATTCGGTTTAACAGTGCATTGAAAGGGCCTTGATACGTCAAGCGATGACCTTCCCCCGGACTTCCGATTGGCGGAAGTTGCCAGTGAGCTTAGCAGAACTCTGCATTAATACCACGCTTCGTTGTGGCCAATCTTTTAGATGGCGACAGATCAATGATGAGTGGTAAGACCTCTGTATTTTCTAATAGCCTTGGCGTTCTTCTAACAGTTTTAGGATTTGTACTCTTCATGGGCGCATTTTGTCTTTGAAGCAAGACACTACTCATCTGCATTACAAGGTGACCTGGCCAGAAAAACCCCTTGGTCCTCTTACTCCTCCGCTTTCGATCACGGATAGTGCGTCGGTGACAGATGACACTGAGGCACTCTTGCGCCACTATTTTAGCCTGAGCCTAGATTTGGAGAGTCTGTATACACAATGGTCACAGGCAGACCCTAACTTTCGCAAGAGGGCGCCTAAGTTCATGGGCGTTCGGATCCTAAGTCAGGATGCTTGGGAAGCCTTGATATGTTTTATCTGTAGCAGCAACAATAACATCTCAAGAATATCGCAAATGGTGAGTGAAGATGCTGGATTAGTAAAGGGTTCGACTAAACGTCTTGACTGTCTAGGTCCACAAGCTATGCAAGCACTATGGCACCCTCATTGGCCGTATCGGTGATGAAGCTTTCCACGACTTCCCAACCCCAGATGCGTTGACAGGTGGCCAAGTTGAAGCACACTTGAGAGAACTTGGCTTCGGATATCGCGCAAAATACATTGCCGAGACCGCGCGGAAAGTAGCCCAAGAGAAGTCAAGTATTTGGTTGGAATCTCTCCGGAACCCTGAAAACCCTGGATTCAATACCCCCGAGGTGCCTAAAATCCAGCATGCTACTTACAAGGAGGCGCATGAACAATTGCTTTCATTGAAGGGCGTTGGGCCTAAAGTTGCGGATTGCGTTTGCTTGATGGGTCTGGGATGGGGGGAATCGGTCCCTGTTGACACTCATGTCTGGCAAATTGCCCAGCGAGACTACAAATTCGGGAAGAGCAAAACAAAGACATTCAGCAAAGTCACGTATGACGCAGTTGGAGATCATTTTCGAGGGCTCTGGGGGAAATACGCTGGATGGGCACATTCAGTTCTCTTCACCGCTGACCTTCGGGAGTTCTCTGATAGAGTAACCAAAGAAGAGGAAGCCATTGTAAAATTCAAGGAGGAGGATGAGGTGGAAGAGAAGCCACTACTGAAGAGGGAAAGAAAGGTAACCAATGATACAGGAGTGGAAGCTAAGGTGACGGAGATCACGACTAAGGTCAAAGTACAGAGGGTTGAAGCCGAGACAACTGTGGGGGTCCAGCGAAAATCGAAAAGATTGCGCATGCGAACCATGGTGTGAGACAGGCCATATTTTAATGTCAACATCCTCATGGTTTTTTTTCTCTCTCGTTGTCATCACTTCTCGGCGTCACGGGGAATTTTCCCCCCATCGTTGCATAAAATAGTATGTATAATAATTCTAGATGAATATACCCAAGCAATTTCGATGGGACCTACGCAAAATCGAACATAGCCAAATTGAATACGGGGTACATTTGTACATGTAATGAAACGATGTGGTGCCGGTTAAAGTTCGGGTGGAGCGTACCGTCGCGCTGGGACTTTTCGCCGCCCAGGCAAAAAGCTTCGTTCAAAGGACTGCAATTTGCGACCAGCCATATCAGCAAACCTCCCCATGTGCAACGACACTACTGGGAGCGCTCCTTCTACTCTTGAACCGGGATGAAGCTGAGAGTTTCATAAGTCAAGATGTCTGACGCGGATTTCGAGACGATCAAGAAGCTCCAGCAGGAGCGCAACGCTGCTGCTGCCAAGAAGGGCTCGCGCACTTTGGATGCCGTGAACCAGCGAACCGATTCGACAAAACAGAAGCTCACTGACAGTGCCGATAATGATCTCTACGAACGCGATAGCGCCGAAAAATTTGCTGGATATCATACATCTCTGCCGATGGGCAATGATGATGAGGACATGGAGGACAATGACAATACGCGCCGGCTCGTCGGGCAATACACAGCGACACGAGACATGATCGATGAGTTTGCGCGAGGGAACGGTGTAGAGGAGGACGACCCTTTGGCCGGCCAAGGTGAGAAGAGCGGTCGCATCGTGGATCGTGAGACGGATTATCAAAAGCGTCGTTTCAACCGCGTTCTCACCCCTACGCGAGCTGACCCATTCGCTGAGAACCGCCAGGCTGGCGCGAACGAGAACGGGATTAGCTACCGCGAGATTATGGAGATGCGAGAGCTCGAGAGAGAAGAGGATCGCGTCCGACAAGCCATCCAGGCTAAACAGGAGGGACGAACCGATGATGACGACGCCCGACCCATGCTTACGGATGGTGATAAGGAGAACGCCGAATCGGGATCTACTGAGGCTGTCACGGCTGGGAGAAAGCGCAAGAAGAGATGGGACGTGGCGATTCCTGCCGAGGAGGAAAACAAATCTGAAGCCGTTGATGCTTCTGCGAACAAGCGCTCGCGATGGGATCAAGCCCCTGCCATCGCTGCGCCAGGTGCAGACGCTCCTAAGAAGCGTTCTCGCTGGGACCAGGCTCCTTCAGCTACACCCATGGGGAACGCTGGTCTTGCCACTCCGATGCACACCTCCACGGCTCCTGCAATGCCCACCACTTTTGGGACGGATATCTCTGGCCGCAACATGCCTCTCAGCGACGAGGAGCTAGATATGCTACTACCTGGCGAGAATGAGGGTTACAAGGTTCTCGAACCTCCCCCAGGGTATGAGCCAGTTCGTGCTCCTACCCACAAACTTATGGCTACTCCTGCTGCCCAGACCGGATTCATGATGCAAGACCCCGAGCAAGTGCGTCTCAGTGGCAAGCCAATGCCCGCTGAGATTCCCGGTATTGGTGACTTGCAGTTTTTCAAGCCAGAAGATATGGCATACTTTGGCAAGCTCACTGACGGTTCCGACGAGAATGCTTTGACTGTCGAAGAGCTCAAGGAAAGGAAGATTATGAGGTTACTTCTGAAGATAAAGAACGGTACTCCACCAATGCGAAAGACGGCTCTTCGACAAATTACGGACAATGCTAGGCAGTTTGGAGCTGGGGCCCTTTTCGACCAGATTCTCCCTTTGCTCATGGAGAAAACCCTTGAGGACCAAGAACGCCATCTGTTGGTCAAGGTCATCGACAGAATTCTCTACAAGCTTGATGACCTAGTGCGTCCCTACGTCCACAAGATTTTGGTTGTTATTGAGCCTCTCCTCATCGACCAAGATTACTATGCGAGAGTGGAGGGCCGTGAGATTATCTCCAACCTCAGCAAGGCCGCTGGGCTCGCTACAATGATTAGTACCATGAGACCCGATATCGATCACGTTGATGAGTACGTTCGAAACACCACGGCGCGAGCATTTGCAGTCGTGGCCTCGGCTCTCGGCATCCCAGCTCTGCTACCCTTCCTGAGAGCTGTCTGCAGAAGCAAGAAGTCTTGGCAAGCCCGACATACAGGTGTCAAGATTGTCCAACAGATTCCTATTCTAATGGGATGCGCTGTTCTTCCTCATTTGAAGGGTTTGGTGGAGTGTATCGGACCAAATCTCAACGATGAACAAACTAAGGTCAGGACTGTGACAAGTTTGGCCATTGCAGCCCTGGCGGAAGCCTCTAACCCTTATGGTATCGAGAGTTTCGACGATATCTTGAACCCTCTATGGACCGGCGCCCGCAAGCAGCGGGGAAAGGGCTTAGCTGGTTTCCTCAAGGCTGTTGGATACATCATTCCCCTCATGGACGAGGAATACGCGAACTACTACACTAGTCAGATCATGGAGATTCTTCTTCGTGAGTTCTCGTCCCCTGACGAGGAGATGAAGAAGGTCGTTCTCAAGGTTGTTTCGCAGTGTGCGGCAACAGATGGTGTTACGGCGGGATATCTCAAGGAGCACGTGCTCGACGAATTCTTTAAGAGCTTCTGGGTGAGGAGGATGGCATTGGATAAGCGCAATTACCGACAGGTGGTAGAGACGACTGTCGACATTGGCCAAAAGGTTGGCGTGAGCGAGATCGTGGAAAGAATCGTCAACAACCTAAAGGATGAGAGCGAGGCCTACAGAAAGATGACAGTGGAAACGGTGGAAAAGATTGTGGCCAGCTTGGGCGCCGCGGACATTGGCGAGCGCCTGGAAGAACGTCTCGTCGACGGTATTCTTCATGCGTTCCAGGAACAGAGTGTTGAGGACATTGTCATGCTGAATGGTTTCGGCTCTGTCGTCAACGCGCTTGGAACCCGATGCAAGCCATATTTGCCCCAGATTGTCAGTACTATCCTTTGGCGACTGAACAATAAGTCAGCAACAGTTCGACAACAAGCTGCTGATCTCATTTCTCGAATTGCCATGGTCATGAAGCAGTGTGGTGAGGATGCTCTCATGGGCAAGCTGGGTATTGTCCTTTATGAATACCTTGGAGAAGAGTACCCTGAGGTGCTTGGTTCTATCTTGGGTGCATTGCGATCTATCGTCACCGTCGTTGGTATCTCGCAGATGCAACCACCGATCAAGGACCTGCTCCCTCGGTTGACCCCTATCTTGCGAAACCGCCACGAGAAGGTGCAGGAGAACACGATCGACCTGGTCGGCCGTATTGCCGACCGTGGCCCTGAGAGTGTCAACGCCCGGGAGTGGATGCGAATCTGTTTCGAGCTGCTCGACATGCTCAAGGCTCACAAGAAAGGAATTCGACGAGCAGCCAACAACACGTTTGGTTTCATTGCCAAAGCCATTGGCCCTCAAGATGTCTTGGCCACTCTCCTCAACAACCTTCGAGTTCAGGAACGTCAGTCTCGTGTCAACACAGCTGTCGCCATTGGCATCGTTGCCGAAACTTGTGCTCCTTTCACCGTTCTCCCCGCCTTGATGAACGAATACCGCGTTCCGGAGCTTAACGTCCAGAATGGTGTACTCAAGTCACTTTCATTCCTTTTCGAGTACATTGGTGAAATGGCCAAGGACTATGTCTACGCCGTGACTCCTCTCCTTGAGGACGCTCTTATCGACCGTGATCAAGTCCATCGTCAGACCGCCGCTTCAGTCGTCAAGCATATTGCGCTCGGTGTCGTAGGCCTTGGTTGCGAAGATGCCATGGTGCATCTCCTCAACTTGCTGTATCCTAATCTATTCGAGACCAGCCCGCACGTTATCGACCGTATCGTGGAAGCCATCGAGGCCATCCGTGTGGCGGTCGGCCCCGGTCTGGTACTCAACTATGTTTGGGCAGGACTCTTCCATCCAGCAAGGAAGGTCAGGACGCCATACTGGCGACTGTATAATGATGCGTATGTACATGCGGCGGATGCCATGGTGCCTTACTACCCCAACCTTGATGAGGACAAGGTAGACAGGCCAGAGTTGGCGATTGTTCTGTAAGAGTTTGGAAGTCAGGGAGCTGGATTGGTGAGGGACAAGGAGCGTTGGGGAGACCTGTAATCTGTGATCATGTTGTCGGCGGCGAGGGTACTATGCACTATGGCGTTCTGATAGACGAACAAAATGGTTTTACTGTATTGAATTACTTTTACAATTTGAGTGGTGTACCTTTGTGATATTATGCCAATTGTTCATCCACCAGCTTTAAGATACTAACCATGAGTCTTTCATACTCATCATCAGCACTACGATGAAGAATTGGAGAGCTGCAGGGTTGTGTTGCCATAACTCAGCCCACATTCGCTCACCGTTTACAACGCAGAATGGTAGTGTTCACAAGCCCCATAGGATGTCCTCCCCTCGGATGACGCCTTCGACCTGAAGAATTGCTCTCAAATTGTAACGACTCAAGTCCATGTGGACACACGACGCAATGAAAGCCCAGTTCTGGTGGTTGAACGCCTTGCCATCTTCGTAGTCTACCTAACCGGGGCCTCATATGCCGATCGTTCGAGATCAAGAACAGCTCCAGTACTGATGATCTGGAGAGAGAGCTTGAAACCAGGGCTATCTATGGCCGCGTTATTCCGCCCAGCCTCATCCTTCCCAGAACATCACTTCTTCCCTGAGGTATACCACCCACTTGATTTTGAAAGCATCTTCCCCCACGTGGAACTGCCTTCCGCTTCCTATATTCCAGGGTAGTCCCAAGCGTAACACGAGTCGGCCAAAGGAACTTTTGTCCCCCCCCCTTCCCTTCTCCTTATGGGGCCTTGTTGTTGGGCAGATTAAACAGACGTGTATGTACCTGTAGTAGGGAGTCCCCCATCTCGACTCAGGAGGACGGAGTTTGCCGTTATCCTAGTAACGAATACGCTTGTTGCTTTGCAAGGTCCTTACTTAAGAAGAACAATTTCTTGGGACTCAAAGGGGAACACAGGGAGGGGGGGCTAGAGCACGCACGGTCTTGGGGTTGTCGAACAAAGCTTTTTGGTGCTGTTGATCAACATAAAAGACTGATTCGGCACCACATTGGCCACGGCTTGTGGGTAGTGCGCACCTAGTAGGCAGGCGGCCCGGAAATGCCCACCATTGCGAAATCCGGACGTTCTTGCTCATCTGGGTTACACGTGGGGAGGGGGTTGACGAGTTGCTTCGGGCCCCTCCTGGTTGGGATACGACGTTGCTAAGAGTAACTTAGACCATCCATCGCCATGAATGGGTGGGAGGAGTAAGCAGGCCACGAGGCCATGGCGTTGTTGTTTTCTCCCGAGTGTCTTTCCTCCCCCACAAAAGCGGCTTCTGGGATGAATGCATATTGGGAAAGAAATGCGACGGCTTTACAGGAGGATAGGACAGGGGGATAAGCTCGCCCGGTGGGTGTTGCAGTGGTGGCCGATAGTGGTGGCCGATGAAGCTATTAGCCACACCAACTCCAGCTCGCCTTGTTCTTGCTCTCGTGACAGGCTGTCGGGATCTATGATTTGTCAAGTAGTGAACAATAGTGCCATGCGAGGGGTTCTCCGCGCTGCTGGCAGTGGACATGATCTGATAGTTGGAACTGAGGGAAGGATCTGGGGTTGAGCGTGGTTGAAAAGAGATGTCGGGTTAGCTCACAAAACGTCTTCCAATCGCATAGAAAATGTGTGTGTGTGTGTGTATCAGGCAGAGCTAGAATAGCTCCGGGAATGCATTCCGGACAAAAATCTATGATAAATGCATGGGAAAGATCAATTGTCCATATGCAGATGAGCCGACCCGCGCCCGTTGGAATCAGTTGTGGCGCCTGGTCACGGAGCTGACTTGGCCTATTACAAACAGCATCGGACACTACAGTAGGTACCTGTCCATCAATATGATGGTTCCAACGATAAACTATGTCGTTGAATCTATCCAATCGAGCGTAGACTATTGGTTTACAGAGTTGGCACAACAAAAACAACTGCAAGGAGGTTCCTGTCCGCTTGCTTGCTCGATCGCTCACTCAGCCCATCATCTTAGCGTTGAGCGCCCACAATGAACACAGCGAAAATAGCCGGATAGGATATACCCGGCACCTACGGGATTCCTCTACCCTTCTCGAGTTACCTTATTTCCGCATCGCGCAACCCCGCACATGAGATGGTGAGTTTTGCTTCTCGATATCTCATCACGGGTTGGTCGTTGTAAGCCAACGGCTTCTTGAGTTCAAGGTGGAGTGGAGTTTTACAGCAGCAATGGAAGTAATAGAGCCCCTAAGCATGCAGCACAAACCACCTTGGAGCCAGCCCTTGGTAGCGTTTTCAAGTGAGATGACAGTACTTTGTACTCCGTACAGTAGGACAGTCCAGAGCGGGGAGACAAGAGATGGAAGTGGAAGTGGAGATGGTGGAGTGGAGGGACACGGCAAAATGCGAGATGGGATTTGTTGAGAATGCCATAGCTCATGGCTCATGGCTCACGGAAAAGATGGTTGAAGTGAATCGGAAAAGGGGGAGGGGGGGTTATCACAAATTGAATGGCAATAAAAAAAGGAATTTCAACTAAGGCAAGATACATCTGAAGGAAAGAAAAAGAAAAGAAAGAGGCAATGGCAGGTGAACAGAGCTGAGCTCCGAATCAGAAACCACAAAGGCAATCACAATGTTTCGTTTCTTTTTGTGAGGCTTGCTAGCCAAACCGGGCCAGTTTGGTTAGCTGCGGCCCCCAAACATCCACTCTTTTTTTTTTTTCCCTTCTTTTTTTTAAGCGTGCAAGGCACGGTCACAGTGTTCTTTTTAGTCGTAACTATATCGAGTTGTACGCGAAGCGGAGACAGTAGTGTGTTGCGCCTTGAAGGAGGAGGGGGCCGGACGTGAATAGTTGTTGGCTGCCAGAGTTGATGTGGCAAAAAGAAGCAACATTTTCGAAAAGGGCGGGCTATATGTCTTTGATTAATGCATACTTGGTAGAAATCACATATCTCTTTTGTCTGTTTTTTGCTTCTATTCTTTGCCTTCTCCTTTTTTTTAATTTCTTTTTATATATATTTCTGCTAGTTGCGCCCGATAATCGGCACTGCCTAGGCGGGACGTTTATGCGGTAGTTTAGTCGAGACGGCGCCGGGAGTTGAGATTTCAGGCGTGGGTAAAATTGTGCTCCAAGTTTTGCTCCCACCGCCGCCGCCGCCGCTGCTGCTGCTGCTGCTCAACCTATGAAGAAGACTGCCGGTACACAGACAATGCTGCAAGAGCGGAGAGAGAAGCTCGATGGGTGATGGAAAGCCGCATCGGTCTCCTCCCCGCGCGCTAGAGTGCTGCACGATGCGATTGGAAAAGTCCAAGCCACCCCACCTACGGAGGCTGCACTCCGAATACTGAGTACATAGTTTATGTGCGGTATGCAAGCACAAAGGCCGACAGCATAGTTGAGATTTTTGCCTTGCAGGAGGCTCTGATGTAATGCTAGCCACAGACGGTAATTAAAAATTGGTGGGTGTGTAGGGATACAGGAGGATGGTGCCGTCTGGTAACTTAGTGACTGTTAGTGCCCTGCCTTCCATGGATGCTTTCCGCCCAGTTGTCCAGCATTCCCATCCCTCACGGATTCAGTAATTACTGGAGTGTTCAAACAGGGCCTTAATTACTCCGTACCGTGGCAGGCAACAAACTCGGCTGCGGTACCCAGTCGTCTCCCTGGAAGCGTTGAACATGCCCTATTTCTTAAATTTTTAATTTTTTTTCTTGGTCTGCCACGCTGCCCTTTGATCCAAATACCGTCCATATTTTGGCCTGGTTCTGCTTGATTCTCCCTTGTCCTTATCCCAAAGGGGTTTAATAGGGATCAAAAACCGGCCCCAAGTGCCATTGGCTAATGCACATTTTGTGGCTCTTTAATGCACACGCCCCCCTCTTCTTCCCTCCACTTTGTCCTCTCCACACGAACGAAGCCGAGGCACGTACTTCGTACTCAGTACTTTATCTCGCAACTACCCCACTGACGACTAAGCCTATTCAGGTCTATCCACTTGCAAAATAAGCCAGCCAATGACCGGCCCCGAAAGTGACGATGTCCGGCCGGGGTCCGGAGCCGGTGGAATCGCCAAGGGATGCGGGCCTGGGGGACCCTGATACCGCCGCCGCTGACGTCAGAGGACACCGATTCCCGCATTTTTGCAAGTCTTTTTAACTACCTACCTTTTTCCCCATGGACTGAAACCACGATTAGCAATATGGAGATTGATGATGGAGATCGGGGGCGGATTCCAAAATCAGGACTCTCCGTGTTTTGGATTTTATTTCTGTGCTAATGATGATTTAGCCTTGTAGTGACCTTCTGCTGTGTACTGTACCGTCTCCTTTTTTTATTTTTTACACCTACTTAACCCCCCCCCCCCCCACACCTTGTTCTTGACCTTGTTGTTGCTCTAACAAACGCAACATACGTCTGCAACCAAATAACCAACCCCCCCCCCTGATACGTGCAGCACTGTATCTGTACTGCATCTACCCCATATGCAAAGAGCACCGGCTGCAGCACCCGTGCGTCACTAGATACCTCATTTTCTTGATGAGACGACGGTGGGAGGCACCAACTGCCCTACATAAGAAACGGTCTCCAGCCCCAGCCAACAAACTAACGGTGCTGTCACTTGGTGGTGTGGGATTGAATCTTCCGTCATTTCTTCTTCCCGAAATCAAGTTTCTCCGTCAAGTTATCCTATCCATTTGAATGATGTCAACTGAAGTTTTCTCCGTGGACTCTATATGAACCACGTAACCACTAAAACCCATACACAAGTCGAAACCCAACCCTCCCCCCTCCCCCTCGCTTATTATATCCCCCCATGTTAACGATACGATTAATTGATCATTTAGTCATTCATGTACCCAAAGTATCATGACAATCTAAAGAGACCCAAATTCCCAACTCTGGCTTATCCACAAACAACCCCCCCCCCCCTCTTTCCCCTTCAAACTGCCCATCCGCACCCCATCAAGCAGGACCCTGAAGATCGATCCCGGGACGGCGCTACGCTACGCCATGGCTGAACGCCCTTTTTGGGCATCGTGCAACCCTTCTGGTTGACGCCCTTGACGTCATCAGCCGTCATCGTAAATGTGTGGAATCCTTCCAATTGGCTTTGTCTTGCCCACTGGATTGCAAGGTTGTGTGCACTTTCCCGCCCCAAGTTTGTTGGCCTTGATTTTCCGTGATAGAAATGTTCTCTGATGACACTTCTAGATGGATTTAGGGGAGAATATGATGTAACTATGGACGAATCATGTTGTTTAGGCATACGGGTGCAATATACGAGCAAAGTAAGACGACGAAATCTGTGGGGGGTAAAGTATGAAGTGCACAAGAGATGATCGTATGCACCCATCGTATCTGTCAGCAACCAACGAGGACACACCAGGAATTCTATCCAAAGTCAACTATTCGCAGCAATTCGTCATACGTACTGCCGAAGTCATTCGGGAGCCCAACTCTGAGGCCATCACTGCTCGTTTCTTGGGAGTATTTAGCCACAGCCGCAGATGTCGTCCGACAAGTCATGCCATTCCATCAGCAAGGCCATATGCTTGCCACAGTAGTCAACAATCTCCATCCGGTTCTCGGATTGTTACGCACATCTTCCGCCCTGCAACCAGGGCACGGAGAATACAGTCCGTATCGGTGTGCATGGGATGGGCACAAGGGAGGGCTTCCCACAACTGCAGGCAAAAGCGAGATGCGGTATGCTGTCAGCCAAGACTGAGATTGATACGACCAAGTCCACTTGGGCAGAGGCCAGTTGGACCCCCGCAACCCAACAACAGAAGTCCACAGGAAGAGGTTGCGCGGTCTGTCTAAGGTAAGGATGCCGAACGAGGGAACCCGTTACAGATCCCGGATTGTTTAGATTGGATTTTTAGATGACCCGAGAACAAGGCGGAATCGGAGCGCGTCAGGAAGCAACCCCCCCTGGCCGCCTGGTTTTGAGGCTTCTCCACAATGTACAATGTTGAATATCCACCGAGCGTCTTTCGTTTTCTCCACTCGGCGACCTCATTTTCCCTTGCGATGCTTGTTTCCCAGAGTGGAAACAAAAAACAGTCTGTTCTTTAGGGGACAAGGGGACGGGTACCGGTAGACGGCGGTGGCGGGTGACCTCCGAGGTGGTGGCTCCTTGCAGCACTAAGTACTGGACGCAGATACGTAAATGAAAATGAGTTGCTATTTGTTTTAGACAGATGAATGGTTCATCCATACCGAGGCCTCATACGCATGCACCCATACACACACACCATCATGTGTAAGTACTTCGCATACCCAGGTCTACATGTGAATGCCGTCATATTCTGACCTGAGGACCCTCTCTCTAGGGAATCGCCACTAACATCTAGCTCACATTACTCCTCCACCAACCTTCACCACAACTCCTTGTTGCTAATTGTCGCATCAAGGAATCACACGATCCCAACTGGTAAGTGATCCCGAGACCTGAGCTTCGGGATTTCCCCCCAGTCGCTCGTGGAGAGAAATGGAGTGTTTAATTTACTTTGTTTTGTGCTCGTCCAAGCTCAATCACCAAATCTCCAATCTCTTCCAATAATCTCCGTGCTCGTCCACAACATCTCCCTCATTCATCTATCCCCTCTTTGTAAATATCTTCTTTCTCCACAGCACAAAGCTTGTCGAGTCTTGACAACGACCTCCCTGTTCGACAACGATGCTACATCTAGCAGGGATTATCCCATCTGAAACGCCGCGCCATTCCGCCTCAAGCCAAGATCGGCGCTTCATCGCCCTAACTCGGTCGTAGTGCGAAATCTCAACAAGGGAGATCCTAGCATCAAGCTTGCCCCGCCTTATCCCCCATCCTCGAGCGCCTCGATGTAGTACGTACAGTACTTCTTGGTGGTTGGAACCAGGAACAAAATCCAAGGGGGGGGGAAACTTCAGGTGAAGCGGAGGGGCAAGTAAGTAATGGTGCCAACTGGATGGAGATGAAGTAATGAGCATCATTCTTCAGCATCGGCTTGCTCCGTCGTTTTGGCATCTCATTTCAAGCTGAACCGTTGTCGGGACAGGCCAGAGCTGAGCCCAAGGTGGGCGTTATGCCAAGCGGCTATTCCAGGTCAAGCGACCCAAACTCAGCTCAGCCTTCTCACTAAGATACGAATAGCTTTGCGCCATCCTTTCGTTTACATAAGGCGCTCTCGCGCTTAATCCTATCGGCTGGATGCGTCAAGATCGGCGGGAAAGAAAAGGATCATCTCATGTAAATCTAAGAAAATAAAGAATTATACTTCATCGCGCACGTGCTCCGAAGAGTCAAAGAAATTTCTCCAAGAAAGGTAAAACGAAAAAAAAGTCAGGAGATATCACCTCCATTTGCAAGGGGAAGGGGGCAGCAGTCTTCAGCCGGGATCAGAAGCCATGGCTCGCGCTAGACGTTTGAAAAGTAGAGGACATCAACTTCCTACACAGTACGTTGAAATAGGGGACAGCCCCCTTGTCAGAAGCATTGACAATGTAGTCCTCTTTGAGGATTTGATTGTCAAGGCGTGGTACGACTCTCTCCAGGGCATCGCAAAAGAGTCCTGGACCACGGCATAAACTAGGTAATCACAATGTCTATCAGTATAACGGACGGTGTCATTCAATGTAGTAACGGAACGCTCAGTCGCACTTTGTTGCTGTCGCTATCTATCCGTCTACCAAACCGGTTCATCACTTTCATGGCGTCCCGGCTTCACCCGTAGCCTTCCTTGCTGCTCAAACAAGCTTGCGGGAACAGATCAATGCTTTGTGCCATGTCAACCGGGTATATCATCACCGTAACAATAAAAACTAATAGTACAATGGCCTCCAATTTCCAATTCTCTCAAGTGCCTCTCCCCAAATATAGACATGCTTGTTTCTCGTGCATGTAAATGATATCAAATCCTCCAATTTCATAAAGCGATCGCTTCGAAACGTAAAGCATCAGGACTGTCGAATCCTGTGCTCAAACAGGAAGAAAAAAAAAATGACTCCCAAAACGCCAATGGTAGGGTATCAATAGGTCGGTCTGCCACACCGCCCAGCCCCGTTCCACAAGACTCCCTCCGTACAACCCAGGTTCCCGCTAGATGATGATGGGGTACGAGGTCGTAAAAGGGTCTCCCCCCCGGTCAGAACGATCGTCTTGAAAAATATACACCCCGTTGCCCGCCCCGTGCTAGCCAGTTGAAATCCCCTCCGCCGCAAACCTTTTGTGGTCCGTTTCTCTATACCGTGCTTGTCGTGAAGTAGTAAATATTTCCAGGTGATAAAAAACAATAAACGTATGATTAAGATCAGTTGCCGTGGTTGATGGAGGTGGCAAAAGAGGCCGTGGTGGCACCAACGTTACTGAATAATGAGCGAGTGCCGTATTAACATGTGAGGTCGTTAGGTAGAAGTTTTGGTTCCTTCTCGAAACAAGTCGTCCGCGTGTGAAAAGTCTTGTCGACGATCCAGTCTCTTGTCTTCTTTAGTCCGAGTGGTGGTCTTCAGATCCAGCCTCGGAACGGGCGTCTCCACGGTGAACCTTTCGGTGCCTACGCAGATTTGAGACCACGGAAAAGTGTCTGCCACAGCCCTCAACCTCGCATGCAAAAGCTAACAGAGTTAGAATAAATTCTTCTTGTTTAGTGCGAGTCCAGAAGTTTAGTACGTACGCTTCTCGCCTGTGTGGCTGTACATATGGGTCTGGAGTGAACTAGGTCGAGTGAAACGCTTGTCGCAGACCTTGCATTTGTGCTTCTTCTGGGTGCTGGAAGAGACCTTGGAGCTGAATTGGCCCATCATCGATTGAGGGGCGGGGGGGATCTGAGATGCCATCAATCCCTGGGGTCGAGGCAGTGTCCTTGAGGCCACGGATTCAATATCTGAACCAGCAGTTGAGTAATCGGAGACCGAATCACCATAGTAGGAGCTAAAGTTACCAGAGGAGATGGAGGAACTAGTGGAGTGCGTGGAGGGAAAACCATAAGAATCCACAGAAGATCTGTCACTCCGGGCGCCATAGATGTTCCTGGGGGTTTCCTGGCTCATAGCCAGCATGCCATGACTGGCGTCCAGAGCATCCGCAAAGCTTCTTCGGTCATCGGGAGGAACACCGCTGGGATGCACGTTAGATGTTATGTTACAGTATACAAAGCATGAGTTTCTTAAGATGGTCCATAGATACTCAACACACAATGTTGCACTTACTGGTGAGAGAACCTCCTAGAGTGGTCCGTTTCGGGAGCCAGTTGAAAAGGAGGAGGCCGGACAGGAGCCGGAGCGTAACCCATAGCTTCGTAAGGCGCCACGGAAGAAGGTGCGAATTGAGGGTTCATTGGCGAAGCCGACGTGCTATACGTCGTGTCTCCGTAAACTGCAGAAGTGGTTTGCATACGATTGATGTTGAGAAGGTCTTGTGGCACGTTCAGTAAGTCTTGATGATCGTAGAAATCAGAGGGAGGGCTGTGGCTACCTGCGGAGGTGTTGGGAACGGGCAATGAGCCATAAGAAGCAATAGATGAAGTGCTGCTGGTACTGGCACGACCACTGTGCGGAGACTTGCCGGCCAACAAGTTTTGGTTGAGACCTTGATGGTGGCTTCCGACGAAAAGACCGCTGCCTGCAGGAGCAGGTTGAGACGACGATGGTGCGGATGACCATGGGTTTGAGAAAGCAGGAGGTTGAGCGGGTGCCGGATAATCAAAGTTCAATGAAGGCCCAAACCGCTGCTGTGTCGTGTCGAGAGTCATGGTCATGTTGGCGCGTGAACAAGACTATGTGTTGTGAGGATAAGTGCCTGTGTGAGCATAGGTTGTTGGACGATTGAGTAGGGGAAAGAGAAAAAAAAGGGTTGTTGATCAGATGCGGGATCCCGACTAGAAGAAAAGCCAAGTCGGTCACACAGATCAAAGACAAGATGATGATCCTTTTGGATAGAGGTTGAATGGAGAGTGCTCTCGGGGTTCAAGGTGGGATCAGCGAAGTCTTAAGTGTCTGTGTTTGAATTGACGTGCGTCAATCCACCTCTGAAGCGGGCTGGGCGGCGGGAGAGCAGTGGAGTTCCTTGTTCCTCTGAGAAGAAAAAGGTGTGACGACTCTGGGTTAAGTGATCGGCAGGCCGATGTCCATTCGCAATGGCTGAGTTAACAGGGTTGGTGCGATGAGGTAGGGTCGTAGGACCAAGTAGCTGACCAGGGGGTTGTGGGCTGCATAAGATGACGGCCTCTAAGTCAATTTTGACAGCCCACGGCAGCCAGATAGCGTCCGCGGTACAAGACGGCGCAGAGATCAGCGAGTACTGCAAAGGTTTTGGACAGAAATTCCTGAATTATGCCCAAGGCTGTGATACTGGCGTTGGCGTGAACTTGAGGCAAGAGGATAGAGAGTCTCATATAGATCGACAACTGGGAATGGGAGTCGAATTAACGGTTTGGAAGTGACGAGGCAACGGTTTATACATGTATCCCATCCCTCAATGAGACGAAGGCCAAAACAAAGTGAACTCTGTGGACCGGAAGAGGAAGGGGGGGCGTGTGGAATATGTTGAGATGGGAGACGGCTCTACGGGGTATGCTCGACTTTGCTCGTCCAGCCCAGGGAAGGGTGTGTGACAACCATCGACAAGATGGAGAACGGAGCAAAGTGTGGGTAAGGCTACGCACGGCAGTTTTGCAAAAGGCCCCTCAAGAAACCAAGAGACGCCACTGATGTAGCGGGTCTCAGATGGGCTACTTGCAAGGCCAGACACGATAAGTACGTACTGACTTGGAGGTGGGCAGGGCGGGATTATGCAGGGTCTCTCTACTTGAGCAAGGCGTCCAAGACGGGCTTGGTACATGACATGCTTGGGGTTCTGGGGGGGCTAGCGGGAACAAAAAAAAAAAAAAAAAAACCACAGAACTATTCCACACCACCCCTCAATTCTATGAGTCCCGTGTTTTTTGTCCTCCGCGGGGGGGGGGCTCAAGCCAGTCGGTGTTCGAGTGAGGGCCCGCGGTGGGAAATCGAGGGCCGCCGCAAGCCACTCAACGGCAACATCGAGGGATCCGCCCACGCTTGTTTAGCGTTGGGGAATTGGCAAAGAGCTGGAGGCACTGAAGGGCGTCAGCGATGGGCCGTCAAGAGAAGTTGCGGGTCATGGGGGATCCATTGCCAACAAGCAATGCCAGGGGACAAACATGCAAAGACGTACCAGTTACCTCGAGGACAAGCAGAAGCAGCCGGGAGGCGTCAAAGCCGCAAGCGCCCCCTGTCGCGGAAGGGTGTCAACCCATCAGAGCCCTGACGTAAGGTACGTCAAGACGCGGCACCGGGGAGTGTGCTAGCGGCTTCCTTGGAGTGTGGGACACCCACCTGTGCGAGACCAGAAACACAGGGAGGCCAAGACGGTGAAGGGGAATTGAAACTGCGAGAGTGCTGCACGGGATTTGATTCGGATGAAGCATCTGGGGAGGGGGACTGCCAGGTGGATAGCGACAAATTTGGGAGTACGGCACTCATATCAATCGGTCAGGATTGCTTGGCCTGGGAAGGTCTTTAGGCCGTAAATCGACGTAGCGTTCCCCCTCCCCCGAAATGCGGCGGCGCTCTCACAAAGCCTTGGCCACACGGTGACAAAAACGTGAGAGCCTTTATTAACAATGGCCGTCATCGTGCTCCAAAGCCGCAGAATTTAGGTGGGACAGGCCCAGAGAGGAGTGGTCCGAAATGGCTGTCGACATTTGGGCCTGGAGAATGGCGAGCTAGCACGCAGCCAGGAGGACCCCGTTGCCCGGCTCAGGGCCTATCCAACCCAAACGCACGATACTGGGAGGTGGTGTTGCAGTGATGCCATCTCGCGGCGACCCACGACTTAATTCCTGAAGCTGTCCCTGCCAGTCTCCATCCCCGTGCTTGCTTTCCCCATGCTTTGCAGCCCTTCGCTTGCTCGGACGGCCAGGTTGTGCCTGCTACTCAATTGGGCCGTGGGCTTTTCTGGGTAGCATCCGACTGTGGGACGTGGTCATGATGGATGATGGATGGGGGAATGGTGTGGATGGGAGGGGTGGATATGCATGGATGCTTGAGCAGGCACTTTCGTCGGTCAGTCTGGTTGCGGCGATGGCATCTCACTGTGTCTCTGGCTGCCTAGAGCTCCTCAGAGCAGCCGCGTCTGGGTCCGTACAATATCCAGCAAACACTGTGTAGCATGCCGGACAACTCCCCATGTCATGACAGTGTCTGCATCCCATCATGCGACTGTACAGCGGTAGGGCTCTCTGCCCCCGCGTCCAATAGGGACCAGTAAGGACTGGTTTCGGCCGGTGCTAGGTCATGGCTGTTGGTCTCCTCCACTTTAGCACACCTACCTCGTTCGTCTTTCTTTTTTCGTCCTTGCTCGCCCCAAGAAGATCGAAACAAATGGCTTTTGGGGACGAGGACGTGGCGCATGCTAAAATAATAAGCGAAAGAAGCAGAATAGAAGAAACGTGAAAGAAACAAAAAAGGCACCGACTTTGCACCGACGCTGTCAGTATTAGTCTCGGGATGGATTTCGTAGACGTTGTCTGCTGTCAATTTAGGTACCGTGCATGTATGGGGTGAAGTACCATAATCGCAATATTGCTCCTCTAACGCGGTGTGTCCGTATTCTGTACTCCGTATTCCGTACACCGCGGGTTGATCCTTCGTCCTTGCCCTCCTACCCATTCAGTGATTGGGCCAAGGTAATGTTAACTGTTTACGGAATAAGTACAGTGGTTGTGCAGAGGTACATGACGAACTTTTCTTTTCTTTCCCTTTTTTTTCTCTCTATTCTAGGTATCGTCTACTAAATAGCGGGTTTATCATCCAAGAGAGACGTAAAAAATAACATAAATAAATAAAGAGACTAGTTTCTGTGGGTTGCGTAACTGACTCAAGCCTTCCTTCCCTCATTACTTTTGTACTGTACTTACCTGGTGTAGCCTGCCTACCACGTATAGTGCCTACCTTACCTTCACCTTTACCTTACCTTGACCTTACAGAAGACATTCATCCGCATCACATCCTAGCAAGCCTCGGACGCAGGCCGCAGCCGCTACTGCTCAAGCTACTGCATCCTCCTCTTATTTCTTAACGCCTCAGGCCGCAATGCTCCAGAAGGCTCCGCTTTGCCCGCCCGTTCGCTGACCCGATGATGGGAGTGGCGTTGACGCTAGACATGGCTGGCCGCTATCGCAGCCAGTCGGCCTTCGAGCCATCCCTCCCTGTCTGCTTCAAGCCGCTCCCCGGGAATAAGGCTCTGTGGCCTGAGGCCGAAAAATCTGATACTGCCCAACTTGCCAGCATGGGAATTGGCAAAGCCAACGAGGGACTTGAACTTGGATGGACAGCTGGGGAACGGCATCGAGCATGGACCATGGCACTCCCGGAATCACAGACCGCTCATGAGCCCTCAACGAGTTTTGCTAGCTTCTTCACCACCACCCGGACCCTGACACGTAGTCCACCCACTCGAACTCGCAATCGGCGATAAGCCATCCGCTCACTTGGCCAAGCCTTACCCTCCACCACCTCTTCTTGAACTAAACTGGAGATGGTCAAGGCCAGAGAGAGCAGTCACCCCGTCGCATATGGCAAAAAGAAAAGAAGGGGGAAAAAACAGCGTTTGGCGTGCTGGGTCATTGATGAATGGATGATTGAATGGGGAGAGATGGAGGACAGACTTCCTGAATGTCTGGGGCGTCTACTCAACTTCCCACCAAAACTCAACCCAATTTCATTCGTCGTCACGCGCCTAGAAAGCGGCCCGAATTCGAGGTTCAGACTAGACGTCACAAACATCTGCCAATGACCCTGGATTGTAGGTTTGTCTGGCACATTGAAGTGCAGATGGAAAATAGCATGGACACCCCCAAGTTTTTTTTGTTTTTTTTTCAGTCTTCGCCCCAGAGCAACAAGGCCCACGGGCTTGCAACCCAAAAACCCACCAATGCGACAAGGAAGTGACAGACCGGCCTTCCTAGCAGTCTCCACGGCTCCTAGAGAATTTGTTTCCCTCCGTTTAGCTACCCCCGCTGACTTTAGTGAGTTATCAATACCACCCAAATCTTGTTCCATTGTTGACCCTATTTCGGTAGACAAGAACCCATCCATTGAACCCAAATGGACCAAGCTTTATGCCTAAGCCCAATTCGGTCCCAGAAAGGGCAAGCCTAAAAAGGGTTGCCTGAAACAACTGGTTGCAAGGGGTCCTGGACTCTTTTTTATTGTGATCATTTATGGATCTATCGTGATCACCACCATCGGCATCCAAAATCTACAAGCTCGACAGCCTTGCCGGGGCCAGCTGATAACGCAAACGACGAGCCCCAATGCCTTGGGCTCACTCTTGATATCCCAGATGGGTCCGGTGGGCAATCCAATTATCCATGCGCCGTCGTCTCTTGCACATGATGAGATTTGACAATCGCGAGTGTTGGCACGGTTTACGTAAATCTTTGGGGAACTACTCCTTACTTTGGCTGTTATTTCAAGCTCGGAGTGCTTCCCTAGTTCACCTGACCCAGATACCCGAGATTGACGATACGTCGATCACGAACGCCGGCGCCGGCAGATGTAAACAGTCCTTTTGCGTCAGTGAGGCATCAACGCCTTGTTTTGTTTCCTGCATGGGCATGTCGGATAGATCCCATGTACCTCCTGTCCTTCCTAGCAGCCCTGAGTCTTTCTAGAAGCCAACCCAACCCGGACCCTTTTACTCACCAGCGACGAAAGGAGACAAAGGATTGTGTGATCTGACGCTGTCATCTGGCTTTCCTAGCCCAAACGAGAGGTTCATCTCGTGTGGTAATTAGAAGGATCGGGACTACCAAGCTAGGAGCGAAACGCAAACACTTGACAGGCCAGTCAATCTTGGAGAGGCCCGCCCCCCACGACAAGGGTATGTCTCAGGATCGACCAGCATTCCCCAGTCCGCGTCCTACAGTAGGGAGAGTGTAACCTCAACGGCAGACGTTCAGAAGTCAAACTTTGTGTTTCTGACCGTTGACTCGGTCTGCGTCTGTCTCTGCTTGACGCACCTTGAGATTGGTTTCTGTTCTTTGAACCTCATCTCGCCATCCTATCACCGAGTGGGTTTGAATGAGATTACGACGAGGAGCTGCCGTTGGCGCACTTCTGAGCTTCACGCCATTCCTTGGTTGTTTGGCTGCCAGGTCTCTCGGCGAGGCCGCTACTTTTTACATACATCCCAGACCTTTTGATATGACGATTGATCGAAGCACAATAGCAACCTTGTTGCGGTGATACCCGACCCAGGAGCTCGTCGCAGGTGATAATAGAATTTCCCTTGTACATCTGTATCAAGTGATGGTATTCCCAGGACGTGCACCCAAAATTAAGTCTGACGCACTGGCCGGGCGTTGTTCACCAACTCAATGTCACCCGATATATGTCGGGTCCATGAGGATCCATTCAAGAGAGTGGATGGGTTAACACGGGGCGGATGGCGTCTGAGCGAGCTAGATGCAAGGCTTGTGATAGCTTCTTCACCTTCTCTCATGAGATGAAGAAGTCAGTACGACCGCATTTATCGCCGACGTCTCAGTCACTTTAGGGCCACGCATTGACTTCATCAGTCAGAATCTTCGGAGGCTAATCACATAAACTTTTCGAACAAGTTGAGATGGTATCTATTTGTACTCAGTGTTGTTGATACCGGGCGCTGTACGTATAGCATCAGGTATTATCAAGCAAAGGGGTAAAATACCAAACTGTCAGATCAACATCAACCTCACTTGCAGCAGCCTCAGACCCGTTGTCGTGGAGAGGCTCTAAAGTATTTAGCTATATACGTCAACCCAAAGTCCATTTGTTTCGTTTCTTCCCTCCGAAGTGTCGAAGCGGGCACTGTGGGACTGCTTTAGCTGAGCGCTGCCCAGTTGAAGGAGAGAGCAGAACCTTAGTAGCTAACAGCAGCTAACCGAGAGAGGCTATTTTCCCCACGCATTAGTTAGGCGGGTGCTGATGAGAGAGAGGGGATTACCGGTAGTTACCACGTA
This sequence comes from Mariannaea elegans, assembly GCA_930272665.1. Taxonomy (NCBI): domain Eukaryota; kingdom Fungi; phylum Ascomycota; class Sordariomycetes; order Hypocreales; family Nectriaceae; genus Mariannaea; species Mariannaea elegans. The sequence goes on from CAKNEU010000034.1 coordinate 130,989, forward strand.
CAGAGTACTGCGGTAGGTTGAATCCAAGGCCTTGGCATTTCGGAGATCGTTGCGGGCATTACACTCCGTACTAGTACCGGTACCTCCGTTGGCTTCAGCCTAAGCAACCAAGGAGGGGCAAGACGCAAGAGACTAGAAACGGCCAACAACACAACAGTTCAGTCTTTCCCCCAGATCTTGTCCTGTCGATCGTGTTTCGTTTTTCGTTTCCAAAAAGCTTGACTTCGTTAAGAGAACGGAAGGATCCGACCATCAAAGCAGATGAATCCACCACATAGGTGTGGAAAATGTGTAAGACGGCGAGGATCGTCGCGGTTCCCCGTTATTGGAACCGTTGCCTTGGGCGGTGCTCACGAACGGTTTTCCATGATAATGGAATTGTCTCCCACACCCGACGGAGGGATCCTCATCGTACATGACGCCAAGCTCCTCCAAGTAAACCAGACACGGGGGGGAGCCACAGGCCTGTCCTGGTTTGCCCTAACTCCTATTCCCTTAGCCCCTGTTCAGACTCACCACTGCGAACTCCAAGCAGGCAATTCCCTGTCTGAAACAGGCCCGTGACGTCAAGTTGTAGAGACACAGGCTAAGGCTTCGAGGGGAGAGACACCCATGCGGAATAAGATTTGGGACCAAGCCCAACGAACATCATGTCCGGTCCATCTCGGCCGGCGCCCAGATTCTCTCCAGCAGTTGGTCAGTGAGAGAGGGAGAGAAATAAAAACCCCAGGTGGGGTGTGTAAAGGCCAAGCAGCGCTGTTGGCGCGCTGCTAGCTCTCTCGGGACGTCGTGAAGCCGGCGCTGCGGGAAAATGGAAGCACGATAGACCAGCAAGAAATCGAAGAGTCAAGATGCAGCGGGGGGGTGGAGCAAAACAAACGAGACGGTTGACCTTGGTTGTTTTTTTGCTCACTCTTGGTATCGTAGTTTGCAGGGTGTGGGCTGGTAGACTGGTCCCTGAAGATCTTGAATGATGTCCTCTCCAGACGCGGTAAACTCCAGATCGATACAATATTACAAGCGCCAGCGTACAGATTGGAAGGGAATACCACGACGAACGGGTACATGACCGCAAAGCACCTCACGGAATCAAAACTGAAAGGCTCTCAACACACTCAGACACGGCCCAATGTGAAGGACAATGCGCAGTCTGTTTATTGACTGCAGATGACCTCTGCTGATGCACGACTAACAAGCGCCTCCTCTGGTTCGGGAGATTAATACAATCAAGGTGACAGCTAATGGGCCGAATAGGATGCATGGATGTTTCACTGAATCACAGTCAAGCTTGGTCCGTTGCGCTGTCTACTGTGCACTCGGTCATTACCCGTCCAAGGTCAACAACAGCGCCCCTTGTCACACTGGACAGGCGCGAACATGGTAACGCACATTTGTGGCACTGAACAACTTATCAGTTGGCAGTGGGGCCAAGTAAAAAAGCCCGGCACTTTGCAGGGCGATCAAAATCGTTACAACGCCAAAAGCGGAACCCAAGAGGATACGCTGCAAGCCACCAGAAAGCACTGACAGGAACCCCCGTCAAAGTCACCTTCGAAGGCCTCAGGGAGGGGCCTACATACTCTACCGTGAATCCCAGCCAGCCCTGCCAGCAAGTCAGCAGGCCTGGTTTGTGATTGTCCATCTCACCTGCGTACGCACAGCAAGCTAGACTAACCTGCAGATGAGATGTGCGGCAAGCCGGCCCCCTGACTAGTTACACGTCAAGTCAGACAGCAGTCGATTCAATGCTGCCCTCGATCGAAACTCGTTCCGTTCTGCGCTTGACAGCCGTCCCGACTTGTCTCGTCCAAGCCCTTCCAATGTCTCAGATATGATGCTGGCCTCACAGAACGTGCACTCGTCCATCAACCCGCATGCGTCTGAGCCGGAAAAGACCCGCAAGATGGAATAGCCTAAGCAGATTACTCGCAACATGACATGGGCAAACTTGGCAAGTAATGCCAACCGGGGAAACTGGATCATTTCCCCAGTCCATGTCTTGAATCGTGCGTCATGGGAAGTTATCAAATCTCCTAGGGGAGGAAACAGTGAAAACATTTGTCGTCGTCGAAAACTGATATAGGCGTGGCTTTTGGCCCGCCCCAGTCCACCCGCGATCTCGCCGAGACATGTTCTTGTCAAGCGCCTTTTTGGCTCTTTGGCTTTTCCCTCGGGCATGGGATTCCAGCAATTCCCATTCCCTGCTAGGCACCCTCCTAACCCGCGCTTGTTGGGGAGCGGACCAATTGCCGTCTCCATGGCGCCGGTAGTTGGCAACTTTGTACTGTCGAGTGCTTCCCCTTATGACTAGGGCGACGCCTTGTCGACTTGGGGGGGGACTCTTTGCCCCCGGGTGCCATACCCGTCAACGCCGTTCTTGCCCCCTCTTTTCCGGGGAGTGGGCAAAACAAAAGGTCGGGCGTTCGTCTTAGCAGGCATGGAGGATGGATGATGGATGATGGATGATGCAGTGGCGGGCGCCGGGTTGTGGGCATAGCCAACCGCTTCACTACCCACGTTGGATACTTGCCTGGAGTTTTGATCCTGAATCTCGGTGGCGGAGTGTGCTTTGCGTCATCGTCCACCTGGACGACTGGTGTGTTCACTCTTCATTCCAGGACGTGGATGTTGTTCACGCCTTCGCAGCCAGCTGGTTAGCCTAATGACGATTTTGTGGCGGTCAGTTCTTGCATAAGTCACATGCACAAAGGCAGGGGACTTTTGGTACCCCTCTATCTAAACTCTTAGTGGGTATAATTGCTGTATGCTTGTTTTTTCTTTGTTTCTAGGCTGGGAGCCCGCGTCATAAGGAATAAGCATTGCATCACAGAGCCAACCCTGAGGACAAACTTGACGTCGTTTGCGTGCCGAACGGGAGGGGGCGGGACGGTAGAGATTGGTTAATTTTGGTCTGTCCCAGTTAACCACGATGCTTCTCTACAGTACGGTCTCATTGCGGCGACACAACCGCTTTGGCACGGTCCCCATTGTTGTCACCCTACATCTGCCTTGGCTTTGCCTGCAACTCAACATGGAGGGAAAAGAGTCCTGGGATGAGACAGTCGTCTTGGTTCCATGGTCACACTCCTCGAATGGAAGAGAAGGCCGCAGAGAAAGCCGCCGAGACAGCGTGTCGGTGTAGGTGAGACATTGACACGAGAGAGAAAAAAATTCACGAGAAACATCTCGTAATGGAGGCAAGGGAGCGTGGGATGTGAGAACCGCCGAGATTCTGACGTAGATTGCACCGAGTTTGAGACGGCACGTTTCCTTCGTGTTAGACAAAAATATAACAGATGATGCATGGAGAGAGAGTTGTCGTCCAGTCGACTTGCGATATTAATGCGGCATAATCGTATAGGGTAGGTGGCGATGCGTGAACTGTTCTTGGGTTAATTGAGTAGTTATGCTTTACAGAATATGTGCGTATTTCGTCCTACATATTTATCATGTTTGTTCGACTCGACTTAGTATTAGGCGTAGGCTGTGGGAGTTTCTGTTTATGAGCAACGTTTTAAACGTTGGGTAGCACTCAGGATTTGAAATAAAAAAAAGGATTGCACAGCGGTTGTCCTCACGTGAGTCTATTCGCGATCAGCATCAATTAAACACATAGACATTCGTCCCTAAAGGTTACTCCCATCCCCGCCAATTCAGTAAATTCTAGCCCTGAAGATCAGAGATCTGCTGTCCACCTCGACTCTAAGTTGATGGACTTGAAGCAAAGAAAGAAAAGGAGGAACAACGAGATTGACGGTTGGAAAGGGGAAGGAAAACATCTTATAGGAAACAGAGGATTCGAGAAGCGTGATACCGGGGCACTGGACAATCGAGCGAGATGCCTCTACACTTCAATCGAGAGCTAGGAGATATCATGATAACCTGGTCGAGGTAGAAAGGTCAGGAGGGCTGTTTCCTACGCAGCGACCACCATTCTGGAAACTCTTGAACCACACAGAACGTTACCAGAAGACATAAACACCAAGGAAATGGTTCCATTCAGACGAATCTGTTCTAAGCTAAGTTCCAGCACTGCTAGATTGCAGTCATCCTCCAAAGAAACGATCACAAAACATCACCCTCATGTCAGAAAAAGCACCCAACCTCATATCCCCTCGTCCCTTCCGCCCCCAAAACCCCCCCCCCAGAAGGAGCCGCCATTCAGTTGCCCAGGCGTGTCTGCTGTCTTGATGGTGACCACAGCTCTCATCTGTTCGAAAGATACCACACATGAAAAGGAAATAGGATAAGAAAAGAGAATCTCGAGAGAGAAATGCGCTCTGGCGCCTTGTAGTTGAGAAAATAGACAGGTAAACATTAACCGATTGGGGTCATGACCTCGTGAAGCGAAGTATAATGAGAGACAAAGAAAGAGAAATGCCAAGGGGAAAAACTAGGCTTGTTCGAGGATGGGAAGTCGTTCCGCGCTGCCCCCTCCAGAAAATCAGCCGAAGTAGGGGTATAGTATAATTGACCTTCTCGAGTTCAACAGATGCGTCTTCTCGCTCACAACCACGAGTATTTTGCCCGACCAGGCGGGATCCATTGCAAAATAAATCCGTGGGGACCCTCCAGGCCCCAAACATCCCGTGTACCTATCCAAACGCCAAAATCAGACCAGACATGCCATGCTTGCTCGCCAAAACAAAAACAAAAACGACGACATCCTCCCTATATTTTGGTCTCATACGTGTGGGGCACCTGATCGACCTTGTCCGAGAGACTCAAAGAGCTCGTGAGGAGGCACTCTCTGAATACCGCTTCCTCGGTCGTACATGGACGTAGGCGCCGGGGTGTATCCCTCGCGCCTCTTGCGTATTCGATCGAGAATAATGCCCGCCAGAACAAGGAGGAACATTAAACCTAGCGCAATAGCAAGACCAATGAGAATAACGAAGACCAACTTCAGATGTGAGCCTGAAGGAGAGTAAGCAAAAGGAACATCAAAAAACGGAGGGATGAGGACATACCACTGGACGAGAAGAAGTCGTCCTTCTGAGTGAATATACTTGAGATACTGCCGGGGGAATTATCTGAGTTGATAGTCAAAGCATATGGCTGGTAGGCAGTGCCGTTAAACAGGGCCGCTGATGCCAACCCAAAGTTCCCTATGTCAATGGACCCTGTCAGCATCAACACTTGGTTCTTGTCTAGGATATCATGCTTCTCATGATCCTTGGAGACTGAAAAGACCTGCAGGCCACGGACAATACTCTGCGAGGACAAGGTTGGCTTTGCTGTTTGCCACTTCTTCCCATCATATTTCATGAGGAAGACCGAGCCATCCTTACTGGAAGTGCCAGAAATCCAAATCTCGTCTCTGTTGCTCGAGGCGGCGGCGAGCACCTGAACGGGGCCAGGGATCTCATCCGAGCCGGGATAGTTGCTCCAGACTTCTTTTTTGGCGTCCCAACTCGCTAGGTACCGGTGATCCGAGCCGTTAGCTGTGAGGTTTCCACCAACAACGAGTTCGTCCTTGGACGCCCACATTAGACAGTAGACTGTTCCCCCGAGTTCACTACCAGGACGATTCCACTGACCGGAGTCCACATTGTACGCACAAAGACCAGGGCAATCCAGGGCGCCAGCGCTGTCAAAGGACCCTCCCACATAGACATCAGAGTTATCAGGTCGAGCGGCAATGGCAGAGACAGTGTTGTTAAGCCCAGAGAGCGGGGGTGGCTGGGTGTTGAAGGACTTGGATTCAACATTGTAGGAAATGAGTCCGTTGATGCTGTTTCCCGCAATGGTGCCACCAATCTTGCCACCGGCAAACAATATTGAATCGTGCATGGCAAGAGAAAGGAAAGTTGAGTCACTTGAAATGTTGGAGCTCAGACCCGTCACCTTCTCCCCCTCAATGAGCGCGATATTGTTGACTTCTTCGCCATCCGATGATGTAGTAGCGAAATGACCAGCGAGGATAGTGATGTTATGGTTATTCTCATCATAGAAAAGACCCGTCACCACACCGGTCGTGTCATCAATAGACAAAGTGTCTCGCTTGGAGAGACTGGAGGAATTGGAAGATGTAGTCTGAGATTGAATCTTCAGAGGGAATTTGGCCAAACCATCATCCGACAATGTCGCAGCATTGTTAGTGCCAAGCTGGGAAGAGGAGATAGAGCCGGCAAAGAGGGAGCCACCATCGTTGGGAAGGTCCAAAATCGCTGCAGTGAGAACGCCACTGTAGCCTGGAAAAGTGCCATCTAGACCCTGTAACCAGTTGTTCTTGGATGCCACCCAAATGGCGAATCCGTCGACCGGAATGGCGTCATTGTCATCAAAAGCGTTACACCGGGAGAAGGAACCCGAGAAGGCAATAACAGTCTCCGTGGCACCCTCCGTAATGTTAACCCTGAGAGGCACAACATACTCCACCAATCCATCAACACCAGCGCCCAGTGCACTCCATGAATCCTCCTCCGTGTCGTAGACCGCGACGTTGTTCATACCCTTCTCGGAATCATTCTGCGTGTTGGAGAAATCGCCACCCACGTATAATTTCGTGCCATTCAAGTACATGCTCACGACCTGACCATTGAGTCCCCCGTCGAGAGTCTTGACATCTTCATCCTTGATGATGGCGAGAATGTTGTCATGGTCCTTGGAAGTAAAGTTCCCACCAACATAAGTAGTGTCATTGTCTGTGACGAGGGCTGTGACACCAGATGTTCGATCGAAGCTGGCGCCGAGCTTGTTGATGGTTGAGTTTTGCATGGTCGTAGTATTGATCACGGCGTCATTGGGATCGAAGTCAAAGAGTCCATTGAGACCTCCAGTGGAATCTATCAGCGTGAATCCGACCTTCTGGGCGACAATGGTAAGAGTGCTGAGGTCCTGATTAGCAAGGGGGGTTAGGGTGATTGCAGGCTGGAAAGAATCAGAGCTCTGCTCGATATATCCGAAGTACACCTGGTCGTATTTGTCAAAGTTGTTGGTCTGGTACAAGATGGTGGTAAAGTTGGAATCTTGGTCAGTACCAGTCGACATAATACCAGTGATGTTGACCCGTCCTCTTGTCGTGCAGGAACCGTCTTGAATGCAGCCAGGTGTATACATATTGACGGAGTAGTTGCCAGACTCTCTGATATTAGGATAGAATACGACTTGGGCGGATTTCGAAGAGTAGTCGCCAGTGAGCTCCGCAGTCAGGTACTCGGAATTGCTCTCGAACGATGGAGATACAGACCAAGGGCCAGTGGCCGTTGCTGAAGAAGGGTTCTCGACACTACCGCAGGTTGGCTCATTGAATTCGGCGATGGCGTAAGCGAAAATGTCGTCCTGATATAGCTCAATGCCAGCGAGACCACCACCACTGCCATACCATTCGGAAATGGCAATGCGGAACTCATTCATTCCAACCTGATTTACGAAGTAGAAGTCCTGGTATCCCGACTTGTCTTGGAGAGGGCACTCGCTGGTGCAAGTTCGGTTCTTGCCAGTGTCGGGGTCAGTATAAGTCAGATTCATGATGCCGTTGATGGGAAATGCACGGAACAAGAAAGTCTTGGTTCCTCGACCACCTTGCTGCGTATTCCAAAGCCTGAGCTTTGTAGGCTTGAAACCAAAGCCAAACTCTGCATCCCAGTAACCTGCGGTGTCATCCTTCAACAGCCATGTACTTCCGGAACCATCTGCACCTGAAGAACAAATGATGTTCTTTGGGTTATTGAACCCGCTCTTCGAAGAGCTGCTTGTCGCGGTGATGTTGGCTTTCGAAAGGTTGATCGTTTGACCATCGGGCGTACTCGGTGTGCTGGTGTTTCCTAGTCCTGTAAAGGTGCCGCCAAAGATGATGTGCCCGTTCGCGGCCTTGGTGATTGCATTCACAGGACCATTGAATCCAGCAAATGGAAGATTGGTCCACCCGTCGTTGCCAACCCAAGCGATCGCGTTCGTCGAGTTGGCTCCCTTAAAGTTGCCGCCAACATAAACTGTGTTTCGGTCCTTGTCGCACAGAACCGCATTTACCTCGCCCTCAATTCCGTCAAGAGGGGTTATTTCGGTCGTGTTAGGGTTGAAGAGTGCGACCGCTTTCGATTGTGTGCCATTCAAGCTCGTGAAATTACCACCAATTACCACCCCTTGCATTTCTCCATTACTGAGCTCAAAGGCGCACATAGCCTTGATTGAGGCATCGCTGCACACTAGTGAACCGAGAGCACCATTAGGCAACTGTGATAAGAGGGATTCGCTGCCGTTCGTACTGCGCATGCGCTCAGTCTGGCCTTCGTATTCGTAGAGTGAAATGCCACTAAAGTCTCCAACAACTCCAATTCTCCCCAATTTCGAGAAATCGAGATTCGCTGGTTCGACTGGGGCAAAGCTGATGGCACCTGATAATGAAGGCGCCAAGGCAGTCAGGCCGAGGACAATGAATCCCAGGCGCTGGGTTGGGGGCGCTGTCGAGCGGCGCCGCGCAAAAGGCAATCGCATGGTGGCACGTCTCGCCGACTAAGGATGCCTTATAACTTTGTCGACGGAGTCGTGTCAAGTTTGAGACCTAATACCCGGATCTTAGATGTATTGTTGGTGGTGATTCTGATCTTATGGGCATCTCAGGTTCGATTGTGGGCCATCGAATGGGGCGGTCGTGCGCGAAGTGGTGATGCAATGCGCGGTGAAAGGCGATAGAAACCGGGCTCTATACACTCCTTGAGGTGAAAATCGGGACAAATGAATGAAGAGAAGTTCGGCGGTCGGCGCGAGGTCTCGTTTCGTCGTGAATCGTGGTCGCTCGCGGAGCAGAATTGAGTTGTAATCGCGGGATGTTTGGGTGAAGTTTTGTCAGAGGTGAGGTGAGGCGTGGGCAGTGCACCACTGCACGTATGCGGGAAATTGCTGGTGATGGCAATGGCCCAATTCGAGACGTGCACTGAATCTTCGACAAGTCATGCACTAGCCTAATTTGGCTTAGAGCACTGGTACGCTACGGAATGGTACCTGAAGCGATGGAGGTTAGACAAACGGTTCGTCAGTGCCGACGTGCCACCATGAAGTTCAAGAACTAAGCAAAAAGGAGAGCAAAAATCAACACAATGTTGCTCATGCGAGATTCTGGCGTAGAAATGCTTGTGATACGTGTCTCCCGCGCGCTGTGGCTATGGAAGTGAATGAATTCGGGGCTTGGATGCGTACCAGTATGTAGCACGGGAACGGGCCACAACTAGGGCGCCACTTCAATCTATCAACGGTCCTCTTGAGTGCGAAGTTTGGGCAACTCGACTTTGTGTTTCGGGGATTGTAATAAAAAGAGTTGTCGTCGTCTTCGTATTCTTTGGGCCAGGGTAGCTGCAGCGAATTTCGGGTCGATAAGTCGCGGGTTGCTTCTTTGCTTTGAGGCTAGCCGGAACCTCGGAAAAGGAGTGGTGGGTTGGATCACCGGGTTGACCACGTTGGAATGCCGCGCCTCAACTTCGAGGATTTGACAGATGTCGGACTGATAATATCGACGTCACAGGGCCTGGAAGGATCCGATTCAGTGTCGAGTTGGATCAGGGTCCGAAAATAGAAAGGTGGGTGAGTAAGTGGGTGAACCGGAGAGGCTGTTGAAGAGAACGTCAGAAGTGCTAATTGGGCTGAGAGAACGTAGAGGCAGAGGCGCAGTGAGAGGGTGGGCGGTGCGATCACAAGCCAGTGATAGAGGTAAATAAAAAGGAGGAATAAATGAATGACTAAAAGTGAAAAAGAGGCGGACGAAGAAAGGCTTTGTCACAAGGTAAGGATCCCCTCTGCTCGCGAGTGAAGGAATTCTCGCAAAGGAACAACAGAGAGAATGGAAAGGTTTGGGTCTTCGGGCTTCAGCGCAGGTACGAGGAGAGTGGACCACTTGCACAGGCCAGGAGAACACGCAAGACTCGTCGTTTTGCAGGCATCGTATGGCACGGTTCTGTCCGCTGTAAGGTACCCTTCCCCCTGCTGTTCCCCTTGTCTCTTCACCGCTGAGCTGGTCGTGCTATTCGTGGCTTGCTTGCGGAAGAATCCCTGTTTTAGCAAGGGGTTCTCGTCAGTCGACCCGCTCTCGAAGTCACCTTGAACAGGGGGTTGACAATAATATTCGAGCATGAAGACGTGACTTCTATGGATGATTTATTTTGGTCTCACACTTTGTCCTGAATTAAGTGGCTGGGGGCCGTTTTTTAGCCGCATCAAGTGCTCGATTAACAACTCTGAGGTTGTTTCGGAAAGGGGCATAGGTGGTGAATGAATAGAGGCACAGGCACAAGAATACAATCTTTTGTAATATCTCACAAACATCGCAATTCTTTCCTTTTTGGAGACCTGGCGGACAAAAAACCAATGGATCTTGTGGGATTTGCTTCCAATTTGCCATTATCCCCGGCGCCAATCAAATTGCTAGCCACATTTAACAAGGCGTTGGACCTCGTGTGTTTAATGCTCCTGGGTCTCCCATTATCCGATATAACAGCGTCGTTATTGGAGAGCAACGAAGATCTTTTTGTTTACTGCCGAAATCAGACAGGTTTGATCACATTGCTGCCTCCCATGTGCTGCTTTGCTGGACCTACAGCTGCAAACACATAAACTCTGTGACAGGGTTGTATGAAACCGCTGCAATCTGAGTTGGCAGGTCCCCTTGTGTCTGTCAACTTGGCGATGTCGCGCTGTGCCTTGTTCACTGTCGTTGACGTGGCACGCTCCACGCGCTGACCACCACCAAGCAGAGTAGTCTATCTGCATGAAATTCTAACCGGGATGTCGGTAGGATAGCTTGTTTGCCACATGCTCGTTACGGAGTAGATACGTCAATCTGTGACTCGAACTGCCGGCTAGTCAACCATCCGTAGAGTCTGTTGCAGATACGGCGGCGAAATCTGGTCCAAAGCCGCTACTACCTTCATATGGCCATCATAGCATTTTCTGATTTACCACTATCTACCCTTCCTCATCGAGTTTGAGAGCTTGTTTCAGGGTTCGATCATGGTGATCTCGGCCCAATTTCACTGAGTCGCTGACATCCAAATCGACCCGCTCTCCGTGATTGAACCTGGGGAGACTTTAATTACTTGAGCGCTGTTCCTCCGCGTAACTGAGACCCTGCTCTCTGGAAGTAAGTGTCAATTATTGCAGAAAGCTTGCAATGGTGGTTGGATTGAATAAAGGGGGGAGGTGATTCGAAAACATCCAGAGCATAGCTCCTCCTAGTATTCAGAATCGTCTCAGTGGTGAACGTTTGATTTAAAGAACATCTCAGATGCCCTGATTGTCGTGCTTTGCCCATTTTGATTTGTACTCCCTTGGGCTCTCGAACTTGCTCGCATCCTGAGACCACATACCCTTTTGCTTCCTCTTAGCCTTAGCTTCGGCCTTCTCATACACTTCTTTCAGTCCTCCGAACTCAGCACCAGATTTGGCTTCATATGTGGTCGCTAATCCCTGCTTGATCAATTCGAGACCCACGTTCTTTCGAAATAAGAACCTCCGCACATACACCGTCGCCACAATCCGTTCGTACTGATCACGTTTGTAAATATAGGCTCGAACGTTACGATTCAGAATATAAGCTGTGAGCCATTTGTAGGCTTCCTCTGCGTAAGGTTGGGCGGGTCGTCCAAAGTGTGATAGCTCAGGTGCGTCAATACCTGCAATTCGAATTGAGATCTGCCCAAACCCATTAGCTGGTGCCTGCGCTTAATTGAAGAATGTGCTCTTACTGTGCGATCCTTGAGTTCTTTCCGTTTCTCGGGGATCCTCCTCAACCAACCCCAGCCCACAGCACGCCCTCCTGGAGTGTGAAACAGGTGGAAGCCATCTCCATCTCCAACGCTCGTGACTCTGCCGTAGAGGCTTCGACTTCGAAAGAAATTGGGACGAACAAAGGCCGCACCGGGTATTCTCCGTAGGTAGTTTGCATATAGCTGTAAAGCACCGAGACCTGCAAGGGAGAAGAAAACTGTGGGAACCCACTTTTTGGCAGCAACAAAAGGGTCGGAATCGGGCGTGCCTAGGGAGTCGGACCAGGAGACTGAACGCCGCTCAGGCTTCTCTTCGTTGAGCTTGTCGAGTTTCTCATTTTTGCTAGAGCTCGACGAACCGAATGGCCATACCATTGTTGTTGCGACCAGGCGGTCGGAACGCTAGGTGCTTAGTCGGCGGATGGTCTCTGGTTATCTGCGCAACTGACGGGATGCGGGATGTTCTCGGGCCGCGCTAGCTGGGTGCCTCAGGCGATATTGCCTGCTGCACGAAGGAGAAACAATAACCCACATACATATTCATGATGATTAACAATACATTTGACTGTGTTCTTGCTATGCATAGAAATCATAAATTGAATTTTGGTAGATTCATTCGCTCGAAGCAACTCTCACTTCCACATATCTAATCCGCACCACGCTCCTCCAAGCAACCTTTCTAGACGCAACTATATATGGGCTTTATGAAGCGGTTTCCCAGCCTTTTCCGATCCAAGCGCTTAGTTCCCTTGCACCTTGAAAGTTCTGCCACTTGCAGTCTTCCTCTCCCTCTCCTCATTTTCGGGTCTGGCGCGGCGCAGGACTGATACGTGTTAGCTTCATTCCCACGTATGGATGATGCTTGAGAATCTTACCTTGGAGGAAATCGGCGGTTCGCTTTCGCATACGAGAGTGAATATAGGCCTTGGATGCCTTAATATGATAATGGAAGTAGTCACGGAACGTCTGGATGTGGGAAATGACATCGTTCATTCGTTGGGGAGTAAGGTGACGGGGGAAGAGAACTGTACAAACATTAGTTGAATATTCATTTCCGAGAATTGAAAGTGTGTATACCGAAAGTGACGTAGCCGATCTCGCCGGTTCCGGTGCTTAAGACTCCCGGGACGTTTTGCAGCTCAAGAGGGGGGTCGTTCCTGAAGAGAACTTGCGGGGCGTTTTGGATAGCTCTCCTCCGCGCGTCGACAAATTCTTGAACGAAGACCTTGCCGAACACCCTGTCAGTTTCCTCCCGGAAAACGGTGCTGAAGATGACGGTAACTCGGTCGTGGCTGGCCTTCACATAAATAGCCTCCTCCTCTCGATAGTGGATAGCTTTGACTTCGCCGCCCTCACGGATTCCCTGGGGAGCTTCTTCAGATGTAAACTTTGACGCCTCCTCCCTGAGCTGGTAGTGCTCCTGGTAGGCTTGCTCGAACGGTGCAGCCATGGCATTGCGCTTTAGGAGAGCAAACTTCAAGGCGAGGGCATCACGCTCTTCTAATCAGATATTAGCGTTGACATGTTTTCTGCAGAGCATGTATTGGTCCGTACCTTTGGTTTCCGGGAGATTTTCCAGGTCTACAAAGATAGAGAAGTCGAAGCCCGGCTCAACCGGGGCTACGTATTCGCCATACTCGCGCTGGAGCACTTCCTGGGCGCCGTATTGGACGAGGTCTGGGAAGCACCTTATTTGAATCGAAAGCAGTATCTGAGTCTTGGTCTCAGGGGTTGAAATATGAAAAGTAACGCCGTCGAAGTCGCTGACCGTCTGGTCAATGGAGGCGGGAGGGGCGCTGGCTTACGATTAGCTTGAAGTTGAGTGATGGGAATATTTTCTCACTTACCCAGAGAATCGCTCGGTGAGTACCGATTGAATCAGCACATTCTGGTAGTCTAACAAAAGCATCTTGATGGCAAGTTGGTTTGCGATCCCCTTTCCTGACGTCCACCTGGTCTGGAGCTTGGGTGACGCCTGGTGGTGGGGCTGGGCGTGGTGAGGAGCTCCTAATTGCCCACGTGACTTGGAGCTCTAGCAGATGTGGGTTGTGCGCCACATTCTTATCGATAAGAAAATTTCCCTTCTCGCGCGCAGGGTCGCAGGCTAGAATCTTTGGATTCTTTGCGAAGACGAAGACGAAAAGTTGATGACGCTAATCCGGGTCGCAACTTGGCAAACATGGTCAAATCATACTTGTAAGACAACCAGAAAACTTCTTGCGGCATTAACTAATGTTTATTTGATTAGAAAATTCGAACACGCCAAGTCCTTTGGCATCGTCGCCTCCAGCACTTCAAATCTTGTCTGGACGTCCAGAGACCGAACAGGCACCGGTGCGGGACAAGCAATCGCCGCCGCGAACGAAGAAGTCTTGTGCTGGGATATTAAGAAGGGTGAACTCATTAGTCGCTGGAGGGATGAACGATGCACTACTCCGGTAACTGCTATTGCCCAGAGCAAGACCGACAAGGACGTTTTCGCCGTTGGTTATGAGGATGGCAGCATTCGGATCTGGGACAGCAAAATTTCCACCGTCATTGTCAATTTCAATGGCCACAAATCAGCCATCACCAAGCTTGCTTTCGATAAGTCCGGCGTTAGGCTTGCTAGTGGTTCCAAGGACACTGATATCATTGTATGGGACCTTGTGGCTGAAGTTGGTCAATTCAAGTTGCGAGGGCATAAGGATCAAGTGACGGGCCTTGAATTCGTGGAGCCAGAGCCTCAAGTGCAAAGCGAAGATGGCACGCAAGCAATGGCCCTTGACAATGAAGGCGCATCAGATGGTTTTCTCTTGACTACTGGCAAGGACTCTCTCATCAAACTCTGGGACTTGACGTCGAGACACTGCATCGAAACGCATATCTCACAAACTAATGGCGAGTGCTGGGCTCTTGGACTCTCACCTGACTACAGCGGGTGTATTACTGCCGGAAACGATGGTGAGATCAAAGTTTGGTCTCTAGATGCAGACGGTCTAGCACTGAGCGCCCGTCGGGTTGACGTGCCTGCTGCTACACAGTTTCTCCATGATCGTGGGACTTTGCATCGTCAAACCAAGAATAAAGCAACCGAGGTTATCTTTCATCCGAAACGAGATTATTTCGCCGTTCACGGTTCAGAAAAGGCGGTTGATGTTTGGCGGATACGATCTGAAGCCGAAATTAAGAAAGCTTTAGCCCGTAAGCGCAGAAGACGCCGCGAGAAACAAAAGGATGGCAAGTCTGCAGATGACGAAGCTGCCAACGGGGACGTCGAAGACGTGTCGAAGTCTGATGTCAGCGACGTCTTCGTTCAATACGTTATTGTGCGGACTGGTGGCAAGGTCCGGTCTGTCGACTGGGCTGTGCCAACTGGACAAAAAGATCTGCATCTACTAGTAGGGACGACCAACAATCAACTCGAATACTACAGTCTACTGCCCAAGGAGAAGAGCGAGAAATCGAAGAAGGAGGATGTCCCAGATTACACACGGTCACTTTCCGTCGAGCTTCCTGGGCATCGAACGGACATTCGAGCACTCTCGCTGAGTTCAGATGACAAGATGCTGGCATCAGCATCCAATGGAGGCTTGAAAATATGGAATATCAAAACCCAGCAATGTATTCGCACATTTGAATGCGGATACGCGCTGTGTTGTTCATTCCTCCCTGGAGACAAGGTGGTTGTGGTTGGAACAAAGAGTGGCGAGCTTCAGCTTTTCGATGTCGCTTCTGCTGCCCTGCTCGACAGCGTTGATGCTCACGAGGGTGCCATCTGGTCGCTTCAGGTCCATCCTGACGGTCAGTCAGTGGTTTCCGGAAGTGCTGATAAGACTGCTAAATTCTGGGATTTTAAGATCATCCAAGAAGAAGTACTAGGCACGACGAGAACAACACCAAAGCTAAAACTTGTGCAATCTAGGGCACTGAAGGTTTCTGACGATATCCTAAGCCTCAAGTTTTCGCCAGATGCCAGACTCTTGGCCGTTGCACTCCTCGACAACACCGTCAAGGTCTTCTTTGTTGATTCCCTCAAACTCTACCTCAACCTCTATGGCCATAAACTTCCAGTTCTTAGCATGGATATCTCATATGATAGCAAGTTGATCATCACCAGCTCCGCTGATAAGAACATACGAATATGGGGTCTCGATTTTGGTGACTGCCACAAGGCCCTTTTCGGACACCAGGACAGTATTCTGCAAGTGGCGTTTGTTCCACACAACTCTGATGGAAATGGACACCACTTTTTTAGCAGCAGCAAAGACCGCACTATCCGATACTGGGATGGTGACAAGTTTGAGCAGATACAGAGGTTGGATGGTCACCATGGAGAAGTGTGGGCGATTGCCCTCGGCCACACCGGTAACTTCCTAGTTAGTGCCGGTCACGATAAGAGCATTCGGGTTTGGGACGAGACAGATGAGCAGATCTTCCTGGAGGAAGAACGCGAGAAGGAAATCGAGGAATTGTACGAGAGCACTTTAACCACGTCGTTGGAGCGGGAGCCTGATGCTCAGGATGAAAATGGAGAGTTTGCCGCTGCCAGCAAACAGACAACAGAAACCCTTATGGCTGGAGAGAGAATAGCAGAGGCCCTGGAGATGGGTATGGCGGATCTCAACCTCTTGAAAGAGTACGAGGACGCTAAGCTCACAAACCCTCACGCCATGCCGCCTCAACGAAACCCCATCTTTCTTGCGCTTGGAAACATCACTGCCGAGGCCTACGTTATGTCTGTCTTACAGCGCATCAAAGCCTCAGCGCTGCATGATGCCTTGCTCGTTCTACCCTTCGCCTCCGTTCCGATCCTCTTCACCTTCCTCAACATCTTCGCTATGCGCTCAATGAATATCCCCCTCACGTGCCGTATCCTCTTTTTCATGCTTAAGACGCATCATAAGCAGATTGTGGCTAGCCGCACCATGAAGGTCATGCTGGACGGCATCCGAGTCAACCTTCGAGCGGCGCTCAAGCGCCAGAAGGACGAGATGGGAGTCAACATTGCAGCGCTCAAGGTCGTGGGCATGCAAATTCGTGACAAGAGCATCAAGGGGTATGTTGACGAGAACTGGGAGGATAATGAGGAGAGAAGCGCCAAGAAGCGCGGGTTTGTTCATGTTGCTTGATGAAGATGGATCATGTTTAGAAGGAAAAGTAAAATTACAGGATGGGACAGGGCCAAATATCTATTTATACCGTACTTTATTGGTCTGTTGCCAAGATTATAACTTTTGTGAATAAAAAAGAACCTCCCTAGCCACAAAACATGGGTGCCACGAAGATCTGACTAGATCACCGTTGTATTTTAGGTCGGGAGAGTCCGGCCACGTACGAATTTAGCGACTATCAACAAGATGGCCAGAGTTGTGATACTTTACCCTGTCTTGCTTCTCTATGGAGGGGAGTAAGTTGCATCTCGTTGATTGGGAATATATTTGGTTTTCTGTCATTCTTCGCCTCTGTAAGAAACTAATATCATTGCTCTATATTGTAGCCATTTCCTTTATCATTTTGAATCATTTGCACATATATTGATACCACGCCATTTAGCCTCTATTCTCCTTTGTGTATCTACTGCCTTCTTTAACGTATTGTAATGTGATGCGACTTTGCGGGTCAACCGCACCTTTGCACTCCTAGTCGCCTCGACATTTAGATCTAACACTAGTCGTCATCTTCATCGCTGCTGGTGGGAATGTATTCACCATCACTGCCGTGGCTATCTTCCGTAAAGCTGTCGTCAGTGTCGTCCATAAAACTGTCGTCAATATCTTCCATAAGGCTGTCGTCAATGTCTTCCATACGGCTGTCGTCAATGTTCTCCATTACGCTGTCGTCACGATCCTCTATTACGCTGCCATCGCTGCCTTCTACAAGAGTGCCATCGCGATATTCAATACCACTACCGCCCCTACCTTCATCATTGTTGCTGTTGCTGTTTCTAATATTGCTATCGCCCTTGTCTTCGAAAGTGTTGCTGTTGTGATCTTCGATAGCATTGTTACCGTTGTTTTCAATAGTATTGTTGCCGTTATCCTCGATAGTGTTATTGCCGTTGTCCTCGATAGTATTGTTGCCGTTGTCTTCGGAAGTGTTGTTGCCGGTATCCTCGATAGTATTGTCGCCGTTGTCCTCGATGGTATTGTTGCCGTTGTCTTCGGTAGTGTTGTTGCCGTTATCCTCGATAGTATTATTGCCGTTGTCCTCGATAGTGTTGTTGCCGTTATCTTCAATCATGTTTTGATCATCTTCGTCGATGGGGTTTTCTGGAGGATCATCGCTGCCGAAGTCGATTTCGGACATGTAAGCAAGGGAAGGATCCGGCTCGATCGCCACGACTTCATTAAAGTTGGGAATAGGAATGTCAAATGGTTCGTTTTCTGGTTCGATAAAGAGAAGAGGTTCGACGAGACCGTTTTCGTTGATGAGGTAGCCTTCTGGTATGTTCACCCCGATGTCCAACCGCCGTATCTCTTCAGGACTGGGCGTACTAATCAGACCACCAGTCCCCGGCGGATATGGTAGATTTTCCAACGACATCGAGTATCCCATACTTCTATGAAGTGGTCTATGATCGATTATGCCCCTACAGAAAGGGCATGCTTTCGAATAAGTGACAGAGCCTTTAAAGCAGCAGAAATGCAAAGCTTGTTTGCAACAAGGCGTGAGAGTAATACGCATGTGAGGCGGAATTTCAACCTGGTCTATGAATTTGTCTCCGCAAATTGTGCATTCGGGCAAGCCCCTGATGATATCTGAGCTCGGAAAGGCATACTGGACAGCTGAACCTTCGATAACTCGTTGCATGGTGTTTTTGGTCCGATAGTCCACGTTCCTATTGTGATCCAGCAACCCTCTCATTCCATCGCGACGATTACGAGCTCTCCCTACCTGCTCCTCCTTCCTGGGATCACGTAGTATGTTTGAGAAACGCTCGACAAGCATTTGTACGGACTCTGTGGCCGGATCATGACAGTCAAGAAGCCTCCACTGTGGAGGGGCGTTTTCCTTATCAATGAAGGGATTTAACATGGAGAGGATGTGGTGCCGCATGAGGAAATCGAGGAAAGGAGCGCTGAGACCTGGGTCGACTGCGCCATACCAGATGAACAGCATCACCAAATTTTCCCTTTGAAAAAGAATTTCTTTCCATTCATGATAGTTTGGAGTTGGCCCCGACCATGATTGGACCGTCGGGCCTATGACGAGGAGCTTCTTGACGTTTTCAGCCACCTGGCCGACCATGCGACTGTATCGAACCTTATAATCCTCCTCGGTCAAGGCGAACCAGCGCTGATTAGGCATATTGCCGAACTTATCATTCTTCCATGCCTCGATTTGCAGCGCGTACGGATTTAAGGCTTGGTCGAACCAATTACTGGCTCGTCCAGATCGCAGCATTTTGGCGTCTTGAATGCGGGCAGCACGCGACATATTGTGACTCCACGGCTTGCTTATATTATAACAGTCCGTTTCATCACACTCGTCAGTGTATGGTCTGAAAATGCTGTCATTTATTATATGGCTAGCATTCTGCGTACAAGACATGCCAGTGTAGAGGGCCGCGAACGAACGTTCTGATAGTGGTAGGTTATCTAACTCTACATCAACAAATGCCTCTATGACGGCGACAAGTTCTTCGAAATAAGCGTCGACGGATGCGATGCGAGCACCCGGTCTAAACGATGTGAGCAAACGCTCTTCGCATTCGGTACGGAACGGCGGCCGGGAAAGAATACATTCATCGTCCCGAGTGCAGGTTGGGCATGGTATGGAGTAGAACTCTGTACGAACCTGCGGGGGTCGTTGAAGGCATGAGAAAGCTGCTGCCACGGCACACCGAATCCACGACTGGTCTTGATGACGAACATAAGTGAAGTTGTCAAACCTAGGTAGGTTTAAGAGATTAAGCTCGTCATGTGGAACTGGCGTGTCGCGTTCGTACCGGGGCCTTCTCGGATCGTGTGGAGGTTCTGAGGGAGGTAGTGGCTGGCCTCGTGGAGGAGTCACCACGGGACAAATAAACCATCTATTGACTTGGATGCACATTATAGTGATATATGTGTGGTGTGCGTATTCGTGAATGTTGTAATATAACAAAAAGAAGAAGAAAAGCCATATTGGAAGATGGATATGTGTAGAACATATATAGGGATGCCGACATTGTTAGGATGACTAACCTTAGGTTTTGAACAAAGCTCATACTTTAATTAGTACTCTTTATATCTTTGTTCTAAGGGACGTTCAACATTGACGGAGAAGGGTCCCTGACAACAATGGCGGAAGACCACCCCCATCGTAGATGACGGGGGTATCGAAATGGCTTCAGAGTATGTTGCCCAGTAATGAGAAGCTGCTTGCATAGTCATCTTGTGATGAATTTATTCTCTTTATGTTCTTTGAAACGAAACAAATTTAGGAGCCAGCCGCCCTATATTTAGGACAAAGTCGTCTTGAATGGGGGGATGGAGGTAGTGATTGCATCTGCAAACAATGGGTGGTAGTCATCAGAATCGCGCTAAACCAAAAATGGAGTTTAACGAGCAGTGCAATTAGGTCTGAAAGGAGGAGCTCCTCATGCAAGTATTCAGTACCGGATGTCTTTTTCTTTGCATGCATTTGGTCAAACATATTGCCTCCCGGAGTCTTTCCGAATGCGATTTCGGCGGTTGAATACCTCATTTTTCATGTTTGTCTGGCTGACGGGGAGCCTATCCGCGGATACCCACCAACGGAAACCAACCTCCGAGGCTTATCCATCGGCTCTCGTTCCGACGTTTCGTTACTGGGGATGCTCATTCCACCATACATACATATTTCAAATCGTTCCAGCAATACGTAGGCAAACACGCACTCACGATAACTCTTTGAACCTTGTTGATACCCTACCTCCACCATGTTTGCCCTCAGACGCACAATGGCCACCCTGGCCCCTCAGGCTTCGACCCTGAAGCAAGCTGGCAAGGTCGTGTGCATTGGCCGCAACTTTGCGTATGCCCTCGTCTCAAGCTTCGGCAATGCTTCCACGACGAACTTTGGCTGACTGAATGATCCAGGGAGCACATCGCTGAGCTCAATAATACCAAGCCCAAACAACCTTTCTTCTTCCTGAAGCCCCCATCCTCAATCGTTCTTCCTGGCGAGGGTTCTGTCTTGCGGCCCAAGGGCATTGACATGCATTATGAGGTCGAACTTGCTCTGGTAATTGGCAAAGTGGTCCGCGATCTCCAGGCCTCAGATGTGAAGGGAGCTATTGAGGCGATCCAGGGTGAGTAGCTGGCGTTTACGACTTACACCAAGTTGATTACTAATACCACGTAGCTTATGCCGTGGCTATTGATATGACGGCCCGCAACGCACAGAACGAGGCCAAGAAGAAAGGCCTCCCCTGGGACATTGCCAAGGGCTTTGACACCTTCCTGCCCATGAGCAAGATCATCGCTAAAGAGACCATCAAGAACCCTCAGGATGTCGAACTCTTCCTCAAGGTCAACGGCCAAGTTAAGCAGCAGGGCTCCACCAACCTGATGATTTACCAGATTCCCCGCATCTTGAGTGACATCTCTAAAGTCATGACCCTGCACCCCGGCGACATTGTCCTCACCGGAACCCCTGCTGGTGTCGGTCCTGCTGTTCCTGGCGATGTCATCACTGCTGGTGTGAGGGTAGATGGCAAGGAGCTCGAGGAGGGTAACATTGAGGTCCCTGTCGAAGAGTCGCCTAGCTCGTACAGCTTTGCTGAGACTTGAGGGACGTGTTGGGGCTTCAAAAGCAATGAGTACTGATGTGTGGATTCGGATAAGAAATGGAATGTATCACCAAGTCCCTAAAGTGTAATAGATTTTCGGCACGGAGTTTGTGTCACCCTTTGAATACAACTACTGCTACAACACTGGCGTTTGGGCGCCCCTCAATTCGTCATGTCCATGACTTATTCCAAGTTGGGGTCCTTGATAGAACCGGGCAGAGGAGCCCAGTCAGCCAGAGCACCACACTTCCTACAGGTCCTCTTCTCATTGTCGTTCTTGAAGTCCTCTACGGCCGTCTTGATCTGAGTGCCAAGATCGGTGCAGTGGAAGGCGGCCTCGTGAACAATCTCCTTGCACTGAGCACAATACCACCGCATGCGGTCGAGAGAATCGATAGGCCGGCGTTGCTCGAGAACAACGCCGACAGTGTTGGCGAAGCGGACGGGGTTGTGAGGCGTGTTGCCAGGAAGCAGGAACATATCGCCCTCGCGGATGATGATGTCGCGGAACTGGCCATCGTCGACAACCTTGAGCATCATGGCGCCCTTGTACTGGTAGAACCACTCTGGGGTCTGGTTGATGTGGTAGTCGGTTCTGGCGTTGGGTCCGCCGACGATCTGTGTGAATGAGTGAGTGAGTCAGCGGATGAGTTCTTTTTGATGGTTCCATTGGTGGTTTCGGGGTGGGGGATTGTACCATGACAGTAAAGTCCTCATTGTAAACGCAGTAGTTGTTGATGGGCGGTTGGAGAAGATGGGAATTCTCCTCAAGCCTAGGGATTCATCGTGAGAACTTGCAGCATGATGCATGCATTGACCTGACTCACCACTTGGGCAAGTTGACGGGTGTTGCGAGCATTGCCCTGGGAGCAAATGGAAAGCTTTCTCTGCGTACAGGGTCTCGGCTCGAAAATTGATGAGTTGCAAGATAGAAATCGAGTTACTTTTATAGTAACGGAACGGTAGCTTTGTGCCTCGATAGGGAGCAACCGGGGGTCAAGATGTTGTGAATCTCGATGACGCGGGGTTGTTTGCCAGTGAGGAGAAAGAGAAACTATATTGCGCAGCTGTTGACAAACTCGTCGATTTTTTTCTCGTGGCTGATTACTACTACCGGCTTCCTCACCACCTTAAAATTTACTATGGAGATGATAGACTACAAGACTACAAGACTACAACTCCTCGGAAGCTCTTCACTATCCGGTAGTCTACTACTGGTTGAGGCTTCGGACTATTCGGCGTCGGCTCTCCCCGCGGCTGTTATGCAGGCAACGCGCCAGTGTCTCAAACAGGCCCTGAACACACAGGCCAGGTTTGAGGACCCGGGCCAGTGGAGTGGTTTTGGCCCAAACACTGAGTGGTACCTCTGCTTCTAGTGCGTAAGGCTCAGCACAGGGGGGGGGGAGGGGGGGGCAGCGAGGTTCCCTCCAGTTCCAGCACCACTAGCATCCACGATCCGGCCTATTATCGGGTCGTACCGCATGACGTGGTACGTACGCACTGAACGCAAGACGAAGCTCCCCCACGAGACTGTGCCATCTATCCATCCAACCTTGAGCACGTTTGAGCTCGTTTTGGTCAGCTTCTTATTAAATGGCGATACCATCAACTACATTTTTTTCTTCTTCAACTTCATCAGTCGCTTTGTATACATCGATATTCCCGCCCACGAACTTCCTTCAACGCCATTGAACCGATCTCCTCCTCTCCTCGGACCTAGCTCACTCCTCGACCCCGGCATTACACGATGGATCACTCTCATATGGATCATAGCGGAATGGACCATGGCGACATGGACCACAGCGGCCACGGCGGCGGAGGCATGGAAGACATGTGCAAGATGAACGTGAGTAGTTGCCAATCCCGCATCGAGACCACCGTCCGCTCACCATGTCTTTCATTCTCCTAGATGCTCTTCAACTGGGACACCAATAACCTGTGTATTGTCTTCCGCCAATGGCATGTTCGATCCACCGCATCGCTCCTATTCTCTTTGCTCGCCATCGTTCTGCTCACCGTTGGCTACGAGGCCCTCCGTGGCGCCTCCCGTCGATATGAAGAAACGCTCGCCAAGCGCGTCCAGGCGATTCCTAGTAAGCCATGATTCCCTCCCTCGTCTCCGTATTCTTCGCATGTCCTTCCAGAAGGGTGGGAGCACTTTAGAAGTTGGTCATGTTCCGTTACTCTCCTTCTCCTCCCCCACCCTAGATATTGCTTGGGACGTGCGAATGCTAAGTCTTCCCATGAGGTGGTGAACCTGTTACTGAGACGACTCCTATCCTTTCAGGACAGAACCAGGAGCAGGCTGGTCAGCGTGCCCACGTTGTCAAAGGGGTGCTTTATGCCTTGCAGACGTTTTATGCCTTTATGCTGATGTGAGAATTCCTTCAATTATCAATGCGCCCCCTGAGGATTTCTAATTTCTTTTAAGGCTTATATTCATGACTTACAATGGATGGGTCATGATTGCTGTGACATTGGGCGCCTTTGTTGGCTATGTTTCGTTTGGACAAAGGACTTCAGCCACCAAGGACAACGCCTGCCATTAATCTGCAAGCAAGCCACGTTATATGGGCAGGTTTAGACAAACTTGAAATGATATCACACCTGTTTTGGATATGTGACCTCTTATGGATCAATCATTGGGACTTTTAGATACCCACATTCTCGAATACTACACATAGGATTATGAATAATAGATCTGATAATCTCTATGGTCCTATGCTGCTTGATCCAAACCATGGCTGCACCCAGCTGTGCTCTATAACGCTTGTGTGTATCGCTGCCCAAACCCGTCATAATTCTCTACATCTTAGACGCATCGCCATTCTCCTTCTTGTCTTGACCCAAGTCACCAAGATTACCCTCTCTATCTGCCTCCATGATGATGCTCTCATCGCCGAAATTGTCATTATGCTCCATCTCAGGCTCCTCAGCATACGCAATCCTCGCCGCGTCCACCAGCACCCGCGCCGTCATCCCCCACACCTTGAACCGGCCTTCGCGCTTCTCCTCCACATCCAACTTCTGAGCCAAATTACCCTGGGCGGCATCATCTCGCCGTGGCTTCGACACCGCCTGGTTGTTGACAGGCACGTAAAAGTTGTGAATTCGCCATGGGTGGTTCTTCCACGCCATCCACTCGCCGTCGTACCAGTGCCCCTCTTCTGGAAGCGTCTCACCTGGTGCTGGGGTCAGATCCTTGGCCTTCAAGAAGTTGTAGAATGGGGCGCTGAAGACGGCGGCCACTTCACGGGCGTCAAGCTTGGGAATCATGACTTCATCCACGGCCGGAGCTGGAGATCCGGGCGCCTGTTGGTCAGTGTGAAGGAACGCTACACATGGTCGCACGACGAGATGGGTCCGCGCGAGAGAGGGCGGGAGATAGCAAAGGTGCTCAATGCGGAACGGCTTTGGGAGCCTGCGGTCATCCAACGGAAGGCCGATCTCCTCCCATGCCTCGCGGCGAGCTATCTGGACTATTTACACAACTGTGTCAATCTCTTTTCTGTTTTGTAAATCAAAGAAGAATGGGTGAAGACTCCGCTTACAAGGTGTTTCCTCAGTGTTATCAGCTTTACCGCCTGGGAACGCCGCGTGGCCGGAAAAGCTCCTGAGACTCGCGGCCCGCATCGTGATGACCACGCGTAGGTCGCCCCGACGGTCCGCATATAGTAGGATCAACACGGCCGCACGCTTGCGCGCGGGCAGACGGTCCCAGAGCGGGAAGGCTGGGGGCTTGTAGGTGCGGAATCGAGCAATGGCAGCCTGTTGGACATATTTGATGAGCAAGTGAGCATGTATGGGAGATGGGAAGAATGAGAGGGGAAATCATGGTAGGTGATTGGTGAGATTTTGATGGCGATAGAGTGCAGCGCTACTGAGTCATGAGGACGAGATAATGAAGGGGGGGATTTAGGTTTCCAAGGAGATAGGAATTGGACTTAGGAACGGAGAGTAACTAAAGAAAGAGGAAGAAGTTCTCACCGCCGAAAAAGGGTTCAGGGGCGACATTGTGGAAGCATCGTAGTACAGAGACGACTCTCCGTGATTGACGTACTCTCCCGCAGCCTCACGGACGCCGTTCTGGATAACGGTGATATCAGCCTCGGTGATTTCAAAGCCGGCCTCTGAGTCAGTTGCCACAGGCGCACTCTTATTTTGAATTTCTGGCTGTGGTGCTGGTGGCTTTGTCTCCGACATCAAGCCCGTCATGGTGTGTTTTCCGAGCAATTCACACCGCAAGTCAGAGTCCACAGGCCTGTCCGAAGTATGTGCGAATGATGCCGGAGCGAGGTTTGAACGAACCGCGGTTGGGCACTTGATTGCTTGACTGATCGGCGAGACCGGCTCCGGCTCCGGCACCTAGAATTCCCTTTGCGGGGGAGGGGCGGGGCTTCCTGGGAGGCGGGGACATCGGCTGCAGAGGGTCGAGCCGGGGGGTTTGCGACGTTGGCCACGTTCGAATTATAAATGCTTTGTACAGAGCAGTCTCAACATAAATTTGCGGTCAATCTTTCAGGAAGAAGGACGAGGATATGGCCTCGGATGAATTTACTCGATGGATTTGAATTTTATCGGCATGATTCAAATATGTGCTCAATGTTGAATGTATTATCTTGTATCATCCTCTATAATACATGCATATACATACGCGTCAACTGCCTGTAGTATTGGCCCAATTTTTGGGGCAATCCGCAAACTTGGCCAATAAGAAAAACCGAACGATCCAATTACTTGCTTCGGAAACAGTTCAACTAGGGGGATATCTCTTTGAAAATCATAATCGCGCCGTTCCGGTCATACTCCGACCAGGCTGCCCATGCTCCTGAACAAAGGAAAAGTGTATTACCTCCACAGAAATTCTCTTATCGTTATGGTTCTTTATTCAGGAATGGCCTGGATGTTGGCCCTGAGGTTAAGTCTTCGACTCTTCCTGTTAAGTGTCCTTGTATTGCTCTTTTTCTCCTCAAGGCTTCGGCGAGAAGGACCGAAGAAATCTCGGAGAACTTCTCTCATATGGGTCTCCTCATCGTCAAATTCTTCATCATCAGAATCCTCGAAAACGCTGCGAGTCACGGTAGGTGCGTCGTCCGGTGGAGCTGAAAGGCTAGTAGAGCTGATCGACGACTTGTCGGATCGTACCGGAAGCGGGGTTTGCGCGTGCACATCTAGATCCGAGTGCGAGGGGGATATGTCCATCAAAGATCCACCAACAGGGCAGCTAGATCTAGGAGGATCTCGCCGCCGTGAAAACAAATATCGTGCTGAGACGCTGAGACGGCTGGTGAACGACTGGCTTCGCAAAATGGGCGTGACAGTCACACGGTGATCGCGTTGTTTGTCAAACTTGGCCAGATTCGTGGTGAAACGATGATACTCATCAGAGGCCTCAGTGTCGTTCAAGTAGTTGCGCGAGTTTGCGATGCAGTCATCTTCATCCAGATGACTAACCAAAGATCCAACAGGGGCCAGAGACTCTGGGATGTAGCTACAGAGCTCACGCTCCTTGGCTCTGAATGACAAGTCTGGAATTGCATGAGGGGAGAGAGGTCCGTCGGAGCTACGCTTGCTCCGAGTGTCATCACAGTCTGAGACAAGAGTAGGAACGCTGCAATGTGACTCTGCCTCCTCGTTAATGGCATCATCCGGTGAGTGGCAGTAGTTGCTTGCATTTTTGTCGCCGAGAAAAACCGGAGAGGCATAGTTAGAGAAGCCCCCATCTGGGCTCCAGTCGAAGCAGACGCCCACAACATGAACGCTGAGTTGTTTGGCCTTGACGGAAGATCGACGTTCCGGGATAGGAGAGACAGGCAGGCTTATACTGGATCCACGAGAGGTTGAGCGGCGCGGAATAGGAGGCGCTGTCACATAAGCAGTGCGTTCAAGACTGTGGCTAGTGGTGGTGACAGGACGTCCAGGAAAGGGTTGAGAGAAGTTGCGGAACGAACCACGCGATAAGTTTCTGCGGGGGATCGGAGGTACGGGAAGAGGTTTGTTAATGTAGAGGGCCTGGTTCTCAGGAGGCGCGAGCTCCCAGCTATCGTGTGAATGTGCATAGCTCCGCATTGTGGTTGATGTAGGCGATGCTTGCGATTGTAGGAATGAAGAAATGTCTTTGATGATGCGTCTTGGCTAGGAATATACTGGGTGGCAAATAAACTTCCTTTATGCAACTGCTGACTCAAAGAAAACAATAAGCGGTGTCGTAATCACAGCCTTGCAAACGTGCTTCGTTTACTTGTCCCCGTGATGATCCTGACAAGTACACCCGAGTTCGTGAGGATGGAAAATGTTGTATATCGTTCAAGACATGTGGTGGGTGTGTGTCTCATGGGAGAGCGAACTCGAAACCCATAAGCACGTCAAAAGAGTGATAACTGAGTCTTATGAAGTTCCCCGAATCGAAATAGAGTTGGTACCCGTATTCCGGGATTTGATCTAGTGAGCTTCGATTTTTCCGTCGCTGACGCCGTGGTCACCTGCGGGCTTGACGTGGCGGAAGGCTTGCGGTCTAGGCTTCTTGGGGTTGGCGAAGAATGCAAGCCAGACTCCAAAATATGGGTAGCATTCCAGTGGCGATGACATCAGGCTAGAACCAGCCTATTCCGCACTTCGTCCCCGTGATGAAGGCTCGCACTGCGAAAATGGCTCCGATCGAGTGGGAGGGACGGAACACGCCTTCACAGTCTAAACTTCATTGAGGCTGCCAGGTCAATTTCAAGCCCAGCAAGTCGACGAAATCTACATATCTATCCAACACTGGAACCGTGATGACGGAGGAATGGTATTTCAGCCTCTCCAAAAAAGCGCTAAATCCAATACCCAACTGACTGACAGGTCGAGGCAATAGTATTTGTCAACTTACCATGGCTCCGGTACACTGCCGGTATGGGCCTAGGCCTCCGTGTCGAATCTGATACTTATCAAATTTAAAATGATACGATAGAAGCAAGCGTATCCCCATTAGCCATTTGAGTGCTGGATTTGGTCTTCGTAGAGGGCCGATCCTATCAGCTTTCGAGGCCCACTGCCACGTAGTAGAGACACCAGATCCGGATTGTCGAGGCGGGCTCCATTTCCCAGAAGCTTGGTCACTTTGCAGGTATCGAGATGACTGGGTCGACTTGCCGGAAGTGTAAATCTTCGCATGCAAAGTCGAGTAGAGTTCCGGATCGTCCGATTGAGTAGAAATGGAGGCCCTTCGGCTGTGTGAGCACCCGAGAAAGGCTGCCGAGAGGCGTTAAAGCTACTAGACAGACGGGTCACTCGGGGATTGGAGTTAACTGGAGTCCGCGTCCGTAGTTCCACCAGCTTGGAATCAGCTCGTTAGCTGACCCCAGCCCTGTCGATCGAGGCCTGTATGGGCTTGTATGAGGCGAGAATGATTAGAGAGGGGCACACGGTAGAAAGAGAGTTAGAAGAAAGTTGATATTGTCCAATAACCGCCCAGGAAGACATGCTATGATAAGCCAGACTCCAATAAGCACAAAACGATAGACCCTTCTCACCAGGAAACCTATCCCACTCTATAACATAAGCCAGACGCCAGTCAAGTTGCCGTTGAATTGTCGTTCGATTTCCAATTGCCTTTCCGGTCATGCCGCTGGCGCCACTACTCATCATCGTCGTCTTTTCCGGAGTAGTCGCCTAGTAGAATATCGTCGATGGCGAGCCCAGATGACGAATTTCTAATCCATTCAGTCTCAACTCGGAAAAAGATCCATACCCATCGTCTAAAAACCTCAAGAAATTCGATAAGAAACATGCCACTCTCGAAATCCGTAAACTTGTCCAAGTGGCTGTTGAGTTTCATCGTCCAAGTACATCTTAGCAGGAGGTCCATGCCAATGACCACATAGTATAGGTTGATCGACCTAAAGTACAGTCGATCTCGAAGACCAAACGGGTGATGTTTCGATTCGCGTTCCTCTTTCGATGAAAACATGGTCATATCCCAATCCTTGGCAACGTCCCAGTAAAAGGAGTATAGTGAGTTGACAAGAACAGCAACCAGCCAAGCCTTGTTGAGAGAAGCTTTAGTAGCGGGGTCCTCCACAGCCCTTTGCCATGCGCTTGTGATCAAAACTGGGAAAGCCGTGGAGTACTTTAGTGCGTTAGCCAAATGCTGGCCACCCCAACCCGTAGATTCCTTGTATGGTGATCGTCGGACGCGTAGATACTCGATCAAACATTGCCTGAATCGAATCATGCTAGGCGCGGCCATGATGAGGGGGACAATAACCGTCCCACCACAATTGCGATCAGGTCGATTTGTCGAGCTCCCGCTAGTAAAGAACATACAGATAGCAACAAATAGATCCCCAAACACCTTGGCATAGGATGTCAGGACATCGGCCAGTAAGATGTCGCCGAATTTTCCATCAGCAGCTTCTGCTATTCCACCAAGGCTCACGCGGCGCAGCGTGGCCAAAAAGCGTCTTCTTCCACCACCCGGCAGATGCTGAAGAGGGACGATGAACAGTGCGATTAGGGCAATGAGGTATGTCAAGGGCATCCATTGGCAGGCGATGACGCGCGAAGGAATCCCCCAAGTGAAGAGCCAGAATAGGGTAATGGATACAAAGAAGAGAGTCGACAGGACCGTCGCTAGTCGATAAGTCGAGCCATGGTGTGGGATATGATGCGCTGATGATCGACCGGGATAGCGAATAAGATGCGGAACGTCGATGTTGAGTAGATAGAGGTAGTGAAGGTTAATGCCCCATCCCCATACAGCTGGGCCAAGTAAATTAGTCTTATGAATCTTCGCGAAGCGTTGCGCATCGACGGGACTCACCCAAAGTCGCAATGAAGCCGATGCGATATGGAAGTGGGAAAGCCAGGCTGAAGGAGTCGAGCTCCGACTCAACTGCGGGATCACCGTCCATATTGTCGGCTCGCCATCGGACAGGGGAGTTGCCAGGAGAGGAGAGACGTCGTCGAGGGGAGGCGTCAGAAGAAGTAGATTCAATTCCAAACGAGCGAACAAAGCAGTTGGGCGACAGTGGTGCACGAAATTGAAGTCTGCACAAATCCAGGCTGTCCTTAAGGAGCACTCGATTACCAGGCGGGTCCTTTTTTTTCAGGGGTCGCTGGCGCATTGTCTACGTCAGACTTATCGTAAGGGCACTAGCCACACAACCCCACGTATGTGGCGATGCGAAGCCACATCCCCTCATGTCTTTGATTTGCTCTCCACAATGAAACTCTTTCAAGCATGGTAAAACCTAGGCGTATGTACAGTACAGTATGTATGTACCTAGGTGACTTATAACTAAGCCACGGCTTCTAAGATCCCGAGACAGCTCGTCCGAAAGTGCATCTAGTTAGAGACGGGTTTGGATTCACCCGCTGACGAGATTTCTGCTGGACGATAATTTTTAATTTGCTTATGCCTCAATCAAATCCAACATCGGGATCAGCGGAAGCCTCCCCGTCAGCTTGCATTGAGAACCCCTGCAATGCCAATAATGGAGGGGCTCGGACCGCTCTGTAGATCCCGTTGCTGTATGCAGGTTACTACCCATAGAACCGGTCAGAGCCGTTGGCGTCGTTGCTCGAAGTTACCCGTATCCATTCTTGGCATCATGGAGTAGGTCTCTAGCTGGCTAGAGTACAAGTCAACACACTGCCGTGTTGGGAGGGCTCCGCCAAGACACGTTTAATCTCATATGAGGCATGGCTTCGGGGCTTCTGCTGTGAACATCTCATCTTGATACCAGCATTTGTTGGCTCAGTCCAAGCTTTAGTGCACTGTTCGCTCAAGGCAGAAGGATGTTGGAGCTTGGACGTGGCATTGGGCCATTGGAGGGGGATGCTAAACCGACCTATGAGGAGGCCGTTGCTTCTCACCGAGCGCCACTATCACCCTTCGGCGGCATAATGCCATAGGCGAGATGGACGCGCCATGATGGATTGGTGACATTTAATTTATTCATGTCGGGGTCCTTCACCGTCTCCACGGCTTTCTACCAGGCACCCTGGTGCGACAGCTTCAATGGGTGCGTGGGCGTGTTTGGAATTTGACATTTGTAAATACCAGCTGGACCCAGCCAATTTATGTGCCTTTACTCTGTCCTATTTCTTCACTCGCATTTTCACACTTATCCATGACTCTGTTAATCATCCCGACGTGCCCTTCAAGTCTGGCATTTTCATCATGAACCAGCCGCCGGCTCCAACTTTTATAGCAGAGTTCATAATCGAGTCTCCAGGCCATGGCGCCCAGGCACAGCGGGCAACCCGAAGACGAGGAATGGAGACACATCGTAAATGGATCAAAAACTGGATGAAGAAGCTGCCCCAAGGCAATGCAGACTGGAATAATGATTTCCCCTCTACAGCCGAAGATATCGAACGGATTCGCAGAAGGCTAACACTCTCGCATCTCGAATCCCGAGGCCAGATGGACTGGATCACTCTCCTCCATACATTTGCGGCTTGTGCAGGTCAGTTTGATGGACGTGAACTTCAGCTGTATAATATGCTCATGGTTGCTACTTGCCATGTCGCTCATACCGACGGTCTTCCTCGGGATACTATGTTGGAGGCTATGGGGAAATGTATCACCGGAGGCACTGATACCCTAAGATCGAAGCGATTTGCGTTGCCAAAATGCATTCAGATCGGCGATGAGCTTGCCAAGGTGTTAGGAGTGCGTGCATATGAGCTTCCATTACGAGGTATGGGACCTCTGAGATCTATCAAAACGACAGCAACGAGGTGATACTGCATGCTCACATCTATCTAGTCAACTCGTATTTCACCTTCGGCCAGCATTTCACTGGCGAATGCTTTCCCCTTCTACGGGAAGAAATCACTGCCGCGTTTCGCCCTTCCACACCACTGCCTTCTGAAGTTCTACGGATCCCAAATCTTGTTTTTGATCTCTGCGACGGAAAATTGAGGTATGTATCCACCTATGTATTTGGGCCCTTGCGCAACTTGGCTTATAGTCTCGATAGTCTAGAGAAGATTGAGAAGAGTCTGGCAGCCAACACGCTGAAGACCAACGCCAACGGAGTATCGGCGGATGCTAGCATGGACCATGATATGATCTTCATCATGAAGTAGAGCCCTGCCAGGGCCTCTCGGCCGGTTGCAATTGAAGAGGGATATAGAGGAATCTGATATGGCCGCCCGTCGCTCGTAAACCTGTTTCCCGGAGATGAAGTGCAGAACCAGGGTCCCAGGTTTCTTTGACAGAAGTCCTTTTGTCACTGGAAATAAGTTCGACATTGTATTTGGTGTTTCCAAGAGCAATGACAATCGCTGTATACCCTTTGAGCAATGAAGACGTGTTGTCTTTCTCAAGCCGGAAAGCTTGGGGTCGAATTTCGGGACTTTGAAGGTTTTTTACGGTAAGGCCCAGACTCCTTGCCCAGGATTCGACTTCCGGTGCCTAGGCCTGTCAATATAGTTCACGAGAAAGAGCAAGAGATGGAAGCGGAGAGAGGATCAGGGGGACATACTATATTTTGTAAGAGAGCACCGCACACTTTTTCACAAGATTCGGGTAACCCATAACTCAACAGTCCCCTTCGTTTCTCAACTGGAAACAAGGTCAGAACCTCAGTAGTGGCGTCTTGCTGTAACTCCTTGATATGGGGTTCTAAGGGTAGGAACCTGTACACAGGAGACGACATAGTGCATGCCAAGCTTGGTCTATGAAAGGTTTCGGCCAGACTACGCCATTCCAAGCATGTATTTAAGTTTATCATTTGATGGAACTGACAAAAGTCGGTCTATATACGGTGTGTTGAACTTATCACAGTCCGGCAGAACCAATTGGACGCCTAAGGCGTCCTGCATATGGTTCCCCTCCACCGCCTGCGCCTCTGCTCACCGGCCTGCGGGGCTGACGTGGTGATCCCCCATCTAGACCAGCTCATTGAGAGAAGAGACAACATAAAATGAAGAATTCTACTAG
The DNA here is from genome assembly GCA_930272665.1 of Mariannaea elegans. Taxonomy (NCBI): domain Eukaryota; kingdom Fungi; phylum Ascomycota; class Sordariomycetes; order Hypocreales; family Nectriaceae; genus Mariannaea; species Mariannaea elegans. The sequence goes on from CAKNEU010000034.1 coordinate 164,353, forward strand.
TCTATTTTAAGCGATTAACAACCCTTGGCTGAGTATTCTACGATTCGTTTCTTCCTTTATCCTCCTCGTGCCACAATTAGCATCTACAGAATCCATGCCGCATCTTGGAGTTTCAAGGCGTTTGAACGGTGTAAGTTCAGACATGGTTTCCCTTCGGAAGAGATAATGAATCGCAATTGTTTACTGTCAGCTTGTCTTTACTTCAAAGTGACCATGTTTGGTTTACCTAGCCTTGCGACCCTTGTCGAATAGCTCCGTCGAGCCCTTATCTCCGCTACTAGACCAGCTGCAGGATGGCGGTTTCAAGACCTAGAATCGCCGCATATCCAATACCCCCCCCCCCCGTACTATCTATTGTCCAAGACACACTACTAGGTTTTCAAGCATCCTTGCGGTGATGATTGGGGATGTTATTACATGTTGGTAGGGGTATATGACATCTCGATCAAGTGTTCTCTGCCTGGTATCACGGGTCACAGAGCAGAAGGCGAAATATGAGGCGAGGAACAGAAAGGAATTGGCTGGCTACGCAAGCTTATGGAGCAGCATCCGTCAGAAAGCAAAAGGTTGCCATCTCAGAAAAGAGGTAAAAAAAGTCCATGACCTCTCTACCTAAGGACTCTCCTTCTCGGTTGCAGCAGGATAACATCTAGATACCTAAGGCTACTAACGCTCCATGTATCTGCCCCATGACACCTAGCTTACGCCTAAATCCCTGCTCAAATTGTTTATGTGCGCACGATTAGATCCAAAATGAACATTTAATATAATGCAAACCTGAAACGTTGAGGTCTGGGCCGGAGACTAGATTGCTGCTAATGCTACGCGAGAAGAGAGAATTCCAAGTCTGAGATTGTATTGCTGGTTGATACATCGTGTCCATGTTATCGTTTTAAGAAAAAGATGAACTACTATGTGTCCGTCGATCGAGTTGCGGTGTATCCGGTCGCTGTCGCTTGTGTAGAGCAACAAAATGTGCTTTAAGCAAGTTCAACTCTTTATCAATGACATAGAAGTAGGGAAAGAGTATTTCTAGCCTGATGAAGGTGGAATTTATGAGACACAGCAGTGATGTGTGTATGAAAGTGCTAAACTACGCGAAACTCTTCAGTAAAGTTGGGTCTAAGAAAAACCCCGGTTCTGGATTATTTTTTGTCAGATGATAATGAGCTCACCAGACTTGGACCTTCAAATACAGAGCAACTGATTATTTCCACTGCTGGATGCTCAGTGTAGGTGTTGCTAGAGCTTTGTGTAATTTCGTTCACAAGTCGTTTTGAATGGTCATACGGGATGTCTTCTTGTCTCATGGGGCTGAAGTGCCAAACAAGTCGCCCTTGAATTGTGCAGCAAGGAGAAAGGAGACACTCGTTCTGTTTAAACACAATTTCGATACGAAGACTTGATCATTTGGCTAAGCCATAATTCTTTCGGATGATGCTGATTAATATTAATGTGATGTTGAGGAATAACTAGGGCGCCGGTCAGGGGTTACAATTTGACTTCTCTAAGCGACAAGCCACATTGGTGCTCATTTATCCCAATCCCAGACTGTTCCACAGATGGTCTTCTACATGTAATATTAAGGACACTATAATGGTGTACACCATTCCAACCACCACAGCAGTCGCACTTGACGCAACTCGAATCCTGGGTGGGTTACTTCTACTCAACATTAAGTGAATGATTTGATGCCCACTGGTAAGTTCAACATCCTTACCCAGCCAAGCTCCCAAGTTACAACGTATGTCTAGCACGGTATTCCTAATAATAGGTTCTTGAAGAGCAGCTATTATGGCGCATTTGATATCATGCCCGGGTCCTCGGCTAGTGACTTAGACAGGGGACGCCCGCCCGTGCAAAGTATCCACTAATAATTGGCCAAGTGAAAAGGATAGTAGAGGTGAAAGGAGTTGAAGACGAGGGTCTGTAAGCGGGGAAAGCAAGGATATACGAAGGAGGTAGGTAGTAGTACTGCAGGTGGGCTGCGTTCCCTCGAAGGCTTTGGGCCACGCCCGCAACGAGCCAGAATAAGGTGGTTTTCCTGTGGTGTGTGAGGCATACCACACAGTAGAGCTTGCGCAGCTAAATGACGAGCGGGGACCCCGATTCATTGAATGAATTATTCCATTGTGCATTGGCCGCTATTTGATGCACATGCATTCCATGTTGGGACGTAGTCTAATTATAGAAGTTCGGCTGGCGATCTTCGTTCACCTTTGAGTGGGATAGGCAAGACGACGTTAAATAACTAGGCCCTACCAAGAAAACCGCTACACAGGGACAAGGCTAAACAAAGGAGCCACCACAATGGCCAAGTCGGTGTGATTACGGCACGATAGGACTCGAGGGATCAGCATCGCACTACGAGAGAAAAGATTGAAACAGGGAAAAAGAAGTAGAAACACAAGGAAAGGAAAGTGTAGTGTTGAGTGGTGGCATTTTTAGAGCCGGTTGCACCATCCGCGAACGCCACGGTTTCTTAGTGAGTACGCATAGGGCCAATGAGTGATAACGTGGAGGTAACAGAATATGCAACCAGACCTATGGCGTTTGGTTGCCGAGGGAAGATGGGCGTGGATGGACGGAATAAAAAGGCTACAACAGATGATATGCTCGGGCCGCCGTGAAAGCTATGGACACAAGCTAACATAGATCGACCGACCTGAATCAATGAATGTCTATAGGCTAAACTTAATTCCACCATGCTTGTCTCAATTACGTCTCGCGTGCCACCTCTGTCTTGCTTTGTGTGATTGCTACGTATATGTCCCCCGTGTTTCGTTGCGTGTCTGGGATGGTGATGCTCAGTGTCAGGTGGTTTTGGTGTTTCATTCGTTGGTGTACGGATACTCGAATCCTACAACTCCAATTGCTGCTACGGAGTAGGCAAGACCAAATAAGACATTCCTAGTAGCCATCCCTCGCATGAGAGATGCATATTACCCAAAGCTGTCATCTCGTCTCCCCTTTTCTTCTCGGCAGGTTAATAAATAGAAAGAGGTCTCATCTCATGTACCGGATCACTACCACTATCCCTCACCGTCGTCTTTGCCACCACCCTCTCTCTCATCATTGTCCCCTTTTCCCTTCTGCTCTCTTTTTCTTGTTTTGTTTTTTTGGGGCCGAGGTATTGTTTATTTCGCCCTTTCCCCCCTCTCCTACTCCTATTGTGGCCACGACTCGTCAACAATACGTATACTCGGTCCACGTCCACCGCACATGCATCGCTGCGCCGCCACCCTCGTCCCCTTGTCCGGCAGGTAAAGAAAACGGAGGAGCAAATCAGAGACGAGGCCTCAATCAAGAACCCACTAAGCACGCCCCCCTGTCTGCTGCCTCGAAAGAGCCCCCAAGTTCCCAAGTGGAGAGGTGCACGTTCGGCTTAGACCGCGCCGGCCCAATTAGGACCGGAGCAGATCAATAACTTTCCAGGAGAGGATACGAACTCTTCACTTCCGAGAGACAGTTTATTCCTTGTTTAAGATCTTACTGGTACGAGATAACTGTTCAATTTTCGGTTTTGAATACCCATAGGGCCACGTTCGTGTCTCCTGCAGTCATAATTATATTCTCTGCGGTTATACCTCCGTTGTTCCCCCTGGTCTGCTTGGCGGTCCCTCAGCCCGCCGAGGAATCCTTCTGCACTGAAAACAGCTCTGGACCCCGACGCCAGACTGAACCTGAACATCATCGTTTCTCTACGTCCCAGCACCCTTCCCAAAGTACAGTACTTCGTACTACGTGCCTCTTTCCATATCCTTGTAAGCTTTGGGTAGATCCACCGCCACCACTTCAATTCCGCGATCATTCGCATTAACTAAACATAAGCACCAAGCGAGCGCTGCCTTTGTTTGTCTTTTCGATTCCAGCGACTTCATTCCTTCATCATTCAGCTTCAACTTTTGATTTGTGCAGCTACTTTGGTGTGTGTTTATCTGTATCTCTTCTCGCATACGGAGGACGGGGAATCGCTTCTTCAGCTTCTCGGCTTAGCGATCCTGTTACTGCTTTAGCCTGAGTCCAGTCAGCTTCAGCCACACATGCCCACTACGACGACTAAAACCAAATATCAACGAGCCTAGGTCGCCCGCCCGACGCGCCAACCCCCAAGTTAACACCAACTGACGCCAAGTCGTGGCTCACGATCCTCGCCCATCTCCATCTCGTCGTCTTTGTTTTCTACGACTCCCTCCGTTACTAAACTTTCTCCCTGATATGCTCTGCGCCTCCCCAACTTAGAGCGCCTGAGCGTCATGGACGCAACGACGGCCGACCCCCGTCGCTCGAGCATCGACAAGACGCCTATTCCTCCTCCACCTTTCGACCGTCTCCCCGATGAAATAATCGAGCAGTGAGTAGCTACTCTCTACTTCCCCCCTCGTTACACAAGCATTATAAGAAAAACACTCCCGTGTTATCTGGTCATCTTCGATCCCGTTCCCGTCATATCGCTCAATCCCCCGACGTCGTATACTATTTCGTGATGCTAACGATTCCTATCCTTTAGAATCCTCCAACTCACCGATCCAAACGGATTCGCGTCCCTCATCCTTCTCAATCGAAAATGGCGATCCGTCTCTCAACGCTCTCATCTCTACCTACAACACTTGTCACAATGTCCTTCATACGCCGCCAGCCATCCCGTCCTTCCCACCGCCGACGATGACAGCCTTCCTCGTTTGCGACGGTTATTTGCGCGTGAGGTCAAGCGTAACCTCTTCCAAGCTTATTTACGACCTACCGAAATGGTTATCAAGCTCATTTCGAACTCTATCAGCTCTTCATCATGTCCTGGAGGCGAGGGTATGCAATTCAGTGCCTCTCTCAAAGGCCACCGCCTCCTAGCATACAATTCGGCTAGAATATACGTAATCGATACCAAGGGACCTATCATTGAGGTCAAGAGGGAGTTGAAGATTCTTCGTCGCCCTGCTGCTGCTTGCATTAATGATATGAGTACCGTATTGGTCGTTCTGTCTTCGGAGATGCAGGTGGACGTCTACGACCTGAAGCAATCACCGCCGCGACGAACCCGATCTATGATTCTCGAAAACACTCCACGAGCCATCGCCCTCTCTCCCTGCAGTACCGTCCTCGCCGCCGCTTATGAAGGTGGCATTGAAGTCACCTCTCTGAGGTCCGATGCTTTGCCCAGCGATCGCCGCTCTGTCAAGTGTGATGGAGTTGACGCGCTAGTATTTTCATTCGACGGCACTCAGATTCTCGGCACCACAACTCAGTCCTCACCTCCCAACACCGTCATACTCACTGCGCCGTACTACGATCCAGGCAGCCATATCTCGGACGACAACCTCAGCGCCCTCTGGACGACATCGATCCTATTCCCGAACACAAGCCGTGACTGCAGTCATGCAGTACTGCTTCAGGATGGGAGCCAAGAAGAGGCGTGCTGGGCTTTTACCTATGACCGGAGTTTCGAGACTTTCCGTGCAGTTCGCATTGACGACCTCAGGAACGGCACCACGTATTTCACCGGTCCAGTGCCAAGTGCAAGCACGCAAGCGAAGCTTTTACCGTGCACTCTACCTGCGGCAACTTACCACGGCGAATTAGTCTCGGCCGGCTTTCAGGCCAAGGATGTTTGGATCTATGGCATTCCCGAAGACTTGGACGCTGTTCCAGACAGCGCCTCGTCTTTCAACGATGGTGGTTCCAACTCGTCTAATCTAGGCCGACAAAACAGTGCGCAGAGTGCGAGTTCGCGTCGATTGTCTTCTAGGCCACAGGAGGGTGATGGCGCCATAGTACCTCAATGGCGGAGACTATGCGACAAACTCAGAAATACTTTCGTATCGGGCTATAAGATCTCCGAACTTACAGAAGTCAGTAATGTGAAGTGGGTTGCCGGATTTGGGCAGTCATCTTCTCAGGAACGGTTGATCATCACGGCCCGGGGAGTTGGTGCACCAAGATTAGTCACTGAAGAGGAGGATATAGACTTTGTTGATGGCGGCAGGATTACCATTATCGATTTTGACTACGGTGTAAATAGTGGAACGAAGACCGAGATCCCTATTGAGGTGGGAACTGACAAGGCCGAGGTTCTCGAGGAAGAACAACGAGATCTAGCGACAGACGTGGCCATTGTTCGACGGAGAACTGTTGCTCAGAAGCGAGGAGGCCGTGGAGGAGGCTTGCTTCTAACTACAACAGCAGCCACATCACGCCGGCAGCACGTGCCACCGCTGCCGCGAAACAATGATGAGGATGACGATCCCTTAGTTCCCCGCAGGATCGGCCAGAATCCTGTTATTCGTGAGCCACAACCTCAGCCTGCACACGAGGATGACGGTGATGAGGCAACAATTGAGGAGATGGAGGCCCTCGATGCCCCCTATGCTCATGCGAGCCCCCGATCTGGCACTACCTTACGGCGAGCAGCTACTGCTGCAGCTATGGACCGGTCCCTACATCCTCGAACAGCAGATGGACGTCGCATTGAATATCGGCGTGCTGATGGCCGCCGCGAGCACCCCCACGAGAGTGACGCAGACAACTGGGTTCCTCCCCCTCCCCCATACCAAAAAGAAGATCCTAGAGATCTCCCTGCTTTCCTGCGAGGTCCAGCCGTGGCTCCTCTTCCCAACCCCGTTCTAGCTGTCCCTACTCTATCGACTGTTCATTCTCTTGGGATTCAAGGTCAAACACCTGCCTCTCAGGGAGGGTCTAGTCCTCAGCGGCCGGCGTTCCAGAGAACTGCGAGCGATTCGACCACTATGAGTAGACCGCGCATTGATGACACTCCCAGGCCAAACTCTAGTCCTTCAATCCACCAGGAAGCTGATAACATCTACGATGTCACTCCGCCGGATTCCCCGCAACGGCCTACCCGTCACATGTCTGAGTCTGCACATACTGAAACTGAGATACGACAAACATCTATTTCGACGATCTCTTCAACAACGACATCGAGGGCTGTTACTGCTCCAATCGATCTGAATGCACCTGTCTCTCCACCAGGAACAAGCAGGTCCTCCGGCCAATCTCACGTTGTCCCCAACTCTTTACGAGTGCCAGGAGCGCATCCGCGCATTTCACCAAATACCGGGTCGACGTCTCAGACCAATCAGGGGATGGGGTCACGAGCCAGGCGTTTATCCAACTCCCAGACATGGCCGATGGCCCCCGGATTCGAGCCCCACCAATCGGCCGACCTGACGGCAGGATATCCGTACTCGGCCTCTGCTCCACAAGCCATGATGGATCCGGCATCCGCCTTACCTCCTCCACCCAGCTCCGGTCAGCTCGCCAGTCTGAATAAGAGAATAAGTCAGGGCAGTCCTCGAAGACTATCCGGTGGCTTCCAGATTGCGCGCAGGCCAGTGGGCAGCTCTCATAGCGATATGTCCTTCTCTCGCACGCTCACTGATCCCGTATCCCCGGAGTCTCCGAGACGGCGGCCACCTACCGAGTTTGACCAGCCGTTGATTATCAGCACTCCCAGAGGCGTTACGGGTGCCTTTGACCCACCATCGCGGCAGATATCTGGTCGCCGTAACGAGACTCCTTTACTGGCACCAATTCCCCGTCACCCACGTCCTACCCAGACATCCAGCATCCGACCCACAGTGGAACGCCTTGAGACGATCTACAGTACTGCCTCCTCTCAAGGGGGTAATCAAGTACCGTCTTCAGATCCGGCAGCACCCTCACAAGTGCCCGCCTGGTTGAACGCGCCGCCGGTGCCTGTTACTCGAACATCCCCCAATGTCAACCGTCGGCCCAGTCGAGCCGAACGCAGCGCAGCTAAGAACATAAAGGATGCGAAGAAGCGCGGATGGACGGGCAAGAATAAGAAGAAGAAGAAGAAGCATACCGATGCTGCCAGCAGCGCTGGTTGGACTGATATCTCAACTGGTTCTGCCCGTGCGGAAAAGGAAAAGGACAAGAAATGCATTGTCATGTAGACATATAACTGTGTCACTGTTCTGAGATGCACAATATTGACAAATATTTGTTCTGGCAGAGGGACATTTTTGATAACCCAATCATCCATCCACATCACCCAATCACTATAGCTTTATAATTATCCCCATGCTTTCCCAGCTAATTTGTACCCATTGGGCTTTTGGTTTTACATCTCTTTTGTTACCCTATTCACTCGCTTTGTATCTGTGTTTATGGGCATAGCGTGCTTGCGAAGGATCTCGCGATCTTGTTACGTCACTTTATTGGGAGCGTCAATGCGAATATCTCGAAGCGTACACTTTGCGAATTTGGGCATGTGAAGCGTATTCTTTGCTCGAAGCGGGAGGAAAAGGGGACGCTCGTTGGAAAGAAGTACTTGGTTCATTGTTACTCGGCTGCTGGAAAGATTATTGATCAATGGAACGAAACAGTCAGAACAGTTAGAACCAAACAAAATACTTTCATGTTTACCCGACGTCATATACTCATGCGTTGTTGCAGTGGTTCAGGTTCTCGGTAAAAAAACATTGCATCTGAAATTGCAATTGCAATATTTGCATATCATTGGTAAATCTATCTATAGTTCATGCAGATCGAGATCTCATACATATATATATATATATTTGACAAAGGAGATAGAAAAACAAGGAAGCTCTGCTGGCTCTATTTGGGAGCGACTCAAAATAAAACAAAAAACCCTGGGTATAAACAACAAGTCCCTTCATGCATCCCTGATGCCGGGTTCATCCCATGTGTGGGAAAGTGAGGGAGGCGGCCAGATGCTTTTATATACATAAACGAGGATTTAGCGTGCGCAGCACTGCGTAGTCAGGGTAGGGAGGTGATTAGGGAGGCATGTACAAGGGTAGGGAGTTGAGTGAGCGTGTAATAGATGGGTAGGTTATTTATTGGTTGCGGCGAGTTGTGTGGTGCTCTCAGCCGACCTTCTCGGCGCATGCCGCCTTGTTCAGATCTTGGGCGTCGTCCCAGGCACGTACGGACTCCCGCGTCGTACTTCGCCCAGGTCAGCCTCATCCATCAGATCTGTAAAGGTGGTGCCGCGCGTAAGAGGGCGAGACTTGACTGTGCCGGGCTCGGCAAAGACGTTGATGCTCTCGCTGCTAGGCTCGCGTTGCAGTTCGGGCGTGCTTGGTCGCCGACTGCAGTGCGATGATGCCCGCATTGCTCGGATGGGCGCTAGTCGGACGGTGCCATGCCGGGGCGTTTCGTCATCAATAGGACTAGGCTGCGCCGAGTTGTGGTTTGGAGATGGGTTGGGGGAGTTGAAAGGGTTGGGAATAGAGATGCGGATCCGGGGAGGCGTAGGATGCACGCGGATTATGCTAGAAGCGCTGCGCATGAGGGTACTCGCTCGAGAGTAAGAAGTTCTGGAAGGCGAATTTCTTGATGGCGTAGTTCCTGAAGGGGTGCTTCTTGAGTTTGAAGGAGATTTGAGGATGAAGTCGGTGCGGAATGAGTTGGGCTGAGCGATGGGTTCCGAGATGATATTGCCAAACGAGCCGTTGCTGCTGGGAGAACGGCCATGACCATAGGCTTGGCCGCTCTTCTCCGACTTGATGCAGTCCGACTTCTTCTTGCGACGGATGTAGAAGAATATGATGATTCCAATGATCAGAAGCAGCAGAACGGCACCAACCACGCCACCTATAATAGAGGTGGTGGCAGGACCCGAGTTTTTCTTTTTCGAATCCCCATCCGATTCAGCTGCAGCGTCCGTGGTGGAAGCCGTGTCAGTCGCAGTCGATACGTCAGTCACAGACGATGCGTCAGTCGTAGTCGTTTCTCCCGTCGCAGAAGAGGGTGCATTTGATACAGTCGACGTTGCGCTCGGAACGGCACTAGCCGTGCTGCTTGAGCTTGAGGCACTTGGCTTTTGTGACTGATCCGTGTTCTTGTTGCATTCACCTTTAACGCAGGAATAGCCAAACGGGCAGCACTCGCCGTCGCCGCACTCCTCAAGCGGGATGTCGAAAATGGTTGTCTTGATTGTGGAGTTCGGGTGGGTGTCGACATTCTGCTGTTGGACATCGCAGGTGATGGGTGCGATGGTCGAGCAGTTCCCTGAGGCGTTGTCTGGGCAGCACACGACAGTCGTGTCTCCTGCGAGAGGGATGCATGAAGTATTTGCGCCGCAGCAGAAGTTACTTGGGAGCGCCGATGAGCAGCTAACTTGATCGGAGGAGCAAGTATCGGCGCGGTTGAAGATGAAGCTTGCTGGCAGGGCCGTTGCTGTCGATGTCAAGAGGGCAGAGACCAACAAGAGCCGCAGAGACGTAGGATGTCTATGCAAACTCATCATGGTTACTGAAGGCTTTTCAAAAGCCTGTATGACCCGCGGGGTTTCGATATCAGTTTTGAGATAGTGTCCTTGAATGGTCCGGTTATGTATAAGAAGCAGTTGAGTCGATGTGACGGCGGAAGGTCGTCGATTCGGTCGGAGAGTGGTTAGAAGCAGCAGAACTGTGTTGGCGACGTGGTGGATGAGAGAAAATGGCGAGATCAATCAAGAGAAGGGTGAAGTTGGTTGGAAAGGTATGTTCTTGTCTTGGTCAAGGATGACACAGCCAGCGCGTATAGGCAGGCAACCATGAGAGGAGGCTAGTGAGAACAAACCAACTTGTCTGTTTGACGTTGGACAAGGCGAGGGCGAACAACAGGAGCCAACTCTTTCAACAAGGAACAATAGAATGCGAGGATGATAGCCAAAGAAATGAAGAATGAACAGGGGAATTGATGCAGAAAAACGAATGGACAAAGGGTCGAGATGATAGACGGGTCGCAAAATACAGCCTTGAATCTTGGGCATATGGAACCTATTGCCAAAGAGTTATGACCCCCGGTCTTGCCGCCAAGTCATACTCTGCCCATCCATGGCCCCATGGGCATGACTGGTCGTTACAGGTCGTCTCACTACGGCGCGATTCCTGTCAACCAGCGTGCAGTTACGCGTTACGCGGGGCGAGTGTACTAGGAATAGACTGACGAGAGCCAGTGGACGGCGGCATGGGGGGAGGCTGGTCACTCGACCTGGGCCCGAGAGAGAGAGTGGGATGTTTGACGCTGGGGCTGGCCATGCCGAACATAGATCAGGGAATGCGCCCAAATGGAGAACGGGCCGTCTCTTACCAGGGTTGGGGGCCATGATTGGCAACGAGATCTCGACGTGAAGAGCCGATGACGATGGGCAGGGGAAGCGTCTAAGTCGACTGGTGGAGTTTTGGCATTAAGGTCTTGGGGGAAGCGAGCTCGGCAGGAATTGGCCGTGGTAAACGCGGCGCCGTGGTTGGCTGCGTTACAGAAATAGCCGCGCGGAGCGGATGAATGGTCTATTATTGGGCCTTCGAAGTGGAGGGGGGGGGGGCCACGGTCCAAGCTTGGCGCCTCTGGAGTCAGGCAAGAAGAAGTGAGCAATGGCCTGTGGACCAGTCAAAGAGCCCAGAGTCGGTCAGTTTGTGGCCGTAGTTGGGGTCGTTTTTTTGAGTGATGTTTGGGATATTGATAGTCTGTCAGTGTTTGTGAGGTTGAACCATGTTGGTTTTTCGTCCGTACCATGCCGAAGAACGGGGAACCTGAGAGCCAAAACAACACCTAAATATGCGACGAAGCCCTCATTGCCAAACGATTTCCTTTATTTATTTTCCCTCTGGTTTTTTCCTTTTTTTTTTCTTTTAATTCCCCAATACCCTCATCTATTTTCATCGAGCACCGAACTCTATCTGTAAAAACTCGTCGTGTGCCGGCATTATGCACCGTGAACTGTGCTAGGCTGTGCTGTGCTGTACAAACAGAGTACGACTTGTTTGCCTGGTGGTAAGATTTTTTCATCATGGTCTGTCCACCACCTCAGCCATGCATGAATCACAGTGATCACTAGGAACCTATGTCTTCTCTCCCCATGACTGCTAAAATCAAGATTCACAACCCCAGCCTCGGGAATTTCCCAAATAAAAATACACATATAGAAAATACAACTTTCGTAAGCACATACATGATAAATCATTCAAGGTCGACTTGTAGCTTTCGTCGGCATCCCAGCAGAGCGGGGAATCCCAGTCCAAGAATCTTCCGCCATTTCCTTCATCATGTTTAATTCGAGCGTCCAAGGTTGGCGTCCCGAGACTTCATTCATGTGCTTCACCGCTTAATTAAACAGCAGTTGTCTGTACGAAAGTGGCCCGGATGAATCATCATCCAGCCAATTCTTTTTTTTTTTTTTTTTTTTTTGGAGGGAGCCTCTTATGTAACCATCCATTCGTTCATTCATTCATTCATCATGATTGATATCCTGGTTATCTTGACTGTGATAGTGACATGAAGGACATACAGCACTTGTTTGCCACATAGAGTCAGTCTACTCAACAAGCACAAACTTGACACCCGATTAGAGGCCCAACCATAGGGTGATATCCTTCAGCCTCATGACGCTCACACGAGACCTTCAGCTCCTCTCCGTACAGGCCCAAGTCGGCCTTGGGCGCTTAAAAGGCCAGTAAAAGGGCCTCTGGACGGAAATGACCAGACCGAACGGACGACCCAGTCTCCCCACTAGACCACACGGCTGGGAGATTGAGAAGGCTTCTACAGACGAACGACTGGATGAGACCGTCGCAAGCTAAAGAACGACGAATAGAGGTTTCATTCGCCTCCACCGTTCTCAAGACCTTGTCTTGGGGGCGAACCTTCTCAGGTCACGGGACGGGGATATGAGCTGTTAGATCTACATAGATAGAGCATTCCCGTTCATCATATGACGGGCGGCCTCACATTCCGCATTTCTTGCATGATGCCCAACTATGGGCAATCGGGTTCCCTCGCTCGAGCCTCAGCTCTGAAGATCAGGCAGAGAATCTGGTTGAAAGTCGTCGCAAAGTTCAGACCCTGACATCTTACACCAACCCAACATAGGCCACAAGGCCTTTCAGGCTGCAAGGGGAAACGAAGAACCAACAAACACGTTCGATCGTACCCAGCACGATCCCCCCTCCCCTCCCCTTCATTTGCCTCTATTTGAATGCCCTAGGCGAAGTTCGAGACACTCATCGTAGCATCTTGCATCGGTCCATCCGATCTTCCCGCCCGATCCGCCTGTGTCCCGGTCTCGACCTGAAAGACATATCGTTGGGCGTGGTCCATCTCTCTCCCCCCAGACCGGTGAGAAATGCGACATCCGGAGGTCGGGTGTTCATAAGTGAACATAATGGATAACTTTTTTTTGTTCTTTGTACTAATAATAATAAGAAGGCTGCGAATAACGATGACAAATTTTAGTGTCCTTTTCACATGCCGCAGTCCAAACTACGCAGTTAAGGTGACAATGCGGTGAAGAAAAAGAAGGAAGGAAAATGTGAGTATTTTCATATCCACATTGACTCATCCCATGCCAGCTCTGCCAGCTGGATACGCTATAACTAGTTAAAGAAGAGGACGAAGAAGAAAAAAAGTGAAGCGAGGCAAAAAAAAGTAAGCGGTCGGTCGGTTGGTCGGTCGGTGTGGTTTGGAGCGGAGTATGAGGCCCGGGGCGCGACGGGGGGGTGGTAGTCTAAATAGGGCGTGAATTGAAGGCATATCGACGCCTGTCAGTTGTCACAGTTCCGTCCACACTGTTTTTTGGATTGATGCTGTCTTGCTTGCCAGCTCAACATTCACAAGGTGTAGGGTCCTAATTTTCTTTCTTATTCTTCTCTCTCTGAGTCAATTCATTCTCCATTCTCCATTCTCCATACGCCCGTGCCTACTGCACATGAAGCCATCATGCTCCACGCAGCTAAAAATGGCGGGCTCGGTAAAATGCTGCTTTTGCAGGTTGTGGTGCCTTCACATGTGCAGGCGACAATGTCATACTTGCTCATCCAGGGATGCCAGACGCAGACTTGCGTCCAGACCGACTTACGTGGTGTTCTTTGACAAGCAGAACGCTCAAGCCATCCCCGTTGAGCGCTTTTCCTTTCCTTTCCTTTCCTTCTTCGCTTCTCCATGACCCGAGGTACCACGGTAGCTAGCATGTCTGCATGTTTCTGCGCTGCTGTGTTGGTTGCTGCGATGCGACGCTAATAAGAATTACGCCGGGCCTCTGTCCTGAGCGTACCCTGCCCACGTAAAGAAATGTGGGATGAGAGAATGCACCGGCATGGAAACACTCGGACCCGACTCGCACAACACATACTCGCAGCGACGCATCTCCAAACGTACTATGGATGCCACTGCCCTGAGCTAAGATGCTGTAGTTCAACTCAAACGACCCTTAAAGTGTTTAGTTTCAGTTGCATCTTCTCGCCTCATCTTTGGTCGTTCCACGTCCGTTGAACACGTCTCTGCCATGTGCATCCTCCTCACCTTGTTCATCTGCATCTACTCTCCATGTTTCTCCCATGGCCCCATCTGCATCCGCAACGTGGGTTTTGCTAAACGTACCCTTTTCCCTTCTTCCCCTCCCGGTATGCACACTGACCGCATGTGCTCTCACCTCTCACCGGTCCGACGCATGCACCGCATTCGCATTGCATCGTGTCACGACTCACGACAAAGTGCACATGGAACAATGTACACAGAAAGAAAAAGGAAAATAGGAAAAAAAGAAAAAAAAATGGACGCCTGCTTTGACTTTCAATCGTTGTCGCTTGCTCACACGGCATGTAACACGGATTCATTCAAACACGAATCCACGGGCGGAAGCGTGCGCAAGGTGATATGCTAATAATAACAACTGCGAAATCCTTCCACCTACATCATATCATTCATTGATCCGCGGGCCGCACTGCACTGCACTGCACTGCATTCCCCCGGAAAACCATCACCAACACCATTCGTACATACATACATACATACATACATACATACATACAGACACACAGACATACACACATACAGACATGCATACACACATACACATACCGGTACATACTGCTGTTCGCTTCTCAAACTGCAGTACGAGCCCTCGTGAAGTGGTGCCATGCTGACCACCCAACCCCAAAAGAGCCCACGCTCAGGGTTCATCCTCCCGCCTCTTCTTTATACTTTATCATTCTACTTGCATGTCGAAAAGTTCCATCACTTAGGTTATCCAATCACATTTACTCCGTAACTAGTGAGCAGGATATACATAAACTGGGAACATGCAACCCCAGCCACGCCCTGGTGAGCTCCCAGGATCCCCCGTTACTCGGACATACTCTCCGTTTCGAGATGCGTGATCCGGAGATACACAATCTGTCAAGGATTGCAGATATCGCAACCACCAAATTCAACTCTCTTTCTTCCAATCGGATCTCGCCCTCACAATCGCCGGCTGGTGTCGCACGAGCTTTACGAGGTGGAAGTGCTGCATCCAGCTGCGCTTCTGTGCGTGTGCACTGAAGTGTTTTCCATCTGTGGATGTACGTAGATCGTTCAGCAGCTACTTTTGTAACATGTACGAATACGCGAAGGATCTCGTTTTATAATTCTGCATATGTTTGCTTTCACAAACTGAGAAGCACGTATGCGCGAATGCCTGTGCAGTAACTGCATCTGCCGATCATCTGACATAGGCTTAACTTTTGGATTGCATCAGGTTGCCCTCAAGTCATTCGGGTACCAAGAATCATTGTTTTTTCACGCGGTTCACTAAGAATTGATGCTCAGATACACGGGGTAAAATAAAAAAAATTACTTTTTCAGCTCATCTTTACTCGATGCCACATCGAGTTCAATTCAATGCTATGAATGCCAACACGCTTTCCCATGCCTGTTCCGGAAACACGTCCTTGCGCCGATTATGTCCCTCCGTTCCACCAAAAACCCATGGCATATTGCCAGCCTGGTATTATCGAAAACGAGTGATTTCCGAGTCATAGGACAACTCAACAAGACATGATAAAAAAGTAATCCAAGCAAAAAGGAGAAACATCATTCGTCGCCCCATTGTTCCTGCATATACCCAAGACTGGGCACCCATGTCACCCATGTCCCCCACTCATCCTGCTTTCCTTATCCCATCCGCCATGCATCATCCTTCAACGCCAGTGCGTTCCCCGCTCCCAAGGGTATGCCAAAGTGTTGAGAAGTGTGTGTCCAAGTGTCGCTTCTCTGTAAATCCGTTTCCTTGCTTTGCGCCTTGCGGCATCCTCTAGTAGTAAAGTCCCATCCCAGTAGGTATCATTGTATAAGAAGTGAATGCAAAAGAAAATATAAAAAAAGTAATAGAAAGATCCTCTTAATCAACTTGAGGATGCAATAAGAGAAAAAGAAGAAAAAGCTCGCAGAGATTTTCTGCCGGTCTACGGCGATGAGCAAATGCCTGATTCGCCGAAGAGGTGGTCCAAAGCCGCTTCCACGTATGGAAGAAGAGAGAAGGGGTGTAAGTGCTGAGAGGGTCCCATTGGCCATCCCGCTCCCCTTCAAAGACCAGCTGTTGAAGATAGATTGGAAGCAGTGCTTGCATGGTTCCACAGACCGCCTTACAGAAGCAAAAAGTCCCATCCCTTCATCTGCATCACATCCCGCCAGTGGATGTCCGGTTGAGCCACCTCCGATGCCGTAGACCCGGGTGTGCTGGCACCCGACAGGCTGTCATTCTGCAGCCAAACTTCGTGCAGGACGGAGGCCATGCGGCCAATAGAGCCATAGTTGGCAAGCTCACCAAGCTGAGCAAGGCGATCCTCGAAGAAGGCTCGGAAAGTGCTTCCGGGCAAGCTGACGGATCCACCGATGAGGTAGACCCAAACAAGGTTGCGGTCAAACCCACTGGGGCCCGAGGGGATGTGTTGAAGCACGTGGGTAAGCTTCTCGAGCAGGTTCACAGGAGAGACCTGGTTGTGGGTGAAACCAGGTACCAGGCTGCAGAGATAGATGCGGGCAGCAAGGCGGAAAGCTGAAGTCATGTTCTTGGAGAGTTGTTTGGGCGACAGGCTGCCATTGGCATTGAAGGGCATCTTGGGGCCGTCCTCATTCATCTCAGTAATGGTGAGCTGCTCGCCAAGAGCCGAGACGTGCTGGCAAAGAGTGAAGTCATCCATGCCATCTTGCTTGAGAGACTCAAGGCAGGCAATCTCGGAGATGAGGTACATGACACGGTCCTCGCATCCCATGAGCTCGCGGAGACCCATATTAGGGTTCACCTGAGAAAGGTGCTTCTCTCGATAAGTGTGAGCGAAGGTGGGGGATCGACCCTTCATGGTGGCACCAAGGATATCAATCCAAGAAGTGAGGGTCATGTTGAAGGGAGTCTGAGTGGGAGATTCCATAGGGTCCGAGACAACCTGGGGAAGGTCGAGCTTCTGTACCAGGCTGATAGCAGCCTGGAAGTGCTGATGCCACGGAATGTCCAGAAGGCCATCATCAAAGCGACCGACGACGCACTGGAAGAAGATGAGGCCCAGGGTAGCCTCAAGGATCTGCTGGTGGTTTTCATCCTTCTTGAGCGCCTCGCAGAGGGCAAAGATGGTAGCGTAGCGGTGGCGCATGATGTCCTGGTCAATCTCCTCGCCAGTGACGTTAGCGTGCGACTTGAGGTGCTGGGCGGCAATGCTAAGGCAGCAGTGCAGATAGGCACTGTTAGACTGCAGCGCGGGGAGGATCAGATCTGAGCTGACTGAGCCATGCTGGTTGGACTCGAGAATAGGGAAGATAGTGGGAAGAACGTATTGAATGAAGTGGTCCAGCAATCGCTGATCATTCTCCTCAAGCTCAATCTGCACTTGTCTAGAGTCGGTGGAAGGACCATGTGAGAAGTCGAAGAAGTTCATGTTGAGGGTCTCTTCCGAAAGCGACTCCTTGCGCTCTTGGACAACATGCTCAGTCCACTCGCCTTCGAAGGGGGTGGAAAGAATGGTGCCAGCAGGAGGGGGAGGCTGGTAGGTGCTGAAGGTGGAAATGTGCGACTCACGAAGAGTAGGCACATCGTTGACAAACATTTGTCGCTCGGTCTTAACATCGATTTCATAGGGCGAGTAGCTGCCAAACATCATCTCCGGGTGCATGACAGCTCCGAATGGGGTGTATTCGGAGGGTGGGCTATTGAAGTTGAACCCATTGGAGAAGTGAGAGTCGATGGAGGCCGACCTTGTTCGGTCAAGAGGGTCAGTGAAAGTAGCCGAAGTAGGCAGCGAGTGAGTGAGTCCTGGAGGAGAGCTGGTGACGGAGGTCTTGATTGTGTGCGCAGCCGACTTCTCGGAGAGCTTCTTGCGCTTGATGATCATCTTGATGTCCTCCTTGTGTTGTCGGCGAGCTTCAGCATTGCTCCACCACATGGGTCGCTTGTACTCGCACTGCAGACCAAGGTGCTTGCAGGCGGTGCAGGAAGGTGAGCCCTCATCGCACTTCTTACGTCTTAATCTGCAGATGTAGCAACCTATACAATTGAAACAAGTGTTAGCGAGTCTGGTTGCATTCAATGACTGAAGACTGGAAACGAGCTGCGGCAAGCTCCCGTATAAGCGCGGAAGGGCTGGAGTGCGACGAACCTGTTCTTGAGCGGCGATGCATCTGAGTCTTAGTTCGAGGCTTGCCATTCTTTGTCTTAGAAGACGCATTGGGTTTCGAGGCCACGACGGCCTTGCAAGCTTTAGGAGCAGCCATGGTGACTGTGTTCTCAGTTGAGAGCATCATGTTGCGATGATTGGGGGGTAGGGTAGACATTTGTAGGCTGCGATGCTGGTCTGGAGGGTATCGAGGCCCTAGGGACCAGGAGGGGGTATGATGTAGAAAAGGGGGGGTGTCACTGTGTGGGTGGAAACAGAATGACACTGTGGCGTGGAGCCGATCAAGGCGGGATGGAGAATGTCTTGCTGGGCTGGGCTTTGGGGTCCAGGTTCTGAGCCGAGCGAGGTTGGGCGTAGGAGACTGGGCCAAAGAGTCAGGGTTGATTGAAACTCCCGATCCAGGTTGATTAAATTAGTGTTATTTGGTTGATCAGAAACGATAAGATCTCTGAGTCGACTGGTAATGCGTGTAAGTGGGAGCCAAATGTCGTATCAAACGACGTCCTGTGGCTGGCTGGTGCTGTTGTATTTCGTTCTTTTCGTTTTTTTCGTTCGTCCGCGTTAAATTGCGCAATGAATGACTGGATCTAAGCAAGTCCGGCTTGCTCTTCACTGGATTGTTGGGGGGAAGATTCGGGAAAGGTTAAGAGTAGAGGAGGGCGGGTAAAGGAAAAGGGGATTAAAGAGAATCTTGGGGGCGACACTTGGAACTTCTCGCCTTGGACATAATGAAGAAAAGAGGGCAAAATTCAAGGGCGGTTGCGGATGGGCAAATTCTTATAATGTGGCCGCGAGAAGACCGACCATCGCTGGATCGATTCGATAATGGTTTCTGAAGGTGTTGTTGCTATTTTTGCTTCATGCACGACCTAGAGACCATGGCACGAGAGACAACGCCTGCGCTTAGAGAGACCAATGAGGATGAGCCGGCAAAGGGGATCACTTTAGAGAGAAAAGAGGTGTGTTGGGTCCCCACTCTAGGAATAGATGTGCAGAAGAAGTTGGAGGGTAGGAACAACGGTCCTGTCCAAAGAGGAAAGTCGCGCATTGGTGTGCCCATCTTTCCGTGGGGATACCAAAGCAGCCACTTCCTCTTCATGAGTGGAGGAAGGGGGGCAAATCTGCCGGCTGTTTGTCGAGTGGAGGAGGCTGGGTTCTTCGGATCTAGCTCTGAACGGGGATTGTGTGAAGTCGTGGCAGCACGAAGCTATTTCGCCCTATCAACCAGACATGGAGGGCAGGCCCAACACGTCGACCATCTTCATAGGTACCATTTCCAGCTCACAATGGGTTGTCAAAGACGGGGCAAACATATCTTCTGGACTGACACCCGCATCTAAGCAGATCCTAGGTCTGACCGAGTGTTGACTACTGCAACGGATCTCGACCTCAACGTCGTATTTTGTTTGAGTGTGAGTGCCGGTGAGTGTGGTTGGAGCGTGTCCGCATCTGGTACGTACTTTCGCGGTCGGATCATGCAGCAGAAGCAGCCGTATCCCCACGCTATCGAAGGAAAGCTCACTTCGTTACTGCACGCCTGCAGCAGCGGAGTTCTATCGGAGAGGAGGGAAGCAACGGAAAAGTTCAAAGACATGGGTTGATGAGGATCACCTCGCTAGCTTCATCCGCCATCTCGTGCACTTCCGCAAGGACTCCCATGCCATAGCATACTGTGCCAGCGTGGGAAGACGATTCGATCGCTGTCGCAAATGCCTCATCAAACAGGCCCATCTTAGTACGGTCATGAGTCGTCCAGACTCACGATTCACGGTTCGAGTTCATGTCTTGGACCCGACGGAGCCTAGCGATCGGCTAGAAAATGCTCGGAAAATGTGCTGTTAGGCTGCTCTAGGACTCAATGGACTCAGAGTAATCACCCGAGGCATCAATGCCAATCAGGGAACGGACGAATAGCGAGGCCGGGAGAGGCGGTCAGGCACAGATTGGCCAGAGAGACGGCCTCGTGGCTGAACAACCATGCCCTAAGCAGGTGCCTGCGACCGAGTCTCGAGCTTCCAGGATTGCGAATCCAACAACAAAGTCTCCGTTGAGGAATGCAATGGGCCGATGGCTGCGGGGATTGGTACAAACAAGTGACGTCTGCTCGCTGGGCAGCCGCAGCGCACTAAGGGAATAACTCCGTCAAGGTCATGAGAATCAGGCATGGCTTTGGATTGGAGCTGCAAGCCAGCGGGCGGGGAGAAGAGTAAACTTGAGCGAGCAGCGAGTGAGAACCCTTGAGGGCTGAACAAGGGTAGCGGCCGCTATAACAACGCTAGACAGAGATGACATGTCGAGTCAAGTTGAGCATAGGTACGCGGTATTCTGCGGTGTATCTGCGGGACGAGGAGGTATCGAAGAGCAGGCATCACGGTCAAGCAAGCTGGGCAAAATTCGAACGGGCAGCGATCATTGAGCGCGGCGGTAGGGTTGTGGACGCAAGAGTCGGTCGGGTGGACAGCTAGGAACTGTAGTGTCGTTGAGAAAATAGCGTTTCCTAGCTTTGATTGGCCAAAGCAGGTGTGACGAAACGTTGGCTCGTGCAGAAGCGGTAGGGGCCGCGGGACCAACCGATTGTAGCGCCTGCCGCCAACAGGGATGGTCTTTTTGATTGCTATCCCAGTGGGGGATCAAGATTGGCCCGTTTGGGCCGCACAGGCTGCAGGGGTCTAAGCAGGGGTCTGGGGTTAGGCAGCCAATTACAGGGCTTAGGGAGGGTCTTGACGCCGCCTTCGTGCAAGGACCTTCTTCGGGACTAGTCTAGAACAGGTCTGGTACCTGAGGGGTTGCCATACTTCCACGGAACTTTGTCCTCTCCTCAGTTGAGCAGACCTTGAGCGGACTTTCGAGTCCGTGGTGGGTGGACGGGCCAACAGCCACAGGACTCGTGGACGAAAGAATGGGTTTGTGATACGGGACGGCTCGATAGCTCTCCCGTGATGTTTGTTGGTTGTTGGTTGTTGGTTGTTGGTTGTTCGGCTGTGGAAAGCTTGTCGAAGGAGAACTATATTATTTTGGCGCGGGGTCCGCGGCTGAAAAGTTGGTGATGGTTGAGCTGGATAAACTACAACGTCGTGAAAGGTTGGGGTTCTTGAGAAGTGACGGTGGATGGATCAAAGGAACTATTGTCTTGTCAACCGTTGGCACTCTCTCTCTAAGCCGTACATAACTAGCGCAACTAGGACTGGCCACGAAAAGCCAGCCGAATCTAGCACTTACAGCACAAGCTACGTACCATTGCTTCATACCTAGTTCAGTTGGCGATGGTATAGAAACAGCAGCCGTACTGTCTTCCATCACCCACCTTTCCCAGACCTCTCTCATCTTCCTAACGCCTTGTACCTGTCACTTGTCGCCCCGGATTCCCTGTAAAAAGCTGCTTTCTTCACGGGCAAATGCGGTATCTTCCTGGTTTCAATCAAGACCTGATCAGGGTTCATCTGTCGATTGCTTACACTTGTGTGTCTCCTCACAGACCGAGCCTGGCCTAGTTGAGCTCCCGCAACCAATGCGAGTCATTGGCCCCGCTCACACAAGCCTGTCGGTCGTCGGGGGGTTCTCTTTTGTCAAATCCGCTCATCCTTGCAGCTAGTTTATCACCAACAAGCTCGGCTTCCCCCTCCCCGGCCGAGCTTCGTTCAACATGGTGCCATGCCCTACTTTCCCAACTCGGCCAGGCTCCACGTGAATTTAGTCCGATTTGTTTTTAGAATGTGGGCTAATGGTTTCATTATTATCCCGCATTTCCCCTCCCTTGTTGTCACATCGGCGCTTAACACTAAATTAGTCCCATATGCAAAGCTGAGCACTATGTCACATCATCTCCTGCCTACGACAGATGACAGATTTACAACTATTTTTATTAACCCGCATTATCACATCGGTAATTTGGCCTAATTTGGTCAAATTAACCCAAAACAACCATCAAATTTGGGTTAATTATGGACGATCGACTAGTTGACTCTTGACTCAACCTCCTAGTCTCCATTTGCACTTTCTAGCGTCCCCCGCTCAACTTCCTCCGATACCCCTGTCACCATCCACCCGCTCATGCGCCCGTCAAGGTCCTGGCCTTGTGCGTATCTTCTCAGCCGTGCGCCATGCATCCCAAAAGGTTGCGAAGCTTGCGAAAGCTCCGTGTTCCCTCTATTCCGATCCTCCAACCCAGTTCACTTTCCGTCAGCCGAGCCTTCCACTCCCCCTTCCAATCCAGTTAAAACCTCTATGGGGTAGCCCCGAATCTGCATCTCGTGCATTGATCTGCGAACAGCGAGGTGTAGCCACGCCGTCAAGGAAAGCCGCACTGGCTTCCCGCCGGCTTTTGCTCATGCTTCAAATATCGGATCAAGCTGCTACTTTGATAATCTGACGTCGAAGGATTCAATGCGTCTCTTGATTTCATCCATATTGTCACCTCAGACCTGTGTCATGACAATCTTGGCCCGTTTCTTACCTTGACGCCATCCCAATCCTCGACCTGAGTCGTGATTTCTACTAGACCCTCCGAGCTTACTATTTACTCTTGCTCCCAACACCCACTTTTTCAACATCTCCGATATCCCAGCCCTAGGTTTCGTCGAGTTCTGACCCTCCAAAGCTCCAAAGCTACCCTCCACCATATGAAGATTTCATCATTTGTGTGAACCAGGGATTCGGATTAATTGATCAATGCTCAAGCTATACTACGCACCTCCGTGCCGTCCGAACACCTAGCCCTAGACAGTACCTGCACATTAGAATGTGATATCCAATTTCAGACCGGTGATCAAGTCCTCGATTCTATCCCGTGCCATATTTAGCCCCATCCTAGGGCTCTCAACTAGAACTCGATCCCAGTCTGCATTTTGAGGCCTTCGCATCTCTCCATTGACGCCCCCTCCTTTGCGACTTGTTAGTCTCATACTGTGAAAATCATCTCTCAGTAGCGTTGAAGCCGTTCAAGGGCCCCTACAGCCGTGCCCCTCTTTGTCAAGCCCAATGCAAGTTCGGAACGAGCGCCCGTGATG
This sequence comes from Mariannaea elegans, assembly GCA_930272665.1. Classification (NCBI taxonomy): domain Eukaryota; kingdom Fungi; phylum Ascomycota; class Sordariomycetes; order Hypocreales; family Nectriaceae; genus Mariannaea; species Mariannaea elegans. The sequence continues at coordinate 187,769 of CAKNEU010000034.1, forward strand.
ACGAATGTCAAGGAAAGAAACCTACAAATGTTGGTTGCCATAACAAAGCCCTAACCATGCGGGATCCCGGATCGCATGATCACATTGTCTGATGAAAGCTGAAGAAAAAATTGAGGCAATGAAGGACAAGGGGCCCTGCTAGCTCCCGTGGTTGAAGCGAAAACAAGAGGTTACAACGGCTCTCAGAGCAAAGTTTATCAGATAAGCAAAGCAAAGCCGATGGTGGTCCAATGGTGGTGGAGCCTTGGGGCTGGTGAAGACAGACTATGAACTCCGTTCGACCCGTTAAACTTGATCGCAGCTCAAATGCAGTCAACGGTGTTTTTTTCTCCTCCTTCCGATCTCCGCCCAGCTTTCCTCATGCATTTACATAGTTCGCATGGATATAACTAAGTACTTAAAGTACATGCCCTCTATACGGATTACGAGTGCACGCTATTTTCTTTTTCCACGTGCTTCTTTCTATCTTGGCTTAATGGGGAATCTGTGTTAGGCCAAGGCTCCGCTGCCCACAATTGAGCTCCAGAACATATCTTCCCCTCTGCAATGCTAAATCAACCATCCACCAGAAATGAAGTGGTCGCATTAGTTGCCCATCATGTGAGATTCATGGAGGCGAGTCCGCGCACAGAGATAATGGGGTCTCATCATGAGAAAGCCGTTGAGTTATGTCACGGACGGGAGGCGAGTGGAGTACGGAATTGAACCAAACGTCGAAAGAGGCGGGGAGATTGGCGAATTGACCAGCCTTTCCGGCTTGCGGAATAATGATCAACAGCCCGCACTGTGACATGGCGGGGGGGCCGATGTGAAAGAAAGGTGGAAAAACCCTTGAGGGTTGAGATCCTTGACCGTCGCCCCCGACTGCTGTATTCAATCTTCTCTCCCCCCCCTCCCCCCCCCGGTCGAAGATCAACACGGAATTACATGTCAAAATATTGGCGGCACGACATGGAGGGCTTTCTCTTTTGAGAAAATCGAGCGTAGGGGTTTTGATTCCGGAGACGGTCGGGAAAGATCGGTCGCTTAACAATCTGAAAACGATCACTTGGCCCTGTCTTGTGAAGAAATCTTGTATATGTCCTCCGTTTGTGGTCTGCTTTCACCGTCATGTGTGTGATATTTCGGAACCGAGAAGTCCGGGATCATCAATTGAATTTGCCCCTCGCGACATGGCTGCAAATTGAAATAGATATTGCAGCCGTCCAACGGAGCTCGAGGACTTAGTTAAAATAATCCCGAAGTGAGACACCATGAGGAGAGTCGTGAGACATGGCTGCTTTTGCCAGCTCTCGTGGCTCCATTAGTGCAAGTGCCCCAACCGCATCATTCGGCACATTGTCGACAAGAGGCGGCGCCGCGCCGTCGATTCGATTGCCTCTAGGCGGAATAGTTGGCGAACGATCCGCGCGCAGACCGATCTCGCCGGGTTCAAAACAGGCTATGGCCTGATTGTTCAAGGCGGGAATGCAAAGCATTTTGCACATGGGGGAGACCGCAGCGGGAACGAGGCATTAGCCCGCGACAGTGCGAGCAAGCCACTTCCCTAGGCTCTCGCGGCTCGCTCCACGTTTGTTTGCCATCGCCGAGGAAATAACAGGGATCAAGGGCTCGGACGCTCAAGCTCTCATGAAGCAAGGGAGTTGTCACCCTCGAAAGCGGACTAGACGGAGAGGAGAAAGGGAGCTCGGGGCAGCACTCAGGGCCACTGCAAAAGACGAATTGCAGGCATGGCTGCATGGCAGACAAGGGCCAGGTGATGATCGAAGAAACCCCGCAGCAATGCGATTGACAGATGCCTGGCCAATGACAGGCTAGAGATGGAAAGTCGCAACGTGATTGGATTGAAGATAGATTGTTCGACTTTGGGTACTGTGCGCCGCGACCAGTTCTAGTCCCTCATTGCGGCCGCCTCGCCATAGTAGTAACTGAGGAGTTGACTCATCAACAGTGCTAAAAAAACAACTCGCAGCCATTTTTGGATTTTGGCTTTGAGCTACTGGCAGATTTGAGTAGTCGTTCACCATGGTGCGACGACCAATCATCCTAGGCATGTGCCCACCGTATGTTTTGGTCTAGATGTCTCGATTAATGAGACTAGATGGCAAGACAGTAATGGAATAAAGGCGGGGCTTGTAGGGTATGTCTTTCTCAACAAATTTCGTATTACTCTAACGCTCTAGAGCATCGAAATGGACTGTAGGGTAGGAACATTGCCCATGATGACGGATAACGTGGCTCGTTGCACGGCGTCTACGCCCTCGTGCGTGCAAATAGGCTGCACGAGATGTACAGTACCTGAAGAATCATTACACGACAGAAGCACAGCGTCACATTCTTCCCTTGACCCTGGCGGCGGGACTTATCACACTGTGCTACATTACATTTGCTTTGGTGCGCCGTTAAGGAATCTCAACCCCGCAAGATCTCAATGCTTTACGACACACTGGTGTCACGTCGCATCTCCATCTGACTGCTTTACGCCCCTCTAACGCAGTATCTCTTAACACCTGCAGTAGAGTCGGTCGAGCTAGCCTACCATTCACCCTCTCGACCGACGAATTATTATTCCTTTTCGGCCAACCAGAAGTTGGCGCCCTCCACCATCAAACTTCGTTTCCATGCTGACAACGGTCTTTGTCCCAACATTGACGAACCGCATCGTTCCTTATCACAGATACGACGGAGCAGCTTGCCAGACTTAGACCCTTGGCTTAATGGCTCAAATTTCACCGAACTACCTAACCAAGCCTCGATGTGATGTGATGAAAAGCATGCTTGAGATCGCAATGTACATGCAATGGCGTTCATACCCTGGAAGACAGTCCGTCATACCGTTGTACTACTGCGCGCCCCCCACCTGTACTGAGCTTAGCTCCAGAACAAGGTGAGGACATGTGGAGGTATTCACAAGTAGACACCGGCGCCATTGACCGCTTATCTTGTGAATCCACGATAGCAAACTGGCCTTGGTCATGTGCCGACGTCCATCACCAGTCGCATTTGGTCACACGGATATCGATAGACGAATACTTTAGATTAAACAGACCGCCTAAGAGGCCAGCTCATCGAGGCCTCCGGGGGGCAAATTGAGACAGGGAGAAAGGTCGAAAGATGAGGCGAAGAGCCTATGCGACCGGAGCCAACGAAACTGCGGCCGTATCTACCCGCTCGAACGAATGTTGGTGATGTCGATGATTGACTTTGCCGTCTCCCGTTGAAAGCGGGAAGACTGGGCAAGGTTGGAAGGGGATAGGGTACCTGGCCCGATCTCGAAGCGTACCAGCGTGCCCATGTCGGTGGCCAACACCGCAAACTGTGTGTGACGAAGAGGCATTGACAGAGACGATTGGCTTTCTTCAACCGGTGAGGGGCTGAGCATCGGCCACCGATTCTTTTCCCTCACTTTTCTCCATGATATTGCCCCCATGAGACAAACCATGACAGGACGAAAGTGGGCTGAGGAACTAGAGAGCTGGAGCACTGATGGCGGCTCTACAGCGACATGTAAGTGCCTTACAGGGGAACTGGCAGCTGGTGGGGGCCGTGACAGGGGTGCATGGACGTCGATGACCACACCACAATGCAGAGAAGCAGAAAAAAGGCAGGGGAAGAGATGTGGAAACATACGATCAAATCTGGGTCTTTTGTGCTGACCGGCAATTACCCTACAGCACACCTAGCTCCGGCCCGGGGCTCGGCGTACACGTCGAGTTTGCCAACATATCCTTACTTTTCTCTTTCCCCCAGCTCCTTGTGATCATAGAGTAAGGATCCCAGGGACTCGCTTGAGGCCCAACGATGGAGATCGAAGCTGCTGAAGTGGAGGGCGGCTGGGACTAGAAGTGCTGTGAGTCAACACAACGCTTATTCGCAGCGGCTCCCGGTCCCACAGTCTGAGGTCTGGCAGGGCAAGTCAATTGCAAGCGATCAGCAATATGCCGAAGAGATAACTCGAGGCAACATTAGAGAAAAATAACGAGTACGAAACAGAAGTTATGGGAAGTTTAAGTATCAAATCTAGACACGTTTATTGGATACAACACAGAAGTACAGCTGAGAGGACCGATATATGCGGAGATGGGTGAGATTTCACAAATCACACTACGACTCTTATGCGCGATGCACGTACGCCTACAGAACTCATAGAATCCTACTCACACACAGTTTAAGCATTTGAAATTTATTACTAGGCGCACATGGTACAGACGGACGCAGGGGTACTCGATGAGGTCGGGGGGTGTGACCTTGAGTATGACCAAGCATGACCAGGCATGATCAGGCATGGCGAATGTGTGTCATTGACTTCCCTTGCTCAAAGATCAAAGGATTAAGCGAAAACGAAAAAGAAGAAAGCAAAACCCAAATAAACAACTAAAGAGGATCGATGTTGGGATTTTCGCATCTGCACGTGGACATATAGGGGAGCTGTACAGCCCGACTCCCATTGCCGAGACGGGGTTTTGGGGACCCAGTTGGTGCAAAACAATGGGAGTGAGCTGCTGATGCCAGCTTATTATTGACCAAGTACATCTGTAGACTACAAACAAACTCCCTTGTCAGTCCACCAAACAGACTTACAGAATTTCGACCTTTCTCAACATAGATATTGACTAGGGCGAGACGATGGTTGGCTGGGCATGGGGGGGAGGGGATAGTTGGGCTTGTCCTTAGACACCCCAACTCAGCAGATCACGGCGCGTAAGAGGCCGCTATATTTGGCGGGGTGAGAGTCGGGGCTAAGGTCGGGAGAAGCTAGACCGGTCTGAGGCTTTGCACCCTGGAACCAAGACGCACCCGCCACCTTCGCTCACGACCCCCGGCCAGTTGTGGGAGCAAACAATCCATTATCGAATGCACGCACTCAGTTTTTTCTTGTCACTTTCTTTGTCCAATTTTTTTCCTTTTTTTTCCTTTTCCTCTTTACTTTTCATTCTTGTTCTTGTTCTGCTTTCATTCCTCATCAGCCAAGGCTTTGTATTCCCCACTTGATGGTTGTTGGCGAGTGTGACATGGTGAAAACCGACGTGACTAGTCTTGCAGCTCTGCACGCGGGATGCAGCCATGCTGCCATCCCACATGCGCCCAATGCCTCTTCTCTGCAAAGCCACAGCGCCCAAGCCTTTCAATTGTACTCCTCGCTTTCTACGTAGGGCGCTTGTTCGGGTTGGACTCTGGCTCGCCCCCAGCCGTTCTGCAACAGCATGTACTCCGTAGTATGCAGATGCAATGCGTGGTGAATGTCCACAATCCGCCGCCCACGACACACTGCACTGCATACACGCTCAAATCTCTCTCCCCGTTCGCGTGTCTCAGCTCCTCTCATTCTGTTCGTTTGTCTCGCCTCGTCTTTCTCTAGCGCCTCTCCTGTTAGGTGTCGATGTTTGTTAGTTCGAGGCCGCAGTCGTAGGCTCTCGGGGACTCAAGGTTGCCCAACATCGTTGCAGTAGTGCTTGTGATCGGGGTGATTGTTGCTGTCCCATTGCCAGCCCTAACCCCATTCCCTTTCCCCCCCCTCCTCCATCCTAGACAGAGACGAGCTTGGGAAGTACGTACTATAATGAATCACCCCGGCATTCTGAACGAAACAAGAGGAGGCAGGGTTCTAGGATCTGACCGGCTCTGACTGGGGTCTCGGGGCAACTCTCACGCTAATTCACTAACACACCACACACGCCCCCGGTCTGCACCAGTCACCCCCATCTAGCGACTTACTCGTCACTCATCACTCATCACTCACTCCGTCGGTCTGCCGACTGTGCTATTCTTGTCCCTCCGCTACCGCTACTACTGTTCCTTCGCCGCCTGTCCGCTACCCGCCCATGTTTTTTCTGCCTCCTTACCCCTTGGCCCCAGCCGCTGTGAGGTCTCAAGTCTTCGGGCCTCCAGCTATAGTGCATACATAACGTCCCGTAACCGCCCGCCGCCCGCACCTAGGTCTTCTCTCAAGTTTGCGACCTTTGTACTATCCCCCCGAGACCCCCCCCAACCACGAGTTTCTTGTTTCCTTTTGAGTCCTGGAAATATCTCTATTCCCTTGTGTGTTTCACGGCGTCAAAATATCTTCCTCTATTAGAGAAATACCAACGCCGGCAACGGCACCCAAGCACCCGAAAAGCCCATCGTTAACACAACCCCAAAACCCCTCCGGTCCAGGAGACCGGCACTTTGCAGCATCAATCACTGAATATCAGAATGGTATGTTGTATAATATTCAACCTTCCAACGTTGCCACCTTCCGGTGACAACTAACATCCCAATTCTAGGAATACCAGTACTACCAGACCGGCGATCGCCGGACATTTCAAGAGATGAGGCAAAAGCCTACATCACAAGAACCTTTTTTCAGCTTCAGAGCAGACAGCTACCGACACGACTCACGTCGACCGGCTTCAGTAGCTACCGAGTTCGTGGACACCGACTGGGAGGAGGACGTAGAGATTATCAGTGACAACGAGGACGACAACTCGCCGCGCCTGAGTGTGCAATCAGTATGTTTTCTCCCCTGCGGTAATATTCCGGTGTAAGTTAACCCTGCTGACATGGCATGACAGTCTGGCTCTGGTCAACCAAGTTTCACAACCGTCTCTTCATACGACGAGGTACCTACACCAAGGTCAAGCAGGAGCGTCAACGAGTATATAGACTACTCTTCAAAACAAGTTGAAGGCCCCCGAGGCCCTCACCTTTTCCGCAGCTCGACAGACAACCAGTCCATCGAGGACCAACTCGTTCTGACGCTCTCGCCCATCACTCCCAAGGTGACGACCCGAGGCCTGGACACCCTTCTCTCCCAGTCTCAGCCTCCTGTGCCCCGTCGCAACAGCCCCTTTCAGTACACACATAATGAGCTTGACACATCAAGACTCGTCGATTGGAGCCCGGAGATGGTGGCCCAGTCCATGCTCAATGCGGGCATTGAGCTGTCGGTAGCGGATCGATTTGTCGAGAATGATATTAATGGACCTATCTTAATCACTTTGAAATTTGAGGATCTCAAGGAGCTGGCCATCCAGTCTTTCGGCATCCGGACCAAGGTCTGGCACCAAATCCAGGCGCTGAGGGACAGCCGACCTGCCTCACCCCAGCCGGACACCCCGATTGAGGAAGCGCCCAACAAGCTGGCCCGGAGAGAGACGCGGAGAAAGGAAGAGTACGGTGTCAGGCACCGTCAGAGCAGCAGGCGAACGCACCGGAAGAAGACATTGGACAACGAGGTGACTCCTATGGAGTCGGTGTCTATCATTGGCATCGAGCAGGTCATCCCCAAGCCTCACTACTGCTCCAAGGGCGAGAACTGCACCAAGTGGAAGAAACAGCAGGGTCTCATCCGAGCCTTCAAGAAGGAGCACCCTCATATCGACATGAACCAAGTTGGCACCGTTATGATCGGTGACGTTGGCAACCCGGACTCGGCTCGGGCTTTGGACCCTAGCGAGATGCTTCGTCCCGTCTCCGATGCCGTGCCTTCGGTCGTTGCATCCTCCGATGTCCTCGGCCCCGGGGGAATGCCTCCTCTGCAATACCTCCAGGAGGCTACTCTCCGCAACTTGCAGGCTCAGGACCCTCAGGACAATGTACGACAGTTCCTGAGCTTCCAACACCAACACCTCCAGGTTGACTGCAACGATGTCCCTCCCACGCCTCCTTTCGACCCCAACCCGACCGTCCAGGCTCCTCATCATGGCCTTCGACGCCTGCCCAAGCTGGCTATTCCTGGTAAGCCTCAACAGCCTGTGCGAGCCCCTTCGCGCTCCGGGTCTGTTCCACCACAGCAGAAACAGCAGCTACCGGTGCAACACCAGCAGAGTGGCTTCACGCCCTACTACATGGACAAGGCCGATCCTCGCTCTCCCGATTTGGAGACTCCCAAAAACCCTTACCGCTTTGGCACTCCCTTCTCGGAGATGGATGTACCCGTCACCGCTGTGCCTATTGGTCCCGTCGCTCGCGACGTCTCCCAGTCTGTGCCTCCTGACATGAACTATCGCGCCTCTCCTGTTCAAACAAACCCTGCACCTCCCCGCACCCAGTCCCGAGCATCCGCTCGCCGGCCTTCGTTCCCAGTCCTCCCAGCTCTCACAGAGAATAAGCCTGCTCTTGTACACCGCCCTGATCCCCACACGTCCCCCAAGTCCCAGTCGCCTCGAAATTCTGGCGGTTCTCAGCGGCAGCCACTTCCAGCCCCTTCTCGCATCAACTATCCTTGGTCTCCCATCGAGCACAAGGACACTTTCGAGAAGGCCACTGCTTCTATGACTGAGGCCAGCCAGCCAGCCGTCGAACCCAAGGCTGAAACCGCTGCTGCTACTGCTGCTGCCAATGGCGTCACTCACCAAGGCCCAATGAAGAAGCGCAAGACGCGCATGCTCCGTCACGAGTGGAACGACGGATACTTCACTCTCAAGGGTACGCGCCTGAACATGCACAAGGATGCCAATGAGATCGACCGTACCCTCGAGTATGTCGACATTGACGACTACGCCATTGCGTGCTCCAGTTTCGCGTCCACCTCCAAGCTCAGTGCTGCCTTCAAGGCTGTCCACCTTACGCACGAGCGCAAGAAGAGTGACCCTGGTGCTTTTAGCTTCCAGCTCATCCCCCAGGACAAGAATGTTGCCCGTATTCGTAAGCGCGAGAGCGCCATCCAAAATGCCAACAGCCTCGCTGGTAATGGTGTGAACGGCACGGGCAAGACACACCACTTTGCTGTCAAGAGCCGTGACGATCGCATTGACTGGATGCGTGAGCTGATGCTTGCCAAGGCGCTCAAGCAGAAGGGCGAGGGCTTTGAAATCAGCGTCAACGGCAACATGATCTAGACATTTTCCACAGCATCTTCTTTTGCAACAATTCCTCCTCTTATTAACCTAACCTTCTTCGGGAGTCCTCGGATACTCTCCATTCTTTCTTCGACAACCCCTAAGGGGACCATTCACACCTTTTATCTAACGACCTTTTCTTTTGATTTTGTGTGCTCTTTTTCATTGATGACGAATTTTCTTCAGTTTGGACACGACAGACATGCAAATATCGACACTTCGGCTCTCTCGCGGGATGCACGCATAGCGAAATGACGTTTAGCTCGAGATGAGCAGGCTTGTATGGGATTATGTTTTGGTTTGCTTTGTTCGCTTTTCTGTTCTATTCCTTCTTTGATTACGTGGGTTTTTTGTTTGTGTTTTTATCTCACATCTCAGCTGGTAACGACGGGTCTTTCTGTGGTTTATGCGATTTGGATGTTATACCACTCTTCTCACACTCTCTTCACGGGGTCGTTATACCAATTTGGGTTCTTTTTGCTTTTCTTTTTTCAAACTAGGTAGCTTTGGCATAGGTACGGAAACTAAAATGAGAATTCTTTCAGCTAGCATGTTTGTGCCATTTGAATGATCATGTTTGAGCGTAAGAACTATATTCATATGCTATTCCGATTGTAATTACTTACGGGTCGGTGCTCATAAGTGATTGTACGAATACTAAGTACATGACGCCACTGTAGTAGTATCGACGTGTGGTTCGATGATGGCGAGCTCACATCTCGTTTTTTTATGATCCACGCCTCCCTTTTGTCGCTGCAGGGTAAGGACGTCACGCTGGCGATGTAGTATGACTGAGTAATTAACTCGCTTAGGTTGTAATTGGATTGTGATATATTATTGAAAGCGGTTAGATGATATGAGGCTTGTTGGATTGATTCCACACGTCGTTTTGCTTGATGCTATAGGTTTATATTGTCCTGAGCACTGGAATGGTTCAGATCGAGGCAGCTGTGCCAATGAACGAAATATTACGAGATCCTTTGATAGTTAAATATGTTAGATGTTTGGGCGAGTGACTCAATATTCACGTGCTCAGACTATGTTGATACTCTAAATACAGATATTCAAACAATAGGAGAAACTAGTGTGATAGTGTATAAAAAAATTCCGAGAAGATACGAAAGCGATAGGGGAGGCTGACTTAAAGTTCCTTGAACTCGCTATTTTGCGTATACTTTAGTAGCTATGGCTATATCTTCTCACCTCAGAGTTAAACAGCTACACCAGGGATCATGGAGGTGAGTGGGATAACGCGTTCTAGACTTGAATCAAGTGGTAAGAGGAGACCAGTGTTACTTCTAAACACGGATACACACCTTTGAGACGAAACTAGCAGAGAGAGAGGTCCTACATCTTGACGGTCTGCACATGCCTTGGTATCTCAGCGGCGGCAGGTTCGCCATGCAGCACCCGAGCGGATGCGGCGTGGTATTTGCAAATTGGCGTCTGAGTCGCAATGAGATGTAGATAATACTCTGCTACACTACTTTGTGACTTCTTTTTAAAGTGAAAGCTATGAACCGGTGGTTTTGCTAGCACCGGTTAGTGAAAACCAAGTGCTGAGAAAAGTAAGCCATCAAGACTCTACCAGACAGGAGATGTGAATAATGACCAATTACTCTATCACTGCTCCAAATTTCACTCAGCAGGAAGTCAACTATCTCAGAAATTCCCACTTCATAGTTCCTCAAGAAGAGACACTAACTAACACGTCAGCAGCGAACTCCCACCCACATATTACGGGTTCCATATCCTTATATCCAATGGAACAGTTTATAAGATGACTCTCCTATGCAAATTCAGGCCATCCGTATCATTAGACAAGATTAAAATGAGTGCTGGAAGGTCGGGGTTGCCTACTTGGGAGGCAAGGCATTGATCTGGCCTTCGACCGGATAGATAGCTATTGCTGTTCTAGTCTTCCCTTCTGTATTTACCTAAGATGCTAGACTGGAAGACGGCTATTGGTACTGTATATTTTAATATCCTGCTTAGAGTATCGAATTTACTCTTCTTTCACGTCATCCTGATAGGACCTGGGTATGACCTCGACTGTCATTGAAGAGTGAGATATCCTTCTTAAAACCTCAACCGCGATTGTCATATACAGTGATCAAACTGGTGTTTTTTAACTGACACCTCTACATAATTCATTCCTTTGGGACTCTATTCTTTTTTGGAGGAAATCATCGTCGACTTCTCGCCAAACGGACGTCTATGGAATTCCTACCGCTATGTAGTAATAGAAAAAGTTGGGCACTGATTGGACAAGTTCATATTGATAGACTCTTTTTGGAAGTCGTAGATGGCGATTACAGCTCTTGATGCTATGAAATAAGTTCTTCCACTGCCTGCTTATCCACAGCATAAGGCAATGGAGGAATTTCCTCGATCCATTACGGGGCTTGACGGTATGGTGGTATCAAAATGCAAGAGTTAGAAATATGACTATCGATGGTCGAGTCTGGCTTTATGTTTACTTATTTCAAGCTTATGGTGAGCATAATTATGGAACAGGTTCTCTCATTTTGAGTGCACTACGCCGTCCTCTAGAGAGCTTGCTTTTATTCAACATCAGATTTTCCATGAGGGCGGCGTTACAGCGAGTCTCCTGCCTAAGCAGATACTAGCTTTAGGAATAGCCTGAGGAGTTTTGTCTTGAGCAATTTCTTGGTGAAGAGGGCACCGATATTGATCGTTTCGTGTGGTGAACGTTCAAGCCTGGTCCCAAGAACGTTCATCGGTAGAGCTTATGCGTGGATGGACTGAGAATCGTGCTCTTTCTCATGGTGAGAAGGTGCAACTTCGAAATTGTGGATGGTAAGAAAACTAACTGGGGTCATGTACTTGGTATTATGGTCAAGTGGGCGATTTAGCATTCTTGTAGATCAGAATGGAGGCCGGGGAGACATCACATGTAGATGATGGTCCATTTGGTAGACCGACGAATATACCTACCTCCAATGGAAAAGACCAGAGCTTTTCAGGCTTGATAGCGTTGGGAATCCCTTACACACACTCGACATCAAATTATCAAGGGTTTTCGCTTTAGTGTGTGGTGCGCAATAAAGAAGCCAACTCCTGCGCGTTAATGAATAAAGATGCATGCGAGTGCAAAACAATTCAAGACAAGCTAGGTAGATTTCCCGAGTCTGGACACTCGTACTATCATATAAAATGGTACATATTTTCCCGCCTGTATATGCAGAGAGTACAATATCTTACAAAAGCCACAACCGCTCGTTTACTCTTGCCCAACCGTCACATCGTTGTCCTAGCATGTCCTCCGTTTCCTCTTTTTTTGGTCTTCTCGACTTTAATCCGAAGCCGACTTGAAGTCGGGTTTCAGGACTCCTGACCGCTGAGCAACCCTCTCCCAGTCAATAAGGCTCCACCACGATTCGGCAAAAGCCATTTTGCCACCCTGTCCGCCGGCGCCCACTCCCCAGTCGAGAAGCCAGGCGTGCTCCCAAGTGTTGAGGCAAAGAAGGGGCTCGATATCAATACCACCAGGAGCAAGGTCACCTTCTCGCTTGCGGGCGCCGTGAACCTGGTTGCGGAAGAAGTTCTTGGCAGAGCCGTCCTTGCCAACGGTGTTCATATCAGTGCCCTGGGAGCGCCAGTGGGCACCGGGATAGGGCGAACCGGCGAGATAGGTGGGGAGGAGACGGTAGTCGCCAGGACCGGCCTTGACGAGCCAGACAAAGCCAGGACCGAACATGGCGGAGGCGGTAATGACAAATTCGCGACGGAGGGTCTCAATGGAGGAGAAAGAAGCTTCGAGCTCCTTGCGTAGGACATCGGGCATGGGACTTCCGGTGGGGGAGATGCCCTGGAAGAAGAAGTGGTTGTTATGGGCCATGGAGGCATAGTTGAAGATGGGGGCCTGGTTGGGCTCGCGGGCGGTCATGAGGGCGATGGTTTTGGTGTCCTTGTCCTCGAGCTCGGTGCCTGGAGAGTAATCGAGGGTCAGCAATTGTAGATGACGGTGACAAGAGGCTTCAACCAGTCCCACCAGCCCGACCACATGTGGAGGAGGCTTGCACGAAGCTTTGAAGACGATATCGAGATCAATTGGAGCAAGGAAAAGTACATACCGACAGTCAGAGCATTGAGCTTCTCAATCATGAGCTTCATGTACTCAGTCCAGGCCAAGTTGAAGCCACCAGGGCTCATCAGGTTGGGGACGCCCTGGGAATAATCATGGGGCAGCTCGGGGACGTGGTGGATGGAGCGACGGGCATTGACAGTGCTGCGCAGGCCAAGGCCAAAGGCCAAGCGAGGAGCCCTTAATCTAGGACGAATCATGGCGAATTGTGAGGGAGGAGGGGCCACGAGGAGGGGTGTGGTTGTGTTTGTCGTCGGCTTGTCTGGTCGTATGCTTTGCGCGACGATGCCGACTTCGACTTTTTTGGCGACTCCTTGCTTGATTGGCCTGAGTTGTGAGGTTGAATAATGCGGGTACGTACCGATGAGCGGGTAAGGTGGGCGAGCTTGAATCGGAAAATGGAGCTACTTTACGCCGGACAACTCGGTAGGAACGAGCGAGACAAGATGAGACTAGACTAGGCTTGAAAGATAGTTGTGACTAAGCTTCCAGGAAGGGTATGTGTGGCTTGGGCAGCACATCCACTAACATTGCAGTTTTTACGGGTGTGGCCTGGAGTGCCTGACGTCCATTTCAACAATTCAATTGGAGGTGGGTCTGGTGATGCCTACCAAATGTGCATCAGCCACAATCGCCCCGTTCCAGGCGTCCAGCGGCAGCTGCCCCAGTCAGACGCAGCGAACGAAAACGGCCTCTCCGTCATCACTGGCCCGTCTGCTCCCCCCTCAACTTTCAATACTATATAGGCATCATGGTTTCCAAATATACCCTAAAATATTCTTGCTTTCTCGCTGAATTTTAGACCCGAGATTTGCCTCTTGACACTCTGGCCCCTTGGTGCGTCTAATAAGTGTTTCTCGCTTTTATCTTTTCTCGGCTACGGCGATCCTTCCTCCGTCTGGACGCTCTGAAACACTGCCACTTTCATCACCACTACCACGCCCAAAGTCGTCGAGTCTCTCCACCATCTCTAACGTCCTCTTCTACTCCTCTCGCGCTCTGCCTGAAATAAACCAAACTTCTTGGAAACCTCTTGTTTCCACCCTCCTCCTCTTCCATGCTCCCTCCACCGGGTCTCGAATCAGCCACCACAGCCATCGATCATGTCTCCTCGGTAGCGACCGTTCTCAATATGGCTTCCACCGTCGTTGCCCCCACATCTCCCGACCCTACAGCTTCTTCTGTTTCCGGATCAATATATGAGGAGACTCCCGGCGAATGTCAGCTCCTGGGTTCTTTTGCCCTCCTCGTCCAGGCTGCGCTCGGCGCTCTGGCTCTACTATCTCTGGTATATAAGCGCTGGCGGGAAAGACCTCAACGGCCCGTCAAGATCTGGTTCTTCGATGTCTCCAAGCAGGTGTTTGGCTCTGTACTTGTACACATTGCCAATATCTTCATGTCCATGTTGACCAGTGGTCGCTTCTCCGTCCAGGTTACTAGAGCAGCTCGATCCGAAGACGGCTACACCCCGAATCCATGCTCCTTCTACCTTCTCAACCTCGCTATTGATGTATGTTCAATCTACTTTCAGCCCTCCGAGACATGATGGAATATTGGAGACTAACTGCCTGCACTCTAGACTACACTCGGTATCCCCATCCTCATCATCCTTCTCCGCATCCTCACAGGTCTCGTCCGCTTCACTCCTCTCGGCCAACCCCCTGAGTCCGTCCAATCGGGCCACTACGGTCAACCTCCTAACGCTTGGTGGTGGCTCAAACAGTCTGTTATTTACTTCTGTGGTCTCTTCGGCATGAAGATCTGCGTTTTAATAATCTTCATTATGATGCCCTGGATCTCCAAGGTTGGCGACTGGGCTCTGGGCTGGACAGAAGGCAATGAGAAGCTCCAGATCGCTTTTGTCATGATGATCTTCCCTCTGATCATGAACGCGATGCAATATTACATTATCGACTCCTTTATCAAGAAGCAGGAAACCGACCACGAGTGCTTACCTACCGAGGACCCCGACGAGGAAGGCCGTAGATATGACGACAGTGGAGATGAGACATCGAGAGTTCGCCTTGTTGATGCTGAGACCGACTCTGAGAGTGACGACGAAGCCGCAAAACTCCCTCTCAGGCCTCAAAGCAAGGACAGCGAGTACAATCCAGATGTAGACGGTGACGACGATTGCACTATTGTGGGTAGTAGCTCAAGTGCACGGAACGCCACGGGAAAGATCACTCCGGAGTTGTATCCCAAGGAGTAGAGCAAATTCGAAGACATATTCGAATCTAGGATTCTGCGCTGTATAGTCTCTTTCTCAGTTATTGTTCATTTTTGTGTTTCTTACATTGTTGATTGTCAAGCGAAGGGCACAGACTTGACTTGGATAGATGTGCATTGTTTCGTGCTTCCGGTGGGTTTCTTGTTTCATTTGGCGGGAAGATGGCATAGGCGTTCTATCAAGATGGTGCTCTTTCTATCTGATATGGGGTCGAAGGAAATTGATAGTATTTATACATAGTTCAGATTTGGGCTCGCTGTAATACCCATGCATGAAGGCGTCGTCAGTTTCCGCGTAATCTGTCCCACTTACATGACGATGCACCTGGCATAAAATGAAGGTCTCCATGTGCTGCCTCCCGATTTAATTTGCGGAAAAGAGCCCAAATAAGACAATCGAAGCTCTGTTGGAACAACCGTTCATCTTAATTTTGTCATATTCACTCATCTCTTTTCAACGTTGCCAACATTAGCAGCGAAGCGTCAACACTAACCAACATCAATGTCCCACCCCCCGCTACCGTTTTACAAAAGCCAAATATTCCCTATACCTCCTCCATCTTAACAAGCCACGCCTGAAATGGGGGGTTCATTTGATCCCGTGTCTTATTATGACCCGTGAACCAAATATATCGAAAAGAACGCAAAAGCAAGACATGTGCCATCCCTCTTCGTGACAGACGCAAAAAGGGGCTTATTAGCATTGCCGCTATTGGCGACACCAACACCACCATGCTAAGGATCCAACATGAGAAGACGAATCAAGAAAAATACAAGGAGAATCCAAAAATCGCCCAGCGTGGATATCACTCCCCTAAACGCCACCAAATCAACCTAGACTCCAAACGAGATAAATAAAAGCTGTCGTGCGTGGAATGTATGGTTACAATATTCTTTGAGTTGTGCATATAGCTACACTCTTGTGTCGCGAGCCAAATTACGGCTGGTATGCCTTATATCCGGGATATGAGTCCGCAGTGGGCGACTGGCCGGGCCTGGAGGCTCCCGAATTGAAGTCAAATCCTGAGTTGTTGTTGAGAGGTGACCGAGGCGGGTCCTGCTGGGGGTACTGCCTTTGAGGGACAGGTCGAGGGCCGTAGTGAGGTTCAGGAGCAGGAGAATATGTGCGATGGTTGCCGTATGCCTGCTCGCTTTGGTAGCCGTAGCTATCTTGAATGGCCGGTGTCTTTCGGGCAGCATGGTGGTAGTCGTCAAGGCCGCTTTGCGGAGCTGGAGAACGTGAAGGAGCAACTCCGTACCCATATCCATTGAGCTCGGGAGCTGGGGTCCGGCTTGAAGCGGGAGGTTGCCTCATACCATAACCCTGGTTTGCGTTATCGTGCTCTCCATAGCCGCCGTGAGCGTGAGCGTGAGCTTGATCGTAACCATGGTCGGCGGTCTGATTATATCCATTGTACTGGTTGTATCCGTCGTAGTTGTTTGCTGGAGAGTGTCGGCCCATTGGCGCACTAGCAGTACCCATAGCATATTGATCATGACCATGTTCATCAACTTGGTTGCCTTGATAACCGTATCCCTTGTGATCGATAGGTGAGTATGAATCAGGAGCCTGGCCGTGTCCGTTGAAGTATCCACTGTTGTTACCCTGTTGCTGACCATAAGGGGTTCGACCCTGAGGCATAGTAGATGGTGCGCCGTTCATTGCATACTGCTGTTCTTGAACAGGCGACTTCTTGAGTTGGTCCATCTCGACATCATCATGGAGCCCGACCTTCGTAGTAACTTCCGCCTTTTCCATCGTGGGCATCTCAGGAAGAGCGTCCTCATCATGTTTTGCGCCGCGGATTTCGAACTCGGCATATTTTGGAGGTTCATTTTTCCAATGCTGAGTCTGTGGAGCGAACTGGGTGTTCGCCGATGCGGCAATGGTCGGATTCATGGGTGGCTCTGATCGATAAGCATGGTTCGTCTCGGGTGCGTATGGATCGTCAAGATGCTTGTGTTTGCGGCCGCCTGGAGGATCGCAGCAGCCACAACAGTCACCACAGCACTTAAGGCATTGGAAGCAGCTACAGCAACATGAAAGGCCGCAGCAGCAGCATCGGACGATGCACCATACGATACTGAAGATAAGAAGACCACCAACGACAATAATACCAATTACAGGCCACCTGAGAGAGGATTAGTACAAGGCCAAAGAAGAAAAAAAAAAACCCCCCGAGTGAACATACTTGCACCATGCGACCGACATGCAGTTATCCCAGCTTGAGAGAGCCGTCTTGATGTCAGTAACCTTCTGAGAGGCATCTTGAAGCATGTCCCTCCGGGCCAGTCCAGCGACAAGGCTTCGAGCGACAGCATCCCGGATGAGCTCGAAAGGGCTCCCCCGGACACTTCGGGCCATAGCGACGTCGATTGAAGGCATCGCGTCGCCCTTAGTCCGCTGGCCCTGTACAATAGGAGAGTTTGGCGAGAGGGTAAGATAAAAAGATGCTGAGAAATTTCTCGGCGGTGTTGGGTGACGCAAAGTGCTCGGAAGGGGGTTTCGTTTCAGGTGTCGGCTGGGAGCTTATTATTGCGCGTTCCAGCCGAATGGAAATATCGATTGTGCCACCGCCGACAATATGTTTCTCGCAAATGACGGGGATGTGGAGACTCGAGAGAGATATTTGTGAGATTTTGTCTCTCTTTGGAGGGTTCTGCGGTGGGACGGAATCGTTTGTCTTGGAATGAATGGACGCGGCAACGAAGGCTGGCGATGAGATGTTGTTCAAGTAATAGGCGTATGGGACGGAGAGACTGGGCAAAAACCAAATAGAAGTCGATTAAGGAGAGAAGATCAAAATATAAAGAAGAGACGCTTGCGTCAGGTAAAGACTGCTTTGGTTCAAACGAGAGACAAGACGCCTTAAGGCGACGGCCGTGCAGTTTGTTACGGCTTTCAACTTGGCCCCCTTGGATGGCTGGTGGTTTTTGAGAGGAATAAGAGGAGGTTGAGCCAGTCATTGCAGGAACAGGTCGAGTCGCATGAGAGGGAGGAGACCCCCCCACCAATAGCGCTGAGGAGGCGCCCTTGACGGCTCGGAGGCTTGAAGGAAGCTGGGCCCCAGGGGTCAAGGGGAAATTGACCCGCTGGATCGGCCTGGAGCTAGGGGAACTAACCCCCATCGGTAGCGCTGAAACAGTGGAAACACAGCCAGGCTTCTAGCGACATGCAGCTGCCCGCCTCCACTGGTCCCGCGATAGTCTCCTCCTTCCCCTCCTGCACCTTCCGCTTGGAAGAACAGCGTCGCTCGGCCACTCAAAATGACAGTTCTAAGCTGGACTCGCTGGAGTGACGACAGAGAGGACTACGAAGACGTATTTGAAAGAAGAGGGGAATAAAGTGAATGATGGGTTTTATTTTTATTTTTACGTTTATTGAGAACTTGAGTGGGTGGGTGACAATAGGAGAGTGCTTTGTACACAGCAGCCGTCCTCCCCACCTCTCTCGTTAATTAGCATGAGACCAGACCTAGAGTCCAGGCGAGGTGATACTTGACTCTCAAAGCAATAGAGCAATGGGGTCCATCAATGAAAAACCCAAGGACCTCGCCAACTTGGACTTTCCAGCGGCCGAGACATCTGAGGGAACTTTGTGGGGAGTTCAAGGGCAAACTCCTTTTCTATGGAGGATCCGTCATCGTCATAAGGCCCTTCCAATGCGCCGTAAACCCACTTCAGCTTCTGTTTCTCCTCCATCACGATCTGCACGGCGTTTGCGCATCCGCACATTTGGGGAAATTAATTATTATTATGACATCCCCTACTTCGTGCTCGTGAAGAAGATGTCGCGAAATCTCTTCATCCACCTACTTGTGGCTTGCCTGCTTGCTCCAGAGGGTTTTTTACATTTGCCTACTAGCTCCGTGTAAGCCAGGGGTAACGTACGCCCAAGCCATTCGATGTCCTTCCGAAATGACAGGGTCATCGATCCCAATTGCTCGAGGATCCAGCTGCGAGAAATCGCTCGCTTCGCTTACTACAAGTACTCACACTTTGTACAGATTGTTCCGCAGGACACCGGAGGATCCAGCCCACTCTGTAACAAAGCCAAGACTGCCCATTGAGGAAAATTGCGACACGCCCCAATTTCTTGCGCGGTGAGATCCAAACACTCGCAACACACATACTCATACACACACACATGCACGCACAGAGGCGTGGGTTTGCGAGCTGCGCAGGCGATAAATGTCTGCCAACTTTCGCCTACCGAGGCACCTTGGCATAGCCGATTCGACACCGAGTGTGGCTTGCATGTTTCAATAGACGCCTCACGAGCTACCTGGTTGCCACCCACCCACATGTGCAAAAGACGAGGCGCCGCCTCCGGCTGCTGCAAGCAATTGAAACTAGTATTCATAAGCCTGTCATCTTTCCATGAGCAATAAAAGCGCTGTGGGGGCCGCTTGTGTCAGCCTCGTTCCGTTTATCGACCTATTCTCATGCTGCATTGCATCATTGTTGATTACTCCTAGTGTTATGGACGTTGAAAACGACGTTTCAAGGAAAATTAAAAGATATACATCCTGAACATTCTCACCCACCACTTTCTTTCAACCCTTTTCGACTTCCCCTCCCATCGTTTGTTGAGTAATTACCGTCTTATCATAAAGCCAATCGTAGAATCCGGATGCCAACACGGCGATATCCCAAGCGAGATACCTTCACATTTCCGATCGTGAGCCGAAACGCCTCATTACCCAGCAACTCCCTCCCGATAATCTTCTAGACATGACAGCCCATTCAAGTCACCCACTCCTCAATTCTGGTCTATTCTTTACTTGCCGGGAGGAGGTCCCTGGGGAGGCGTATATACTTGCTCACGCTGGAACGTGCCCTGAGGAGGCTGAATGCCCGACTGCTGATGTCCCCCGGTTGCGCCGGCCGCGTAGTAGCCATCGTTGGTGTTGAAGGTAGTGCCAGTATACTGTGGTTGCTGCTGCTGCTGCCCGTAGGCTGGGGGAGGAGGAGCGGGAGGATATCCGCCATATGACTGTTGCTGGTAGTCACCGCCCTGGGGAGGATAATTCTGGTAGCCCTGCTGGTTGTAGTTGTGCATCTGATGTTGGTTTTGAGTCCCCCACTTGGCACCCTGGGGAGCCATCCAGCCAGTGCCGTACACGGGGTTTGTGCCGCGACGACGTCGACGACGAGCGACGGTTCTGCAGATTTTGGGTTAGCATTGTTTATGCGCCGCAACTTCGGCTAACAGCAGAGGTTAGAGATCATGATGATACGTACAGGCAAGATAGGAAGACAATGAAGAAGAGGCCGACGGCGATAGCGAGCACCACCCAGCGTCCCCAGTTATACCAGTTTGATCGATAACAGCGGCCATCGTGATAGCTGTATCCGGATGGACACACCCAGGCGCGCTTCAACAGATCTTTGAGAGGTTCCATGGCCTGGTCGTGACGTGGAATGAGTTGAATTTTCATTTCCGATGATGGAAGAAGGAAAGGAAAGTTGAATCTGGGTATTTGACGGCTGTGGTCGATCACCTTAGCTTTGGCTGCGGTAAGCGAGTAGCCAAGCTAATAGAGTCGGCTTAATAGTCCCCGGTAAAATAAGCGTGTGGATCCACGTCAACTCTCTGCAGCGGCTTCAAGGTGCAAATGAGCCCCAAATGCTCCGTAGTATGTACCTTAAAAGTAGTCAAAGGTAACCCAGGTGGTGTGGTTCTGTTCGCGCCCTAAAAGGATGAGCGGGTGTGGTGATGATGAAAGATGGGGAGAACAATTGGGTGGAAGGAAGAGTATGTATGATGTAAGAAGCAAGATTTCAGCCACCTGCCCAAAAGGTGGGAAAGAAAGAGGCAGCCAGTGGGCTTTAATATCACGAATTGGACGGGTCCTTGGCAAAAAGCACAGCCAAGACGGTCCGGCAAAAATGGCCAAATGGATGGAAACGGGCAGCGAAAATGTTAGCTGGCGGAGTACCTTGAAGAGACACGAGACCGCCTACGGACGTAACGGGGGATCAAGGTTGCGTGGCCGAGAGCTTTGAGTTCCGACCATGTCTCGACTCGGCATTTCCATCAGTCGATTTCAAATGTTCGTGGCTGTGCTGGAAAAAGTCTGGCAAATCAGCGGATGGATTCACGCATACCGCTCCTCGGCGGCTTGGCTGTGAATGGGGTTGAAAAGTGTACCGGGAGTACTAAGATCGGTTGCTGCATTGCCATGTACGGTTTTTGTCCTCTTCTGCAGCTATGTACTTGTTATCTCTTATTGGCGTGGTGTCTCGGCGGGCCATGTGCCTTCTGTTGTCGGTCAAGAACTACGCCACCTGCAGCAGATCAGACAAGACTCATCTGATCGTCATCATTCTGCCCTTTGTTCCTGTGCCTTGACACCATTTATGGCGTTGGTGTCATCGTTTACGTTCTGCCCTGCTGATGAAGACCCAATCAAGCCATCGAATACGCCCACACGCAAATACGCCCATACGCCCTTGAACCGGCAGATAAGAAATTTTGACAACGAGCTTCTTTCGTAATATTGCTCGCTGAGCCTCAGCATCATCGTCGCCCGTCTCCACATGGCGTCCTGGCTCCGCCTCTCCGTGGTTCTTGGGTGCTGACAAAAGCTTTCCCAACTTCCCAACCCAAGTTCCAGCCTTTGGTGCTGGACGGAGTCGGGATGACTGAGTACTGTATGAATGACCCCGGCCCACCCCCGGCCTTTGTGTCGTCACTGGATCGGACCACTCGAGAATGGAGCGTCGGACCCCCAGGAGCCATTGAGGCCCATGGTTCGTGGGGCGCAGGGCTTCTAGAATGACGACTGCCGTGCCTTACACCTGCTTGCGTCAGGCTGTGGCAAATTCATCGATAAATGAACTACGAGTTCCATTTCACATCGACATACCTTGTCAAGCCCTCCAATGCACACCAAGTAGAATATCCGTGATGAGGCTACCAGTGTTCTAAATATGCGATACTGAATCCGGCATTTTTTTTGCGTCGCATTTCGGCTGCTTTTGAAGAGAGCAACTTTCGCATTACCGGAAAATTTCCAGGTAGGCCTAGAGACCCAGTTGTATGAACAAATTTCATTAGAGAGTATCAGGTTTAATTGTATCATAGCTAATGATAGGTAATCGCTTTCGAGGAACAAGTAGAAAGAAAATTAGAGCCACGAGGACGACGATTGTGTCAACACAATAGACAAGGATACATATCGTCGTCGCCCGTTCAATCTCCCCCCATCAACTCATTGCGTTCCAATCCTGTAATCCCAATCCTGAGCAAGTCGGATGGCGCTTGATGCACCATCCCATGCGTCCCAATCCCAAACCCCATCTTACCCTTCCGTATAATAATTTCCACGCTGGTGACCCGAGGTGCGCCGACCTACGTCACCAGTCAAGCTTTTCCCGCTCCAAAAAGTTCAAAGACTGGTTCGTCTCAATACGCAGGCAACGCATTTATTTTGCCTCCAAAACGCCGCCATTGGCACAAACATAATATGAGAACAGAGGAACGCCCAAAACTCCCTTCTCTTGTCACACGCTAAGGAAATCGATCGTTATTCGTGGCCGTGTAGTGTCGTGATGTGTGATTTAGATGGCGGAATAGGTTTAGAGGCCAGGCTTGGGGAAGGAGTAACGGTTGCGGCGGAGCTGGTCGGAAGTTCTCATGTTGCGCTCAGCGGCTTGCTGAGCCTGCTGCTTGGCGGCAATAGCATTTATCTTCTCACGAGCCCTGATGAGACTGCTGTTGTCCTGTTGCTTGAGCCTGGAGCGAATATCGTAGAGGGCTATAAGAGTTGCGGCTCGCTCGGCATCATCCTCAAACTACATGATCGATAGTCAGCGTCCAGGTTCCTATGTAGGGCGTGTATGGATGAATTCTGCTTACATCGGAGTCTCCTCGTCGGGGAGTGCCAGGAGCGGAGTTGGCGGCAGATCCGGAGCGGGAGCTGGGGGAGTTGATGAGAATTCGGCGCCCAAATTTGTCAAACTTTCCCTCGTGAGAAAAGGCGCGTTGAAGTCCTGAAGGACGAAGCTGGTGGGAAGAACTAGAGGAGATAGGGGCGGAGGGAGCATGATCATCGGATCTGGAGCGTGTGATCTGAACGACGGGTGTGTTGGCGTTGACGATGGCAGCTGCGGCTTCGGGTTCCTGGGAGTGTTTGATTAGTATAAGGCACCAGGGTCGGAGGAAAGAGGTTGGGGCGACGGCAACATACAGCGACGCCAAGGTTGCTAAGATCAGCGAGAACTTGGGAAAGTTGAAGGCTCTCCATTTCCTTCAGAGCGGGCGGGTATTCTTCTATGTGTGGTGGTTGAATCGATAAAGTCGGGGTTGAGGAGGTCTTCGTAGCAGGCCCATCAGCAGTTGGTTGAGAGGCAGTTTGGTGTGAAGAGTCAAAGCTCGGGGTGGAAAGGGGGAGGAGATGACGAAGGTAAAAGTGAAAAACAAGAATGCCGGGAAAGGTAGGAGACGGCGGGAGGCGATGGGAGAGAAGGCGGCGGTGGTGGTGGTGAGTGAGTTTTTTCGGTTTGGATTGGAAGCGGCAAGCTTTCAGGACACCCTCCCTCTTCTCAGGCTTTGTGTGGTGTGTGTGTGGTGTGTGGTGTGGTGTGGTCACAGTGGGGAGATCAGTGGGTTTGGTGGGGTGCCAGCGTGGAGAGGACTGACCGAATGCCTCTCCGGCAGTGGCCACATTCGCGATCCAGTTTTATATTTGGCTGCCCATTTTCTTTTCATTTCTGTCGTTGGTGTTTGGACGCGCTTGGGGTTGCAAACATCCCAGCTATTACTTCCCCGATGCGGTCTGGGTCAATCGGAGAAGTCCACCGCCACCGGCCGGCCGGGGTTGGATGGGGGGCAGCGGGGTTACCGCTTCACCGGATAGGCCACAGTCAAAGACATGCTGTGTTTGCCTGAGTTATTATGTGCAATGTCAGGATATATTTTTACTGATTATCATTGGATTTATTATGCACGTGCATGCAATCGTCTGTGTTTATGAAGTGATTTCGCTTGGGCTGTTGGCATTGGCATTGGCATTGGCATTCGACATAGATGAACCAATTTTCAAAAGGAGTCAACCGTTTGCACAAACCAAATTCTAACTAATTCAGGCAGACGGACGCGGGCATGAAATGCAAATTTTGCTAAGACGTTGACTGGCTGGCAGAAGTCGAGTCAAGTTGGAGGGTTGCAACAGCCTGTTCCCGGACGCCGGCTCCCGCCGGATGCATCGTTGCCTCCTTGGGGAAGACGAGACTTACCCTCTGACCCCCTTCCTATATCTGATTGCTTCTCAATCGTCATTATTCAACCTGTGACTGCTGGAAGCTACATGCCGCAATGGTCGCGTTCTGCTCTTCGAATGAGGAAGCTTGTAAATTGGACTTTGGGTTGAAACTCCGTGGCCCATGCTACTACTAGCATCCTGGATTATGCCTCCTCCTTTTCCCTCCCCCAGACCCCACCACGTCTCCATCGGCAAATCTTGCAAAATGGCTTTCCGAGAGGCCGGGGTGAATGACGACGTGGAGAATTTAGGCGCTTGACCTTCCCGTCACTCCCGCTCCAGTAACAAGATTACCTCCACACGAGCGATTCCAGTGATGGTGCAGATGACTCTCAATTCCAGGCTCCCAAACTCTGCTCGGGTTTCAGCTCGTTCCATGTCATCTTGCCTGTCAACTCAATTTCAGAGTTCCAGTTCAGCGATGACCTATGATTTTGTCACGCTCCCCTAGAACATCCCCCTTCACCGCTCTCCTCACCGAGACCGTATTGTGTGTGTTGCTTCCCCCCTCCCTTGAGAGGCGTCGATGGCTTGTTAGTGGGGGGCTAATAGTCCGCCCCCAGCGAAAGCTTGGTGCATATGATTCAGTAGGTCTGTTGCGCTATCTTTCTGCCTGTGAAAGCTCCCTGCTTAATGATGAATGCGTAGGCTTTGTGCTCGCATGCCGGACAGGGGGAGTGCTGTCTGCGGGTGGAGGGAGCCCTGGGAGCAAGCTGCATCAATTCTTCCATTCCCCAGAGCATGGCAGCGGCGAGTTGATCCCTGTTGACCAGGAATTATTCTGCATCTGGATCTGTGTGTTCGCGTATTCTGGGAATCGACGGTCTTGTAGTGCGTCATCCGTCCCGTACAACAGGGAGCTTCCCCGAGGTTTCCCTATGATGTGCACGCGTGAGCAAGACATTTGCCGTTCTAGGTAGGCCATTCTCGCGCCACACAAAACAAACACTTCCCTCCAGAAAAGTGACCGTGAGCCTCCTCCGAATCCATCCGATATCGCTGGCACATGATCAAACTTCTTTGAACCCTTCGCGACGTTGCATCTGCCACTATATCCACTTCCCCGCAAACTCGGATCCCTCTCACACACCCTTAACATCTACCAACTCCACTCCCGATCTCACGGTAATAGCTAACCCAACCGACCCTGATCAGTCAGCCTTGTCTGGTTTTTGATATGGGACCCTGGCTGTGATGCTGCTCTCCTGTGCATCGCAATGTATTCTTCGTCGGAAGTCCGAAACCCCGAGTTTGATACGACCCTGCCGCCTCGATAATCGAGCCTCGTAGCGACCCGGCTGCAGCTGGAAGTGTATCTACTCCGTACATACATACGACCTGCAAAATGCATTCTGGTAGACCAGGTCTATACACCACCTTTTCTCGGAGCTGACCGTTCTACAGTCTTTGAAGCTTGCCCTCGTTCGTAGCATGCACCAAGAGCGTTTACTGGTCATCTCCGCAATGTCGCGTGAGATTGCGGCGCCAGCTTCATCCTCACCTTGACCCGCCCCCCACCGCGTTGATCGGAACCGGCCCCGCCTGTACCCACCGCTGCCCCGTTTGTACCCGGCCCGGTTTGGGCCCCTACAGGTACACCGCCGTTGAAGAACAGAGAAATCATATACGTGTTTATGTTCCCAGGAAGATTCTGGTACCAAGTACTTAGTCTCATCTTTTATTAGACTTGGAAACCAATTTGCCTATGTCGTCAACTACTTATTACCGAGTGGCGCCGTAGGATAACTGTTCAATGTGACAGCATCCATATCGAAACTTCGTAATCATCCACATATTATGTTACGATGATTAGTTCTTTGACTCTTTAGCATAGACGAAGATTTCCAGGAGAGCTCTTTAGCGATGTCTTCTCCCGTAGTTTATGTAATTACTTCGTACTCCGTACGAATTGCATCTACAATAATCCGTTGATACAAGGTCAGACCCATATTTTCTCATCTCCAAACCAGTGGCCCCAGTGGTACTAGGTTGCTCGCCTCCGCCACGCGAAACTCTGAAATTATTACGTAGTCACTCCCGATATCTTTTCCCAGATCTCAAGATATTGTCAGCTGTAAACGCTGCTCGTTGGCACTGAAGAAATAAACCTGGCTTCTTTCTCTTCCAAGTCAAAATTCTCAATCACCCCCTTCTAACCAGCCGTTGTGACAACCTCCGCCTTGTATCGGAGAATGGCGCACAACATTTGGGCAATTCCGCTTCAACTCAACAGCTTCAATACCATAGTTGCCTTCCTGGGAGGGTTTATATCACTATTCGGCTTGGTTTCTTATCTCCTCAAGGAGAATTACTACCTCTCTGAAGCCTGTAAGTTGTCGCGGCTATCGTCTACCTTTTGCCACAACCTGCGTCATTTTGGGACCAATGACCGAGAGGGCAATATGAATGCTGATACTAGAGTTATGGGAATATAGTAATCGCGCTCTTAGTCGGCGTGGGTTTTGGACCTCATGGAGCCAACTTTATCCAACCAAAGGACTATGCGCAGTGCCACAAGGAGGGTGTCTCAGAGCTCGAGTGCCAGGAGAACTTGGACACAATCACACTCAACTTCTCGCGCCTAGTTCTAGGCGTACAACTTGTCCTTGCCGGTGTCCAACTCCCTAGCAAGTACCTGTGGAAAGAATGGAAGTCCATCCTTCTCCTAGTCGGGCCGGGCATGACAGCCATGTGGTTAACCACAAGTGTTATCGTTTGGGGTTTGACTGGACAGCCCAGCTTCCTGCACGCCCTCGCTGTGGGTGCGTGTGTAACACCAACTGATCCCGTCCTCTCGGCAGTCATCGTGAAGGGGAAGTTTGCGGATCAAAATATCCCCAAGGACCTCCAGGATCTTATCACTGCCGAGTCTGGTGCTAATGATGGCCTTGGATACCCGTTCCTTTTTTTCGCTCTGTATCTCATCAAATATGTTGGCTCCGGTGCCACATCTGGAGGTGCCGGGGATGCAATCGGCCTCTGGTTTGCTTTTACTTGGGGGTACACAATTATCCTTAGTATTATATGGGGTGCTGTTGTGGGCTGGGTTGGCAAGGAGCTTCTTCACTGGGCTGAGGAACGTAACTACGTCGATAGGGAGAGTTTTCTCGTCTTCGCTATTGCCCTCGCCCTTTTTGTCCTCGGCACCTGTGGATTAGTTGGTACTGATGACGTTCTTGCTTGCTTCATCGCAGGAAATACTTTTACTTGGGATGACTGGTTCCGACTAGAAACTATGGATGACTCTCTGCAGCCGACCATCGATATGCTCCTCAACGTCACCATTTTCCTATGGTATGGCGCATACCTTCCCTGGACTAGCTTTGATGGCGACTCTTTGATGCCTACCTGGCGCCTCGTCGTTTTGGGTGTTCTGGTGCTTCTACTACGGCGATTACCTTGGGTCTTCGGCATGCACAAGTGGATTCACCAGATCGAAGAGGTCAAGCAAGCAATCTTCGTAGGCTTCTTCGGTCCTATTGGTGTCTCTGCAATCTTCTACCTTTTTATCAGCTTGGAGTTTATCAAGGAGCATCTGAGCGACGAGGACGGTGTTCCTAGGAGCGATGTGAAGGATCTTGGGGAGATGATTCGGATTATAGTCTGGTTTCTTGCTGTCTGCAGTGTTGTGAGTATAGGCGACCTTATGAGTTCTGTCGATTTGCTAACCCTATGTTCCAGGTCGTCCACGGACTGAGCATCCCTCTTGGAAAAGCAGGATATCTCGGACCTCTGGCCTTGGGTCGTGTGCTCAGTCAGAGCCTTAGTGATGAACCCCATGCTGTAGAGGCACGACGGAGGATCCCCATTGTTGGGAAATACCTCGCTCGTTTTGGGAAGAAAGACGCTGGGCCTCGCACTACACCTAATATCCATCAATCCTTTGTCATCTCTGACCCTCGTCCTTTTGGACCGACGACGGTTGCGGAGGCGAGAACTGCGCAAATGGACAACCAAACCGGAACTAGTACTCCAATTCCGCGAGACCGAGAGATTCGATTCCACGATGAGGTGTAAACAAGCGTAGCACAACGACAATAGACAGGGAGGCATACCGCTGGAATATTGCCCGTGTTTAATGAATTTGGGCGTTGCAAATACTTTCTCACACTTACCTATTTAATAAAGCTGTGCAAAGAGGGCGAGACTATCGCTTGTAGAAATGACGTTAGTCACTCTAGGCTCTTAAATGAAGGCCCAAAGGAACCCGGTCTATGAAGACTGCTTCCGATATGTAGATTTTTTTCTCTCTCTTTATTTTTAAACAAATAAAACAAGAATAAATCATCGGTTTACCCGTCTCAAACGCCTCTGCGAGCTGTCTATTCCAAAGCAGGAGAGAATATGATGGAACTATTGCTTCGTTGTCCTACTGAACACTACTGTTAAGGCCAATAAAAAATTGGCTAAACTTGTCTATTCTACCAAACACCACTTTGTGTGTTTCTGTACACAGCATCAGAACAGCCTTAGAAGTAGTCCCATAGCGTCTTTCAAGCTAGATAGTATTCGTATTCTGCCTCCTAGTAGTTCTTATATAAAAACCCATTATTAAAACCGAAGTGAACACAACGTCCAAGACACACAGACCTCGAATCACTGCTTCCGAAAGGAGACAAGTAAGATAGACAACCACCCTCATACGTCGTCAAACATGGCTAAATTTCCAATTGCCAAGACCGCAATCGTGTTAGGCTGCTATTTGCCCGGTGAAATTGCCGACTGCTGGCTTAGAAAGCTTCGCATCTGGAACCAAAACCAGTATAATGGCTCGAAGTCTCCAGCGCGATCTCTAAGCACCGATACTCAAGTCGTACAGCCAACCTACGACGTCACCGTGGTGAACTCACGAGGGCATCCCGGCACCTCAACGGTCGAGACAAACTTTGAGCAGATAAACCCCCAGCTGTTCTCTTGAAAACCAGTTATTATTGTGCTTCTTTCAAAGCACTATAACCGTCCATTCCACTATTTCTGTGTTACTTCCCAATTCCCTGGTGTCGCTGAAGGTATCGCCAAAATGGGACCTCCCATTCACCTCGGACCGTAGATAGCTTTCCTGGGGCACAAATTGCTTGAGGTAGTCTTCATCGAACTTACGATTGCTCCCTGGGAGAACCGGGAGAACCAGGTGAAGAGGCCTGCCTCACGAAA
This sequence comes from Mariannaea elegans, assembly GCA_930272665.1. NCBI lineage: Eukaryota > Fungi > Ascomycota > Sordariomycetes > Hypocreales > Nectriaceae > Mariannaea > Mariannaea elegans. The sequence goes on from CAKNEU010000034.1 coordinate 217,351, forward strand.
GATTATCTGAGATCAGTTGCAGATGACCTCTTTGCCGACAACCTGAAGTTGGCGGATAATTCCTTTTATGGTGGCCCTATCAGAGGAGCTTTTTCACTCTTAGCCGATCAAATTTAACCGTGAGTGGCTGTTGGGGTGCAGTAGTTCCAATTATTTTGGCAGAAGGGGCAAATAAATCGATGAATTAAATACTGCTGGCCAAGTACTATTGCTGCACAGCATTCCCGGCCTGAATGCGAGTCTTTACCCTCCTCACTCTTGTCCTCCGCAACATTTACAGTTTACGTACGCCTAGTTTTACTTGTGACACAGAGAATATGTCAGCAAGAATTTCACTGCGCATTCCCTTTTCTTTTCCTATCCATAGTCATCCTCTGCACAACTACTGAGCTCTCTGTCATTCTGCTTACTGACATGAACGACAGACGGCCTTTCTCCTCTTTTCCAATGCATCAACAACCTCAGATCAAGTATCAAGCTGGATAGTGGTATCTGAGCTACTCAAGCATACCAAACGTCGAGTCCGACGAAACCGATCACGCTGCAAACTGGTTGAGCTAACCAGGAAGGGGAGATCCCAGAGGGCCGTTTGACTCGCCTCAAGCTTGATACCTGAGAGTGCAACGAAAGACCTTGATGACTTTCAGAGTTATAACATAGAATGCAGACTTACCTGGTAGGCAGATCTGCGTGTCATTCTCCAGGGAAATGGCAAGAATGCAAAGATCTTTACTGATACAAAGGACCACATTTTCAATGTTGATATGTCTGTCACGCCTTCAGATCACACCAGCGCCCACCGCAAGGCCATTGTCAGTACTAGTATTAGAAGCACTGTGTACTGGGTCCAGATTAAAGATCACAAAAAGGATCGTATCAAGGATGCTTGTCTAGAGCAATATAGCTTCGTTCTACCTCCTATGCCTTCTCAGGAAGGTGGCGCTCCAAGAGATTTTCTCAAGAGATGCGGCCATATCGACTGTGGTAGTCTATTGATATCATCCGGCCGTTTTATATTCTGTAAAATAGCCTTCTCGGTGGAAGGTGATACTCTAGAGGGTATTCTCAAGATATATACCTACACTATACCTATTTACCTAAAGTACTTTACTATTAATTATAGTAAGTCTATTAATAATATCCAGGCTCTATATATTCTTTGAAATAACCTTCGCAAGGGAAAATAATACTCGAGAAGGTATTCTCAAGATACAGGTCCACGAAACCATTTGCCTTAAGAACTTTACTATTAGCTACGGTAAGCCTATCAATATTATCTGGCTTTTGAATAATCTACAAAACAATCTTCTCAATAATAACCACAATCAATTTATTAATACCAGGACGCTTTATAAGCAGTGCTCTCTCAAGATTAACACGGGCAAGACTAGTAAGGATTTTACATGTAGCCAAGACAACAGCATCATTTTTTTTTTCTAGACAAGTCGGGTCGGGTTAAGTTCTAGGATGTTCGTGAACTAGCTGCTGTCGAGGGAGGCTCAGATCCTTAAGTTCCCTTGCCTGCTCTTAGTTTCCCAGCCCCCTAATGTTGCTAAGGATATTATCAAAATGGGATCTCCCTGTCCACCTATAACCTTAGGTGACATTCTAAGGCGTAAATCCTTTGAGGTGACCCTTATGTAACTTAAAGATTGCTTGCTATCTACAACCTGAGACCTATCCAAACTAGTCAAATAATATGATGCCCTTCCCATGTGGCATAACTCAGCTAATGATCACCTCCATTGAGCTACTACCTTGAGAGGTTTCCCTTCCTGCAACTTTTAACCTTTCGATAGGAGAGCTTACTCAGATAAACAACAGGTATGTAGCTCGTAGGACTGTGGTGCGCCAGTGATAGTAGCTCCAACAGAAAACAGATTATGTAGCGGTCGTCTGAAGTGAGGTAGAAAGGGTTAAGATTCTTCTGCTTGAGCTGCCCCTGGAGCATAACCAGACCCAACGGAATTACCTTCCCAAAACAGGAGCCTTGGGTAGCTACCACCACCCTTCGTCAGCACCAACGAGCGGATTATACAGTAACATGTCCGCAGCTCGTAGGTAGATCACTATTTGTTAAACAATTGTAAAGAAAATTCAAGGTACTTATAATTCAAAGACCTTTACTAATAAGAGTAATCATAGGACATCATCGCCCGCGCCAAACCCATTGCTTTCCCGGGAGCCAGTTTCCTGCGGGATATGCAGCAATTTAACCAAAGCCATAACCCAATTCTTCCTTCTCCTTCACTAACAACACATCGTGGTATTCCATCATTCCTTTTGTTTCGCTCAAAAGCAAATTAGGCCTTCTCAATTCGGCAGACCAAATCAGAGCCGTCGACCGAGTCGCCCTCACGAACGTGGAGGCTGGCAACCTTGCCGCTGTGGGGGGCGGAGATGACCATTTCCTATAAAGAATTAGTGATGACTTCAAATCATAATAGAACGCAAGTAAACTTACCATCTTCATGGCGGACAGAACGGCAAGAGGGTCACCCTTCTTGACCTCGGAACCCTCGTGAACTCGGAGCTCAACCAGGACACCAGACATGGGAGCACCGACCTGGCTTGAGTCGCCAGGATCAGCCTTGGGTCGGCTGATGTTCTCAACGGCAGCCTTCTTGTCGACAACAGTGACCTGTCGGACTTCACCGTTCATCTCAAAGAAGACCTCACGTTGACCAGTGTTCTCAGAGAGAGGACCGACAGCAAGAAGCTTCAAAATAAGGACCTTGCCCTTCTCGAGCTCAACGTTGAACTCCTCGCCAATCTCAGGTCGAGTAAGGAAGTACCGGGTAGGTAGGACGGAGAGATCACCATACTGCTGGCAGAACGTCTTGTAGTCCTCAAAGACCTTGGGGTACATGATGTACGAGGCAATGTCGCACTCAGTGACGGGACCACCAAACTTCTTGCCGAGCTCTCGCTTGGTCTTGGCGAAGTCAACAGGGTCAAGGAACAGACCGGGGCGCTTGTCAAGCTTCCGTCGACCACGGAGGGCGTCAGTGCGAAGAGGCTCGGGGAAGCCACCGTAAGGTTGACCCATCATACCCTCGAGGAATTCAAGGACAGATCCGGGGAAATCAAGCTCAGAAGCACGGGCCTTGACATCCTCGGTAGACAGGCCGTTGGAGACCATGAACTGAGCAAGGTCACCGACAACCTTGGACGTAGGGGTAACCTTGACGATGTCACCGAGGAGGTCGTTGGCATGCTCATAGGCCTTCTTGGTCTCAAGCCACTGAGATCCAAGACCCAGCTGAGAGGCCTGGAACATCATGTTGGTCAGCTGACCACCAGGAATCTCATGCTCGTACACCTCGGGGTCGGGACCAGCAAGGTGAGCCTCGAAGGGAGAGTAGAGCAGGCGGAGCTGGGACCAGTAGACGTCCAGGGCGCGAACCTGGTGGACATCCAGGCCAGGGTCGAGTTCGCTGCCCTCGAGCGAGGCGATGATGGCGTTGATGCTGGGCTGCGAGGTCATACCAGAGAGACTGTCGGTGGCAGCATCAACGGCATCAGCACCAGCCTTGGCGCAAGCAACCATGGAGGCAACACCTGTGCCGGCAGAGTCGTGAGTGTGGACATGGATGGGAAGGTCGGGGTACTTCTCACGGATAGAGCCGATGAGAAGGGTGGCGGCATGGGGCTTGAGGACACCAGCCATATCCTTGATGCCAAGAACGTGAATGTCCAGGGCAACAAGCTTGTCGACAAGTTCGAGATAGTACTTAAGGTTGTACTTCTTCTTGGGGTTAAGCACTGAAGAGATTATTAGCAAGTGTAATACAGAAGGGGGGAAAGGGAGACCTACTGTCACCACTGTAGCAGACAGTACCCTCAACAACACCGCCAGCCTTGTGAACGGCCTTAATACCGACCTCAAGCTGGTCAACATCGTTCAGGGCGTCGAATACTCGGAAGATATCAACACCGTTCTTCTTAGCCTGGTCGACGAAGTGCTCGATAGCATTGTCAGGCAGCGAAGCATAGGCGACACCGTTGGCACCGCGAAGCAGCATCTGGAAAGGAATGTTGGGGATCAGCTTTCGCATCTTGCGGAGTCGGTCCCAAGGGTCCTCATAGAGGAAACGCATGGCGACATCAAAGGTGGCACCACCCCAGCACTCTAGAGCGTACAGGTTGGAGAGGGCGTGGCTGGTCTCCTTAGCAATACCGAGTAGATCGACGGTACGGACACGAGTGGCCAAGAGAGACTGATGAGCATCACGCCAGGTAGTGTCCATGAGCAGGCAGCCCTTGTAGTCACGGACAGCCTTGGCAAAGGCCTTGGGGCCCTGCTCAAGGATGACGTTGCGCCAACCCTTCTGGCAAGACACGGTGGTATCGATCTTGGTGCCATCAGAGGAAATGATCTCAGGAATGTTGATCTCCGACTTGAGCTTGGGTTCACCAATCTGGCCCTTGATGCTGCTACCGTTGACAGCAACATCACCAAGGTAAGCAAGCAACTTCTGGGCACGGTTCTGACTGCCAATGAGGTCGAAGAGCTCAGGGGTATCGTCGATGAAAGTGGTCCAGCAGTTACCATCGATAAAGACCGGGTGGGTCAGGAGAGAAGCAAGGAAAGGAATGTTGGTCTTGACACCACGGACTCGGAACTCGATAAGAGCTCGAAGCACCTTTCTGCGCGCAATCTCATACGTGGATCCATGGCACGTGGCCTTCACGAGCATTGAATCATAGAAAGCTTGCATCAACAGTTAGTAGGTAGATCGTAGGACTCAGGAGACGCGAGGAGAGGTTATAGGAAGTAAGGGAAAGACTCAGAGGTGGTGGGTTGAGAGGGAAAGTATGTATACTTACGAGTGATGACAGCACCGGCAAACCCGTTACCACCATCCAGTCGGACACCATTACCACCGGAAGAGCGATAAACTTCAATTTTACCGGTGTCAGGCTGGAAACCGAGGGCAGGATCCTCAGTGGTGATTCGACATTGGATGGCGAAACCACGAGTAGAGATGCGGTCCTGGGTCAGACCAAGCTGCTGGAGAGTAGCACCGGCAGCAATCTGGATCTGAGCGGCAACAATATCAATGCCAGTGATCTCCTCAGTAATGGTGTGCTCAACCTGGATACGAGGGTTGATCTCAATGAAATAGTAGCGGTTCTGCTGGTCAACCAGGAACTCAGCAGTACCAGCATTGCGGTAGTTAGCAGTCTTGGCAAGGCGGACAGCATCAGCAAGGATACGATCGCGGACGTCAGCGGGGAGATCCTTGGCAGGGGCAATCTCAACGACCTTCTGATGTCGTCGCTGGACGGAGCAGTCACGCTCATACAGGTGGACAATGTTGCCGTGGTTGTCACCGAGGAGCTGGACCTCAATGTGCTTGGGCTTGTCAAGGAAGCGCTCAACGAAGACGGTACCGTTACCGAAGGCAGTCTTGGCCTCGGAGGTGGCACGCTCGAAAGACTCCTGCAAGCTCTCCTGCTCACGAACGACACGCATACCTCGACCACCACCACCGAAGGCAGCCTTGATGATGATAGGGAAGCCATACTGGTCAGTGAATTCCTTGACTTCCTCGAATCTTTCGACGGCACCCTTGGTACCAGGAACGACGGGGACATTGGCAGCGAGAGCGAGCTTTCGGGCGGAGACCTTGTCACCAAGGGAATCGATGACATCGGGGGAGGGTCCGATGAACTGGGGTGTGGGGGTCAGTGCACAGGAACGACATAAACTGGTGGGGCTAAGGGAACTCACAATAAGGCCCGCCTTCTCAACGTTGCGAGCGAACTCGGCGTTCTCGGACAAGAAACCGTAACCTATCAATTTATTAGCAAGGCGAGCGAGCGAAATTATTGGGAACGAGATGGAACCTACCGGGATGGATCATCTGCACACCGTGCTCAACGGCAATCTTGATAATTTCGTCGCCAGCCAGGTAGGCGCCGACAGGGGTGTACTGTCCACGCTTACCAATGACGTAGGCCTCATCGGCCTCTGTTGGGGGGTCAGTACAACAAACAACCAAGACAAATTTGGGTCATGTTTCATACTCTGTCGGTGCATGCTCAGGCGGTCCTCATAACTGAAGACTGCAACGGTGTGCAGTGACAACTCATGAGCCTGTACAGAAGCGATTGGTCAGCGCAAAGGTCAGATGATGGTGGTCGCAGCGCAGGGTCAACTCACAGTTCTGAAGATCTAGCAAGTGAATGGTGGGTCAGTTTGGCAGTTTCTAATACAGGGCGGTCGGGTGGATGGAAAGAATGGATTGTCATACACGAATGGCTATTCACATGTTAGCGATTGCGGGTCCCTCGAGGTTCATGGGTTACCGGTGACTTACGAATTTCACCACGGTTGGCGACTGTTGAAAAACAAGAGAATAGAGTCAGTACATGTTCCTTCAAAATTGGCCCGAGACCAATTGAGACCCCATTGACAGGCCCGAAGCTCGGGGAATCCTGTGGTCACTCACCAAGAATTTTCTTGACGTGCATGATGCTAGAGTTGGCCCGAATGTGATGGACCGTGTTGGCAGCCTTGGGCTCCTCGACCTCCTCTTCCTCGAAGACATCGTTGAAGGTGAGGGGCTGCTGGGGGGCACCGGTGGCAGTCATTTTGGGCGGTTGATTGAAAGAGGAATTGGTGGTGATGGAGGCTACAGGGCGAGGGAGGAAGCTTTGGCGGGGGAGCTTTGTCGGTGATGGCGGGGTCCTTGGGAATGGTGGGGTACCGAGCACGCTTGTTCGGTATGAAGATACCGCGACAGCTCTTCCAGCTCACGAATTGGCCACAATATTTTTCCCAGAAGCGCAGGACACGAGCTGTTAGGCGTAGTAGATACTCGTAGCAGAGGATGGAGAGGTTGAGGCTTAGAGGGGAGAGAAGGAGAGGAGGAGAAAGCAGGAGGGGGAAGGGGTTTTGTAGGACGAATTTAGGCCAAGCTCTGGCGCAGCTCAGACTCAAGACTCGGTGGTACACCCGGGGGCCGGCCGGGGAAAGAAGCTACCTCTCGTCTTTCATCTCACTCCATGCCTTCCCAGCTATTCTCACACCCCCCAGCCGTCTCAGAAGAGTGTGTGAGAGCTACGTGCCTTTGGTAGTCCCAATGAGAAAGAAACCGCTAGTGGGCGGTTAACAGCGCCTCTTGTGGATGGGGAACTGGGGTGTACCTAAGTTAGAGCATGCTTTCCCAAGCGTTGCCACTTTTTTTTTTTTTTTTGGTCGCCCGAGAGGAAAAAAAGTGCAATCCCAGACATCTTCCACCTCCACACCATAGGTAGTACACAGTAAAGTGGCTTCTTAGTTCGGTGATTTGCTAGGGACTCCAGGGTCTTGGGGATACATTTTACGTAGCATTTCTAGGAAAGCAATGTCATAGCTGGGGGTGAAACTTGGCACTTTGCCGCCCTCCAATATCGTGACTATTCCGCGCCTCCGCGCGCGAAAGTTGACAGTTCCCAGAGTAATATCCAGCTTGTGACCTCTTTCCCTTGGCAGCCTTCATATGCCATACCGATCAACAAGGGGGGTGTTCATCTGGGATTCACGGATCTATGGAAATCTTCAAGGGCACTGAACCGGGCCGGTCATGTCTGCTTGCTGCAGCATCGGACATCTGCAGGCGAGCAAGCAACAGCCGCGTGCCGGGGGAGCGAAGCGTCATAACAAGTGGAGGAGGAGGATGGTCGTGCAGCAGAAGCAACGACATCAGCAACGCCGCTGCAGGATGGATAAAATAGCCTTCACTGCCGCGCCTCTCCCGGAAACTGGCAAATTGCACGGACCTGCGGGCATCGAAGAGGTATGGGGTTGGGGACGTGACAGGAGAGAAAAATAAAATAAAAATAAAGGCATGGGGGGTGTGTGAGATGTGAAAGTGAACAACACGGGCAATGAGGTGTGAGTGGGATGTGGTTATGGTCACCAGGTCCGGCCGGGGCGGAAGATGATGGGATAGGACAGGAACAAGGCAGGAAAAGAGGTGAGAGGATAAGACGAAAATGGGTCATATCTTGTTGTATGGCTGATGGGTGGCTGAATGGCTCGACACAAATGATTCATTTACGGCATCCGCCGGTGTCAATTCTATCAGTTGGAGCTGGGGGAAACCAACAAGTGACGGGACCTGACTATGGGAAAATGGAGACATCTCGGCCTTGTTTGCGACGAAAGCGCCCTTGACGCAACTCAAGATACACACCCAATCTATTTTGCTCATAGTTTAGCCATTGGCCAATCAGACTCCGCCGATAGTCGGCGGCGGCCTTTCCCCTCCATGACTTGTTTCTCATCTCGCCTCAACCATTGGCAGCATTTTCCTGAGCCCTATCTAACTTCTGAGTAAATACATATTGTTGAGTCTCAATTCAAGCGTTATCGTTTCCTTCCAACGCCGATGGTTCACCGGTCACCGACCACCGATCGTTCTTTCCTTGACGATGGTGTGGTCCAGATGACCTGAAGAAATTTCTTTTTTTGCTCATCCTTCTCCTCCTCAACAATCCTTGGTTCGTATTTTCGTCCACGTAGGCCAGCAACACGCGCCTTACCTCTAGAGGTTGTCCGCACCTCACACTTTACCTCTAGAGGTCGTCCGGACCGCACCTTGCCTCTAGAGGTTGTCTGCACCACACCTTACCTCTAGAGGTTCAACGTCCCACACGCCTGAAGCCGGCGTTGCGCCCACAATCTGTGGTTTCGCCATGGCTTACCATACCATGGACAAAGGGAAGACCAGTCAAGGATCCACGTTTGCTTCGCCTTGGCCAGTCATTAATGCCGAGGATGTACCACAAACGAGCACTTGGGTCAAACACCCTGCTGTGAAGTCCTCGACCCTGAAGAAACCCGCTCAGCCCTTGATCCCTGTCCCGCAGCTCTCCCACACACAGAGCCTCAGCATGTAGTATTGTGTAATTAGCTGGTGGTATATCCTGCCGGCGCGTGCATCTTGCAGTCAGCCATCTCGGGGGTTGGTCCAACAGCCGTCAGTGTCAAACCCCAGGCCCGGCCGGCGATCTATCTTACGCCGACCACCACCGCCAATCTCGAGCTGCGAAGCTCGAGCTCCGAGCTCCCAGGTCCGAGCCCCAGCTCGGTGGGCGACTGCGGGGTGCATTCCTCCGCTGCCGTGGCCGTGGCAGTCCCCCCTCGACTGAGGTTGAGGCATCTGTACACGCGGCTCGCCGTTCGCCGGCCGGCCTGCATACCTCGATATCAACCACCAACTATTCACATCACCCAACACAGCCCACCGCCGCATACATCAACCCCCCAGACACACCCTTTTCAAGTTGACCCGATGGACATACAGATATAAACGACTGGGGGGTTAATGCAACTCTCATTGTAGCCTGGAAACCGGCCCGTCCGCCATGGATCTTGACGAGGTACTGGTGCCGATGCTGGCGTCAAAAGCCATCATGGGCTCGGTGACTTCCCGTCGTTGGAAATGAAATGATCCTGGGCTGTGTCTCTCGCCTGGAAGATCTCCATCCCACATCCACCCATGACTTTGGCCCCTCATGCCGCCCACCTTGTTTATTCCCATGAAGACCCACCCCCACGGAGGTTGAAGACCGGCGACAGAAGAGAGCTTCACGCTCTGCATCTCCATGGACTCTGCCTCGCCGTCTCCCCCCATACACGGCCCAGTTCTCCCACCCCCCCAGTGTCCCGTATTTCTCGGACACCACATCTCGTTCAATTGCACATTTACATCATAACTTCGTCCGCGTCGGTATATACCTCCTATCAACACGAGCCAGCCAATACCCCCAATTGCTTCAATCCAACAATGTTCACACCCCCCATTTCGTCTTGTTAGACAAGATGAGATAACTCGCGTCCATCTTCTAGCGGCGCATGATAGAAGTTTCATAAGCTGTGGCAGAACAACCGGCAATACGTTGCAAATCCCAATTAGTTCCAATGACTAAGTCGGCCATTCCATTGGTGCGCATTTCTATCCCACCCCATCTACCGGCACATGTCGCAGATGTGACCGACTTGCCTTCCCACCGTCTTCTTCGTCAATTCTTCTTTGAGTTTTTTTTCCATAAGGAAGTTTACGCCGGTGTCTTATCCGGATAAGTTAGCTCCGACCTCGGCTTTCGGTGTACGGTGTACCCCAACTTTTGGAACCCGTTAACGTTTAAAGATTAAACTGGGAATAGTAAAGGGGTAAATCCAGACAAATCCAGACGTAGATAGGAAGGCGGTTTCGGTGTATTACCTATGGGGCAGGGCTGAAGAATGCCGAAGAAGACATCTCGATGATTTTCGGCATACCGTGCCCGTTCACTGGGATGGATGGTGATCCCGAGAAATGCGCGGGGAGGCACCCAGGCTCGTTCAGGGGAATCCGCCCTGTCCTCCAGGGACCTCCCGCCTCCCGCTTTCTCCATTCCCCTATGATCTACCCAGAGTTGGCAAGGCACATAGCTTTGCATTTCCGGTGTCCGGGAGCTGGCATCTCGATCTCCATGGAGTTTGTTCTTACCCATCCCCCCGAAGGAAGAAAAGTATACCAGGCAAGCATCATCTCAATGTGCGTCCGGTCAACCTGCAATCCAGCCATTCGGTCGGCCAATTCCCCCTCCCCCAACATTGCTGTGGCAGGAAAACGTGCCGGCCCAGCAACGAACAGCCACCTGAGACATTTTTTTCTTCCCTTATCTCGACCGGAGTCCAGCGATGTCAGCGGTCTTATATTCACCCTTAACCTCTAGAGGATGAGTGCCGTGACGTGCTGCAGATGGCGCGCATCATGTGGGAATCCGGACCAGGGAGGAGGCAGCATATGTGCGACTGCAACCTGCAAGGAGCGGCTAATCAAGGATACAAGCGGACTCATCAGTCCTATGTGTAATTTGGTCATGGATGGGATGGTGGGTTATCTTCCTCTCGTCCATTGTTCCATAGAAGAATGGGACATTCATCATCCCTCCATTGCACTTCTAGAGTTGTATCACAGCATTGGGTGCAGCACACACGTACAACGAGTTTGGCAACGACCGGGGTCCACGTCCCTCGATGTGACCTCGCTTTCCGCTCGCCATCCTTGCCATTGGCTTCAAACGCGGCCCTCAGAGGCAAGATCGGGGTCTCCAGCCGGACCCACATGAGCCAGATCTCCCCTCCTTGCGGGATTCTCGTGGTCCAGTCCTTATACAGTAGAGCTCAGCTCTTGGTGGCTGTCTTGTCCTGCGTGTGCTGTTGGGCTACGGTACTACGGGCGCAATGTCCGCTTGCGCGCTCCCTTTGAGCCGTGGTGGTGGGGTTTCGTGTACGCACCACGGCCATATCAAAGGCGAAGGCGGCAACTCATTCTGCATTGCTAGCTACTAGTCTCACGTTAAATGAAGGAAACCTGTTCCTTTGGCTGGTCGTTGGTTGATCTCCAAACAAGGGCATCCGGTTCAACCCGCGCCTGAAGCCACCAATATCTGGAGTAATCTGTAAGTTTGCGGGGGTTTCATGCTTCATGCTCACTCGCTCAATTCACTCACACCAAGAACATCTTGGCGTGGGCACGTTTAGCTGACCATGCTCTAAAAAGATAATAGATTTTTCTAAAACCGGGGGAAAAAAACAAATGTCGTTCCCTTGCACACCTTGTTTGGGGGCACTGCAGGTACCCAGGTCATAATGCAATCTAGATGGGCCTGGAGACCATCTCCCATCTCGCAGCTGCATAATGGCGTGGGTTTGGTTTGCGTGTCGGTATATTGGGCCACGCACACTCTCCGAACCCCGAAGCTTCAGAACCCGAGATGCTTCTCAGCCTAATTATTATCAATAACCGCCCCCGGCAACACACCAACAACACGTTTCTCCGTGCTCTACCTCCTCAAACTAACCCCCTAGATCTCCTTTATTTGGCGACTGCGCTCTCAACCTTTGCCGCAGCGTCCTCGATCTTGCCCTTGGCAGCCTCGGCGGCCTGGGCCATCTGCTCCTTTCCGCCCCAGTAGTGGTGGTTCATGTATCGGTAGCCCTGGGTGAGCTGGGCGCACTCGTTAACGAAGTGGCAAGCGAACAGGAGGTAGTTTCGAGGCGTGATGGCCAAGGAGTAACGCATAAAGGTTCCGGCATAGATGATAAGTGCACCCGTCATCTGTCCGGAGATCCTGCGAGTCCGGTGAGTTAGTAGCGGGTTTTTTGGGGAAGCCATGAGGTAAGTCTCACATATCAGGGCTCTTCTGAGTATCCATGATGGCGGCAATAGGGATACCAAAGTTGGATGCGGGGCCCCAGAAATCTACATGCGCCCAAGGTCAGCATATTTTCTCGTGATGTTGTTGACCCCTGAGGTGGTGTGTTTAAGCAGAGATTACGACACTTCGGGATGTCGGTTTCATTCCGAAGACCAAATAACCGGTAAAACAGACATGTCCGCAAGCGCAAACCTCTTTCAACCCGTATTGTTTCGCAATATCGTGTCAAAATCGGCGCTCATGTCGTTTTTCGATCTGTGGTTTGGCAGGTTTGGGTGGTCGGCGGACATATCGGAGGTCTGCTCAAAAAAAAAACTTGGGGGAGGGGGCTCCCTATAATAGGAGTGCAACACGTACGAGTCGAACAGAAGTAATCCGTCACCGGGTTCGACCGGATCTTGGTGTTGATTGCCTTGATAACTGCAGCCATTTTTGAATAAATCTGAAGCTTTTCTTTTGGTAGCGCGCGACGTCGTTGAGAGGTTGTAAAAGCCCGGATGCGCCCCCTCAAAATCAACAACGGGAGCCGAAAATTGGACGATGTTGAGGGGTCACGTGTTTACAGTCTTCGCTACATCCTCCCCCAACATCTGAGACGGAGATAAGTCCGGTATCGCATGTGTGATGCAACAATCCCAGCGGAACCAAGAGATCTCTGGAATTTAGAGAGTTGTCTTTCAACTTCATTTCAACATGTTCTAACCCTTCACAAATGTATCATACAGTCCTAGGGGGTTCAGCAACGGAGCCGCTGGTATAGACAGGCTGCCCAGAGCTGACGCCACACCAAGTTAAAGCCCAGCGTTCCGATGTGGGGTCGATTCAAGTACGATGCTCTGGGCCGGCCCCAAGTCCGGGGCGGCACGGAGTGTTCTCGTGACTTTCCCGCCCAATGATCAAATGCAACTTGCATTGTGATATATTTAATATTCAGCCAACGATATACCGGGCTGCGTCATGTTTAGCCCAAAGTAGCCAAGGTTAGCTAAGTATGTTCCTACGAGTGTTTCTTGATGCTAATCATCCTAACATACCGGTAGTTCCGAAAACATCCCGAAAACATCGGCATCTCAGACCGCCCTCCTCCGCTGCTCCGGGGGAACTAACAGCGAGATCCACTGGGATTAAGGCACAGCTCCCCCAGGATTTCAGCCTCCGACGCCCGCATCGTCATTGGTAAGGGGCGCAACACCGAACGGCTGACCGAAGTGGGCTTACAAACGACAACCCGAACGGGCTTTCAGCGCCGGGAAACCTAACCCGGGGTCTTCCGAAGTTCCCATCATATGAACGCTTTGTTTCGGGAAGGACTGTCGTCTTCATAGTTTTGGTGCTGATCAACATGGCGCTATTGCCGAGGCTTCACGAATCTCGAAATTGCGACTCTGGAGATTTAGTTCCATTCGGCATTCTTTCACCTTGGGTATCCAATTCTCACCGAACCTGCCCGAGGTGGACGGTCAAGATGCCGATTATCACACTCCCCCGCAGAATTTCGTCTACCTCGGTCGATTACCGACTAGTTTAAAAAATCCCCTAGCCGGTTCTGACTTGGGTGATTCCTCAAGGGGTGTGAATCCAGATGAGAAGTCGTCGGAGGTGAGTTGATGTTATCAGTGATGTGGAAGAGTGCCACTCATCAGCTTGGTTCTTGACTTTTCATGGCTAGTATCTAGCCACGAGATGCAACCCCGAAGTAGGTTCCCCAGTTAACTCCGCTCGCGCAAAGAAAAAAAATGTGCATTCCTATTTCAGGGGGTATCTTTATCCTAGTGGCCATGGTCCCTTCTCGAAACTAAAGTTCCAGGTTGTTTTGAGGTATCCTTTCTCAGACGAACCTCTGATGCCGATATGTTGCAATACGCTAGGGACCATAACCCATTTCTTCAGCCCGTCTCTTTCAGCAATCTTATCGATGAAAGAATCACCGGCTATTTCGTGTGGAGGTTGTCGTAGAGCTCGCTCTAGGCTTTCGATATTCCGATGAGGCATTGCCAAGCCCTGCGCACAACACCCGTAACGTGGCATTTCATGAACCCCAACTGGATATGGGCTCACTAACAACCTTCCAGCCATGAAATACAGTCCGATATATGCTGCCATCCAAAATGCGATGAGAGAGATCAGGTCAAGATTTGCCTTGATCAGATCAGTGGCCTTCAATAGCCTCATGGCGGGAGATCTCCATCTCACAAAAAGGAACGTCCCAGTAACTACCGAGAAAAGGAGAAGGCTATTTCCAAGGTAAAGGTACCACTCTTCAGAGTTCCAGCCCAGGTATGTTTCAGTATAGAAGAGCCGGAGGTAGAGCCAGTCCTGTCCATTGCTTCGTGCCTCTACCTCTTCGATCGACCGAGTGAGTCGTTTGAACCAGTCCCTAGAGGCAATCACGTCGTCTTCGATCAGGACAAAGTAGTCGGCGCCTTGGTTTCGACACGCCCCGATCAAGTTCGCATAGTCCAGCTGCACACGTTTATTTCGTGTGTCTTCGGGTAGCCATTGCAGTGATGAGTTGGCGATATGGTGATACGGCTCGATCGTGTCAGGTTTCCCTTCGCCATAAACAAGCACCTCATCCGCGATATTTATAAGCCAGTCTTGCCCGAAGGCAGGATGGGTCATAGGGTCATGCTCGCCCAAGAGGACCTTCAGGTTAAGTCTCCTCCGCTCCTCGACACTCAAAGTGTCAACCAGTGACGCAACAGTCTTCCCAACAAAGTTCTCCCGGTCCCTGCTAATGCTTGGTATTCCAACACAAATCTTGACTCCTTCCGGTTGCTTGTTGCTTTTTGATTGCTTGTTGCTGTCTTGGTAGATGTCGGGCTTAGCCGCGGTTGCTGAGGTTGAGCTAGCCCTGAGGATGAACTCTTTCGCCTCATCCTCGCGGATGGCGGAGTAGTGCTGGGTGAAGGCTCGAGCCGGGTCGTAGAAAAGGGTTGAGGGATCATGGTATGAATTATTCTGGCAATATCGGAAGAAAAGTAGCCAGATGACGGCCAATGTCAGGTTCGTAATGAAGATGGGTCTCATGGTGGATGATAACCCCCGTATGGTAAGAATGCTATAGTCCTACTCCTTCAGGTAAAGGATTACATGACAAACACCATGGCTTGATTCACACCCAACAAACTGCGACGAGCATTAGCGCTTAGTGGAAAGTCACCGTTTGCTCCGTGTGCCGAAGGAATATCAATGCAGTTCCATTAACAAATGATAGAAAAACAAGAGGAGGGTTTTAGCGGCATGCAAACGTCTAGAAAAGTGGTAGAACCAGCAAAAGTGAAACCAAAAGTTAAAGCACTGCGGGGACGAAGCGTTTTTAATGCAAGCCCTCAGATGAGTTAGTGAGCAGGCGGGGAACCACGATCCAACCACAGCAATTTCCCCCCCGAATTTGGGGGGGCCTTGGGCTTTCTACTTCTGGGATCGGCAGTCAGAGAAGGTTGAGGCTTAGCAGAGGGGTGGATCAAAGTCATGGGATGATTTGCTTTTAGCCCATTGCGTTTCGTAGAGCCCCGGGTGGAGAGATATTACATCACAGAGCTCTGATGAGAGGGATTGTCGTTAGCCCTTTTTCACTCCTTTATGCGGAATGCCTCATGCGGTATTAGGCTCGCGGCTAGGGTTTCAACACCGGTCTCAGATCTGCCAGACAGGACGGTTTTCACCACAATGTCTTGCTTGGTTGAAGAAGACAGATTTAAAGATCCGGAGTTCGAGAAATTGCCCGTCTACCCCGTAATCACAATGGATGAGAACAGCAACAAAGAAAGGGCCGGCCCAGTCCCAAAACAGGGGGGAGAGGACAATTCCTGCCTCCAACCAATCCTTGCCGGCCAGCACCAAGAACGACCTAAAAGACGATAGCGCTGACCCTTAGGTGGCGCTGTGCCGTTTGTTCGGCAGGGGATTTTTATTCATCCTGGCTCATCAACGCATAAATTGCCCAGGGGTTGATAAATCGGTGGGAGTGACAGTCCTGCAGATGACCAAAGTTGGGCGCGTAGCCAAGGTACACGAGGAGGTGGGTGAGGCTTGCTGTCCAACGAAAAAACAAGCGTTTAAATTAGAGTTAAAAGGACGGCGAAGCAGCAAGCAGCCACATTCGCAATCGTCCCATCGGGCTACTTCATAGGTCTGCTGTACGGCTAGGTGCTCCTGCAAATGCCACATGCCCAGCAACTGGATCTTGTCTCACATTCGCATGCGGTATGCAGACTCCAGAGTAAGCCGAAACCATTCTCCTGCCAGTACCTCGCAGCCCACCCAGCTGGAAGGAAATCGGGTCAGACAATCCCCAGTTCGTGGGAGGCATTGGCTGGGATGCGGACAGGCAAGCAATCTGCAAGCCATTGATCGTCATTGGTTTGGCAGGCTCGAGAATTCGGCGAGGCTGATGGCGCAAAGGACAAGGAGAACGAAGCTCTTGGTCGACGGGTTTCTGTTAATTAGTGAACACATGGATTTGGGGATCAGCACTCGAAACACGGACGTGTCCCGTCAAGGGTATGATGTTGTCAGAATGATGCATTCATGCAGCAGAGGATCGTCCAGAATTTTCAGCAGGGCGGCCGACTCGTATTCTAGGTCATGTCACATCGAGATTGGAGCCCTAACAATGCCAAAACCGGATGTGTAGCGCACACACTCCAGGAGAACACCCCAATGTCCAGTTGGATTCTCACATACGGAGTAGTTGCTCATAACCTTTGCACGTAGCATCGTCCAGACGTGTTGAATATTGAAGTGATGAGGGGACCAAAGACTCGTACCTGTTTAGGTGGATGCACCCGTCGGCCCCACCTGGCTCTCGTAGCAGCCCGACGATCCGGGCAGGGTTCTCGAGCTGTGAGCAAATTGCCTGTTAAGAATACGAGGCTCATTTCAATACATGCCGAAGATTTCCGCCTGCCAGATCAACCCACTCCAGTCAACTCAACACTTCGAATAGTCCAGCCGATCCAGCCGCCCCTCCAACCTCTAACCGCCTCCGAAGCGATCTTCTCCGATTTATTTCTACTAAGCTACCGCTTCTGACTATAAACAGTTCAGCAGTGATTCAGAGAGAATTCAGAGATGATTCACATCCTAAACAATGACGACAGTTTTCTTTTTAAGTCATCAAACTGACATATATTCATGTTATTATAGATTCACAGGGCGTAGATATGATTACAGACCTAAGTCTGATGAGCTCTCGAGAGGGGCATGTATCATCATCTCTTACTTGGGTAGCTAGACGAAGTATCAAACACCTAGCTGAGATTAAACGTTACCCATAATGGGAACATTGCATGAAGCTCATGCCTGAAGTTAAGTCCGAAACATAGTTTTGTACTCTCCTCTCTGGGGCGATTAGAATGCAGTTAAGAGACGCAGGCTCCCGTCAGGGACAACCATCAGCCACAACCCCAACTAGTATTAAATAAGGGCAGTCCATTTTTCGCATTTAGTATTACAGCTTTTCACTGGATCGATTAAATATATACATACTCCATTCACCGTCTCGACAGTTCCATGAGAGAATTGAATATGGCCTGAAACGTTTCCACTCCCAATATCTCATCTTCGAACGATCCCTAAATTCATACTTAAAAAGCTACGTTTTCGTAGCCCAATTTCCCAGGTGACTCGTCTCATTTGTTATTGTTGATATGTTTTCAATTTACGTCAGAGCCCTATTGTTACGTGCGGGAATCACGTGATTAGATTCCCTCTATAATAAGTCACATTCATCAGGTAGAAAGTCAGAATAAACAATCTACTTACATATTCATACCTTAAGACCTGCCAGAGCCAGTGATTCTTAAGACGTGAGTCTAGTAGAGTTCAACCATTCAAGCGATACATCCAACTGCACAGCCGTTGGATTCACAGCTGTTGTCGAGCCCCACAGATATCCACGGCATTCACACGAGATCGACAGCGTTACGGTTCCTACGAAGAGACCGTCGACTTCGACGGTCCCAGGGCCTAACAGATACGAACGACCTCGCTACGATCCGTAACACCTATATCTTACCACGGCACTGGCCACTTTTCAGTCGAGACTTTCCTTTGCACCAGAACTGCCTTGGGGGGTATGAAAATATCGGTGCCCACGAGTTTGTCGCTGCACTTGGCAGTGAGCCCTAGCACTTTCGCGTGCCAGACTCTTCCTTCCATGCAAACCCAACCAAGCTGTGTACTTGCACGGAGTAATGCTTGTTTCCTCACGAAACGCCAGTACAGCCACGCTCCTATCCGCCAAAATGGCAGAAACTACTTAGCAAATATTTCAAGACCATTGAATGACTCCCAGTATAGGTCTAAAGTACATACATTTAGACCTGAATTTCCCCCCCTCACTCACATGCTATCTACCCTGTACTGCAAGGGAAAAACACAGTGCGAGACAGTTGATACAATGCAACAGATGTCATACTGTATGATTGGTGAAGCTCAGCCACCAAAAATGAGTCGAATTTGAGCACTAATACGGGAGCTAGGCTGCTTATGTCTGATGATTTTCTGATTAAGGAGCCTCCAAGACGAGACGAAGTGAATTAATCATGCGTATGACTCTTATTCTGAGCACTTTCGAATTGATTTTTTTAACGATAGTATGCATGTGGAAAGGTGGGCTGGCGACTCACTAACTGGGCAGAATCGAGTGAGTCATTGTGACGGTCAGCCAATCTGGGCAGTTTTGTCATCAGAAAGTACGGAGTACGTACCTTCTTAAATGTTTGGCCACGTCCGCCCGGAAGGCAGCATTGCCACTGCCGACGACTCCACTGCCACCCGTTAGTTTTCTAAGCTTCAGCCTGCCGATATCAAAAAGTAGACGGAGTCCTCGCTTTGCCTCACGGCTTTGCACCTTTTTGCTTCATCTTATTTCACTTCATTTTGTTAGTTCGTTCGGAGCGGTACCTTTTTGTAACACTCCGTATTGCTTTCCTTGCCTACGAAGACGCTATATTTATCAAAGCGCAAAATCGCCATTTCTCCAACCATAGAAAAGTCAACGTCAAACTTTGAGTGCCTTGTCACCATGCCTGGAGAAGAGGTATCACAGACTCCAGCTCAGGGCCAGAGCCAGCCCCAGGGATCAAGCCGAGGAGGACGGCGGAGAGGTCGCGGAGGAAGAGGACGTGGCCGCGGAAATGGCAATGGAAACAATGCCTCTCGCGGGCACAGAAATGTCCCCGCCGAGTCTAGCTCTGCCACTGCAGCTCAGCCTACCGCTCAGTCGACATCTGGGATGTCAAATCAACCCGATACATCATCTACTCAGGGTAGTTCAGGAGCCTCGAGGGGTAGGCGAAGCAGACGCGGTGGCCGAGGCGGTGGCCGTGGATTAGAGACTCAAGCCCGGGGCTCGTTCCGCATGGGATCTCAGAGGCAGTTTGGTGGGCGCTTAACTACTGAAGCTGACGAGGCTAGCCAGGCGGATACGGAGGCAACGCCCTCGTTGAGCGCCGCTGCCCCTGAGTTTGTCCCCGGTCAGCCGGTAGAATCAAGAAGGTAATGTTCCAATTTAGAGACCTATGTGCCTCTTGTTTCCACTTTACTAACTAAATGACTAGTTTGCAACCGCAATTATCCCAGCGTTTGTCTCAAACGCAAGCCCAGAAACCTTCTAAACCAAGGAATCGTCGCAAACCTAAGAGACCAAGACCTGAAGTACCCAAGTCTACTGCCTCGGAACTCTGGCAGAGGATTCAAGAGGATATAAGCAATCTCAACTATGAATGTCGAGTTTGCACCGAAGAAATCACCCGAGAATGCCAAGTCTGGTCTTGCACTACCTGCTGGGGCGTTGTTCACCTGAATTGCGCTCAGGAATGGTATGATACCTCCATGAAGATTGACAACGAAACTGGCGAGTCTGTCTGGCGTTGTCCTGGATGCAACTCTCAGTTGTCTGAGGGGCCTAGCTCCTATCATTGTTGGTGTGGAAAGGAGACTAGTCCTAGCCAAACCAGCACCTTTCTGCCACCGCACTCGTGTGGACAGACTTGCTCCAAACCAAGATCAACCTGCCCTCACCCTTGCCCCCTCCAATGCCATGCTGGCCCTTGTCCCCCCTGTGCAGTATTGAGCCCACCCGAGCCTTGCTACTGTGGGAAGCAAACAAATCGGAAACCCTGCCGGGAGACCGACTACCACAACGGTTGGAGCTGCCAGAAAACCTGTGGTGATATCTTGTCGTGCGGAGAGCATGTTTGTGATCGACCTTGCCATGCAGGACTTTGCGGAGATTGCCCCATCATAGTCAATGCTAGGTGTTATTGCGGGAAGGTTGAGAAGGAAATCAAATGCTCCTTCCAGGACGATGCATGCGATTCTTACGACCCAAAAAACGATTCCTTGTTTACAGGCTCCTTCAACTGTGGAAACCCATGTGGAAGAGCCTATGACTGCGGTATACACAAGTGCGAAACCACTTGTCATGCACAGGATGAACTGCCGGCTCACTGCCACTTTGCGCCCGATGTGATAACCCATTGTCCCTGCGGAAAGACTCTTCTCGAGGAACTTATGGACCATCCACGACAGTCCTGTGAGGACGAGGTACCGCACTGCGAGAAGGCGTGTGAGAAGTTGCTTTCTTGCGGTCACCTTTGCACCTCACTTTGCCATACTGGTGACTGTAGTCCATGCGGTGAGACGATGGATATTGACTGTCGCTGTGGTCGAACAACCACGCAAACGGCTTGCCATCAAGGAGATATCCAGAATCCGTTATGCTTCAAGGTTTGTCAGGCAACTCGGAACTGTGGTCGTCACCGATGTGGCGAGCACTGCTGCCCCGGCGAAAGGAAAGCTCAGCAGCGAATTGCCCAGCAGAAAAAACAACGTTCAGGGGTTGACTCCATCCCTGTGGAAGCGGAGCACATTTGTCTTCAGATTTGCGGTCGACTTCTGAAGTGTGGAAGCCACTTCTGTGAGAAACTCTGCCATCGCGGGGCTTGTTCTACTTGCCCCGAAGCAGTCTGGAGCGAGATTAGCTGTAATTGTGGTGCAACTGTTCTACAGCCTCCCCAACCCTGTGGAACTCGCCAGCCCTACTGCACGTCAAATTGTAGACGCCAACCGGCGTGTGGACATCCTATTGTTGACCACCAATGTCATTCGGACGATATCGATTGCCCCCCATGCCCTTACTTGACCGAGAAGGTATGCGCTTGTGGCAAGACTACCTTTACCAATAAGCCATGCCATCTGCTGCTCGCACGCTGCGGCGAGACTTGTGGACAGAGGCTACAGTGCGGGTAAGTAATCTTCTACATGCCTAGGAGCAATGATACTGACGATCCACACAGACTCCACGAGTGCAAGAAGCTTTGCCACCTACCTGGCGAATGTGGCGACGCCCAGAATGGGTGCGAGCAAGTCTGCGGAAAGACGAAGCTATTCTGCAACCATGCTTGCCAGAACCCCTGCCACGGTCAAACTCGTAAGCTCTATTTCACTCCAAACCAATGGAACGGCTCTGCTAACGATGATGACCAGCCTGTAATGAATCAAACACATGCCAGGTAAAAATGTTCGTCGCATGCCCGTGCGGTAACCATAAGAAAGAGTTCAAGTGCCTTGCCAGCTCGCAGAATCCAGAACCTGTTCGTCCTGAACTCAAATGTGATGAGGAGTGCGAACGGCTTGATCGCAACCGTCGCCTCGCTGCTGCTCTCAACATTGACCCGGCGACTCACACAAACGACCACGTCCCCTTCTCAGATGGCACGCTGAAGCTCTACAAGGAGTTCCCTTCCTGGGCTGACCGCCAGGAGAGCCAGTTCCGAATCTTCGCCACGAATCCGAAGGAAATCCGTTTGCGATACGAGCCAATGCGCAACCAGTCCCGTCAGTTTTTGCACCTGCTTGCTGACGATTTTGGACTGGAGAGTAAGAGTGAGGATTATGATGCCCACCGCTCTGTGGTTGTTTGGAAGTCAGATCGCTTTGTCTCAGCTCCCTCAAAGACACTTGCACAGTGTGTCAAGATTCGAGCTGCGCAGGCTACCCAAGCTGCCGCCGAAGCGGCTATTCGACCTCCGAGTCCTCCAGCGCCCGGTATGGAACCTTTCAATGGGTTCATCCTTACAACGCCTCGATTTGGTATCACTGCCGACGAGATCCTGGTCGAACTTGACGCAGACTTCGCTTCCCTTCCATCCTTTCAGTTCAAGGCCGACTTCATCACTCACGCCGAGCCCAATGATGAGGTACTGATTAGGGCTACAGCCCAGTACGCTGCTTTCCTAACCTCCGCATCCGTGGAAACAAACCTCAAGACCCTCAAGACCCGCCTCGAACGGACGCTTCGTCGCCAGAAGCTCTCTGAGGGCATTTTGCTCTGCCACGCCGATGCAAGTGGTACGGTCACCCGTCGTGAGGTTCTCCGCAGTCCCGGGACAGGCGGTTGGAGTGCAGTTGCTGGTCGTGCGGTCTCGTCAAAACCCACTTCGGCTGTAGAGGATGAAGCCGCCAAACCTGGACGCCGCTTCGTCGGGTTGAAGAAGAAGAAACCACAGCAGGAGACAGGAAAAGTGTGGTCGGCTCTAGATGGGGATGTGGAGTGCTAAAAGAATACTTTGTATAAATGAGAGAGCATAGCGTGCGCTGAATAGGCCCGAGATTTTAAATCAAATCAAACCACTTTTGTGTATTTGACATACATTGGACCAGACATGTATATGAGATTTGGGTTACAGGAACAAATATTTCATTCAACTGAGAGAGCTTTGGCCTCTTACTCCTTTTTTTTTTGGCAATTTTTTTTTTGGGTATTTCCATCGTCTCAAAGAGATTCCTACTCTGCTAGGGGGTCTAGATTCCATGAACCGGTTTGTCAGGAAGGGTCTTGGCAGGTTTCCCTAGTAAGTCCATTGATGAATACGCGTGAACAACGTAGCATCAAGCTAAGCTAGGTATCAACAGAGATGGCTGCTCTCCGAGACAGGATGCCACCCGAAGGCGGATTGGCCATCACGAGGACACACTTCGCGATAGCGGGCGGGTGTCACATGGGAAACAAATTCCCCACAGAATTTGAGACAACCATACACACTGATTTGGGAAGCGGACTTAGGGAGCGAGTTTGAAATCATCATAATCTCATAATTTTTGGTGTCTAATTGTTATTTTTCTAGGCCCTTCCTGGTTGTGTGTATGCGAGGTGGGTAACCAAGGAAATATGGGGGAAGCGCGGGTATCATTAAATCATGGAGGCGGTCCAGGCTGTTCCCGGGTTGGAATCTATAGCTGTGGCTTTGTACCACATCCCATTTTATAAACGAGTCTGCTCGCGTGGTTTCTCACTCGTCACCTCGGCGACAAAGTCGGCCACGGCCTCAAAGTAACCTTCCTCAAGGACACTCGAGTTATGGTCACCTCCAGGGAGGGGCTTCCACCGTTTAATGGGGGCGGTGGAGATTTCGAAGAGCTGACGCATATGTCGTGGCCTGCAGGTGGTTAGTCTCAGGTTTGCCACGTAGAGCTGGTATCAACACGAAAGGATTCAGATTGATCATCAGGAAATATTTGCTTTCAAATCCAGACCCCGAAGAGTTCATATTTTGTGGGTGATGCAAATTTGATCATCATCGGATCAAAGGGGGAGGGGGTTGAGCGGGATCCAAGGCGAAGACTCACGGTACAATTTCGTCCTGCAAGCCACTGAGGAACAGGGTTGGCACCTTGGTGATGTTCGGCAAGATCGAGTCACTGGGCCACACCTGGTGGCATAGCAGGGTAAGGTACTTGGCAGGAGGCACAACTGAAGGGATGAGCTTCCGCATGGAAAGGAATGTGTTCTCAAGAATTAGACCAGCAATATCACCGCGGTCCTGGTTCTTAGCCACCAGCTTGACACTAACAGCACCGCCTAGACTTTGGCCGTACACGATGAGCTTGTGATCTCGTGTCTCAGCACGTTGGCGCAGATAGTCGAGTCCAGTCTGGGCATCCAGGTTCAAGCCTGACTCATCAGGTTCGCCGGTGGAGGCGCCATAGCCTCTGTATTCGAGCATTAGGACATTGCACCCGATGAAGTTGACAATCATGCGGGCGATGGGTAATCGATGGCCGATATTTCCCGCATTGCCGTGGAACATCAAAACGGTGACGTTGGAATTCTTGCCCTCACGAGGGCCGCGGATATAGAAGGCTGAGAGCTTCTCGCCATCGTCGGTTGGGATCACAAGCTCCTCAAAATCTTTGATGCCAAAGTCGGATGGTTTGGGGATATCGAGGCGCGAGTTTGCCGGAATGTGGCTCGGATAAATCAGTGCCCTAATGCATGTGTTAGCGGGGGAACGGGCGGGTCACGCGGGAGGGGACGGCGAGGCATGGCGTAGGATAGTGGTATAGCTAGGAGCAAGACTGACTTTTGCTTGAAGTATAGAAGAGAAGTGAGGATGGCGGCAATGCCCTGTGTACACATGGCGCGGTTAGCTTTTCGGTCACGAAACTCAAGATTGAGACCTGGCTGCATCTCTTGTGGATTTGGGGACCTTATGCATTGGCTTTGTGTGCGGTTGCCTGCCAATACAACTCGACATGTGGTGACGACAGCAACGTACCGTTGAAGCGATTGCAGGCAGACGCATGTAGCTGGCGACGGAGCTCAAGAGGGAGACAGTCTGCTCTAAGTAGCTCGTTGACGCAGGCGGAGTAGGAGGGTTGGAGGACGACATGGTTGAGCGATGTGTTTTGCTGGGCATCTAGTAGGAAAGCTGGGGTGGTAGCGAGGGTCGAAAGGCGGTGACCCAACCACGGCCAAGCCGGCCAACGAAGAGGAAACAGGTAAAGAACAGAGTCAAAGAGATGGGGTGATAGGGATAGGAGCCGGAACCAGCCCAGCAAGCAGCACTGTAAGTAGTATGGACTGCTGTAGCAATCACCAACGGGTGGCGGCAGCGGGAGGAGCTGCAGAGGTAGGTATCCTAGAAGAATGAACCAAGCCAACGGAACCGGGAGTGCTGCGAGGATGTCGTATTGGGTTGGTCAAGCGAGTGAATGGACCGATGGACGGAGCCGGTATGGGTGCACAGGGTAGAGCCTGGGACGTTGTGGTAGTTAACAGCTGTATGTGCGAAGGAAGGGAATGATGTCTTTTGGCAAATCGGAGACTGAAGGCGTCGAGAAGTGAAGAAGCCAGTAGAGAGGACAGAGCTTTGATCGTCGCGAACGGAGAAGGTGCAATGTCGAGTCGATAGTCTAGCTGCAAAAGCGAAATGTCGGACGTCCGCTTCTGGAGCACGGAGGGATATGGGCTTGTTGTTGTTAGAGCCCTGCTGATTCTCTCGGAGCGATCCCTTTTACGGGAGCTTCATGCAGGACGAAGGGGCGGGTTTGAAAGGACAAAAAGGTCGGAGGGTGGAAGGGTTGGGAGAGCCGAGGCTGAGCCGGAGCCGTGTTGAGCGAGACCGTGCCGTGTTGTGTTGATTTAGGCGGTACAGTAGCTGTTCCGTCCGTAGGCGAGCGAGCGAGCGAGCGAGATATGATGGTCCGACGGTGCGGAGATGGAGCAAGGAGCAGCGATGGTCCCTTGCAGGAATAGCAGCGGCAGACGTGGTGATCACCGAGAAGGGTAAGACCACGGAAGATGAAGAGGGAAGCAAACGTTTGGTGTCTCGCGGGGGCGGGATATCAATTATCAATCTAGTGATATACGAGGCCATGAGGCTCCCTGGTTCTAACAAAGTTCCATTGGCAATCCAACCCGCGAACACCAATCTCAACAACTCTTTCCCGTCATCACCGAAGCTCAACAGAGGCTCACTAAAGCTACGTGCCTCGCAGCAACAGAGCTTCTTACTGAGCGCCTCTACTGGTCCACACGCGAGACGAAGGACCAATTTGGTGGGGGAACTACTAATTTCCCTCCCTCTCCACCTGATGAGATATTGGTACAAGGTTGACGTGCATGCAAGGTAGCACGCCTTTAAAATTTGTAAGGAGAATACTTGGACAGCAATCTTGTGAAGGTACCAAGCCACCATCGGGGTCCCTCTCAAATGAAGCGCCAGGCACGCCAAAGGCAAAAGGGCTTCAGGGCGATTGCGCGAGCAGGGATCGGGAACATCTAGATTGTTACGACGGACTCCTCATGAGACGCCGAGACAATTCGACTCAGCAAGAGTCCAAACAGAAGCAAGAAGCACGCGTAATAAGCAATTATAATGGCTCGGAAAGAGAAGGTTAGAAAGGGGGAAATTAGAAATCGAATAAAACACCAACAAGTCATGAAGCTTATGCATTGCCAACTCACACGCTCATAATTATTGTACGAGCCTGCAGTCAGTCTGAGTCTAACTTAGCGTAATGCTCCGTCCCGTTCCACTCATCACTTCTGGTTCTCGTGCAGTAAGCGTGATCATGGAAATGATGTTGGTGGAAATGAAACGAAAACGATATTTACCCGTTTAGGAAGCTTATCCAAGCACCGAAGTCTCTTGGCAGCGTCTCCCACGATGATGCGAGACTATGGTCCGTCACCCTCGCGAAGCCTAAGAGGAGCCATCCAATAACTGCTCAGATAGCACTGAGATGATATGCAATACGTAAATATTACTGCTCCGCGTGCCTTACCACGAACCATCATGATCCCAGGCCGACTTCCATCGGCCGCTGTTCCGGGAAGATCTTACCCCTTGGGCCTTGGGTTCGGGGTGCCACGTGCCGCTGGATATGCGTAACCTTCTGCCCCTGAATGAATGAGATGAGGCAGTTCCAGAGTCAATGGCGTTCCATCATACTCTGTACAGTACATACAGTAATCCGTATGCATGTATGCTCCGTACCATCATCATCGTTATCATTGTCATCACCCATGACCTGATCGTGGCTGTACAGTATACATTGCACTGCAAATCCGCCGCTTATTACTATTGATACTTTTCTTTCTTGCTCTTTTGTTCTTATTTTTAACGCTGGCCCCCAACTGTGACCACCACCTTGGAGGGACCTGCATAAAGACGAGAATAGCTCACCCCAAGTTCTGGCCAGCTAGTTTAACAACAAGCCAACCGGCCGGCCTCGGGAGCCAGTTTCTGAGACCAAGGTCAATCTAATTGAGAAATGTGGTTGTATTCGAGACAAACAACCACTTCGCAGAATGTACTTCGTATTAGATCTGGTGGCTTGGGGACAAACTACAGTACGCACGTGTTGGCTTCATGCGTTAATGAGGTTGAATGTTAATCAAGGTGGGGGATACGGATACGGCATCTTAGGTAGAAACTGACTGATATGCATTGCATTCAATTCCATGCCGGAAAGCCTGTAAATGGCATGCAGCAACTTCCGTCTGTCTCTGCTTGTCTTGCCCCTGGCCGTCCCGCAAGTCCCCCGCTTGGAGGGGCTGACAATTTGGCATTCCTCGGCTTCGTGTCAATGGAGCGTCTTACGTAGCTCGAGGAGAGAGCGTTCCGTGACGGAGGTCCAAGACAACCAGCGATTCAGGGATGGCCCCTGAAACCCGCCTCGCCTTGCCTCCGGAACCCGCCACCCCCGGTGTAAACAAGTAGTCGCCCTGTTGCGCTACGGTGGGCACGAGGCTTCTTGGTAACGGCGCCCATTCGACGGCTGATGCGAGGCCATCCGCTCGGCGTGATGGGGGCAGAGTTGAGTTTTGAAAATAAATGAGCATCAGGCGAGTGACCAGCAGCCTCGTTTATCAGACAAGAGATGGGTCGGGCCATTGCTTAAGACTGTTATCGTGGATGTGGGGCTTTGTTTGTTCGCGAGGGGACGTCACCAATGCTTGCTTTTTTCATTACTTTCTTCTTCCCCCCCCGTGGGACGATCTGGTCGATCAAAAGACGAAAGTCCGCTGCTAACTCTTGCTATAATCAAGATGTGATATTGAATTGTCAAGGATGGATGCAGGGGCGAGGTTGGATCACAATCCGAGAGCTGTTAATGCGCGTTAAACGCGCCGATGCCATTCGCAGAAGCGCACTTGAGTGCCTGTGTGCTCAATATGGATTGTAGTTGGTTCACCACTTATAGACTACAAGACGTGGTTGTTATAAAGGATCGTATCAGAGGATTCTACGGCGGCTAATCCGTACTGAAGAATCTGGAGGACAGGAGTCCCCATTTCTGCGGAACTGTCTCACGTCTCTAAACGAGTCAATGGGAGTGTTTGCATGTTGATAACAGGCTTTATCCTGGATGAATACTGGATTTTTTCGTTGTTCTTTCTTGTGTTTTCTTTTCATCCTCTCGGCTTTATCGCCCCGCCCGGAAAGTCGAATGAGGGCCTGTTGAGAAGCTAGCCCTGCAGTAGAGCCCGAAGCCTCGTCAAGAGTGGGACATTGGGAACGTACAAGATCCATTGGACGGGGCGACTCAACGATGGAATTGTGCTACTGCCTGTAATGGTCTTTGGGCAGCATTGGGAGTTGGAGGGGAATCATCAACCATTCAAGTGTGAAACATGCACCACGACGCGTGTGCTTGGAGACGCCGGGCTCATCTGGACTGTTGGCTGAAGCATGTTTGGAAGGGGAAGTGATGATCTGGAGGGGGGAGGCAATGGCTTGTGCTTAATTGTTGTTGTTTACTCTGTACTCCGTACGAAGTAACTATTACGGAGAACAGAAATGTGGCTGCTGCTGATGATGATAGATCCACCCTCTCTCTCTCTCTCCTACTCTCTCTGTAACTGCATGAAGAGATGGTTGTAACCCCTCCAAAACATGAGACAAGACGCTCACCCATCATCATCATCACCATCAATCAACTCATCAGGCCATGAACCTCCCGGTACCGTGTGACCCACCCTTGCGGCATTGAGCCAGGTCCTGCCGCAGCTCAAGCCAATGGTGACGCCGCCCTCAGGCGAGTTTCGTCGTTTTTCGTCTTCTCCAACAGGCTTGTGTGAGTGTAAGCATGTGTGTTGCCCCGTTGCTGGGGTGTGTCTGTGTTGTCTCGCTCCCCCATGCCGGCCCCTCCTTGGGTTGACGGTGGCGTCGTCGTAGCGGTGTCATGGCCGTATGAGAGCCCACCACGGGCTACCGCAGCCCACCGCAAACCCATGACGGGTTCCGTTTGCATGCGCCATAATCAACACTGCTGTGCTCTCTGATAGGTCGTTTGGACCATTGGATTGCCTCGCTGGGCTTTGAGAGTTTTTCCTTCGGGTGCCGTTGCACCTGTTGCTGGCTTGCTAGGCTATTTAGCTTGCAGCAAGTTTCAAGCTGGGCATCCACAACGACGCCCAAAGCCTTCAAGTTCCCAACCTACAATTTTTTTTTTTCTTTTGCGCCCACCCAATCGTCGCAATTTGTCCGACAGACGAATCCCTACATCTGTAATCCGTACAGATACATCTCTTGTCGTTCGTCCTCCCTCTTCACCTCTTCCCTTCTTTCTTTTCTACTTCCCCCTCCTTCCGCGTCCTTTCCCCCGCATCGCATATCTTTAATTAAATCCTTTCGTCACACGCCCCCCCCAGCTCACGCTACCCGCGCCTCCATCATCACGCTACGAGCCAGACACAACGACCAGCAACGCCAGCTTCTTCCATATCGCAACCGTGCCCAGCCGCCCACGACAGACCCCTGGTTAATACCTTCCACCTGACTCTGGTGCTCATCTCTCGGCCGCCCCTCCATCTCCGTCCCGACGTTGCGCCCCTCTCTCTCCAAGCTCGAGCCTTTGTGCCTGTCCTGTCGACCCTCCAGTATTCGTATTGTCTTGCCAGCTCCCATTCTGAGACGCATTCCTACATCCTCCCACCTTCGAAACCCCCTTGGCTCCTTGCATCGTTCTCCGTGCCTTGT
This sequence comes from Mariannaea elegans, assembly GCA_930272665.1. NCBI lineage: Eukaryota > Fungi > Ascomycota > Sordariomycetes > Hypocreales > Nectriaceae > Mariannaea > Mariannaea elegans. The sequence continues at coordinate 247,335 of CAKNEU010000034.1, forward strand.
CAGCCCTTAAGGAACAGGAACAGCTTCCATTCTCACTAAACACTTTCAAATCCCAGTGGGAGGCTTTGTTCTACTTCACTCTGGACCTGCACCGCCTCCGACTTATATTTTCAACCACCGCCAACAATAACAACCCCTCACTCGAAGTTGTATATATCATCCCGTCCTGGAGGTCCCTGCACGATCTACTCAACTCATACCGGTCTTCTAAAAAGGCATTGAGCCTCCTCCGTCTAACACTTGGAGTCTCTCAGCTCCGAACGTACTCCTCCGCCTGATTTATCCAATCGCTGACACCCGAGTGTCGTTGCCGCCATCATGGTCTCCTTTTCCTGCGAGGTAGGTTACCAATCTCTTGTCCGGCCATTCCTATTGCTGTTTTTGGCGCCTCCCTCTTCTCCCCAATATCTCGAAAGCCCACCCACACCCCCCCAAAACAACGCCTACGCCTGACATCACACTTACCACACCATCTCGTCGCGAACAGCCTCCTTCAAGGGTGCCCCTTCTTTGCGATGCCGATCTAATGGCCCACACTCTCTCCTTTCCGTGCTGCTACTTTCCATTGCCTCTTTCCATTGCCTCTTTTTTCGAATATACCTAGACACCACCCCGCCGCATCGGACCAGTCTCCATTGTCTTGCATCCCACTTATACCCTCGACTCTCTCTAACCTGTCACCTCATAGGCGTGTGGTGACGTCCTTACCAAGAAGAAGCTCGATCCTCATCGAAACCGCTGCCACGGCGCCACTTTCACCTGCATCGATTGCATGGTACACTTCCCCGGCGTCCAATACCGATCTCATACAGTACGTACGACTCCAGCAAAAGACCAATCCCAGCTTGTCCTCCCTCACTTGCATTTTCAACTCCTCTTCTGACATCATCTAGAGTTGCATGACCGAAGATCAAAAATACCAGGGCGCCCTATTTAAGGATAAATCGAAGAAGCAGAAGCACAATAACAACCAATATCAACATCCTAACCAATACCAATCTCAAACCCAAGCCCAAACCCAAACAGCAACTACCAACACCATGGCTCACAATGCTTACGTCGAGGATTGTGGCGAGGACCGCGAGTTTGATTGGGCCGACTACGAAGAACACTCTGATTCTGACTCCGATAATGAAAGCACGGCCTCCGAACCCCCGCCAGAGGCCCCTACTCCCCCCTCCGCCGACCATGAGGAACATGTTGATGTATTCGAGTTTCTGGTTGCCTCCGGCCAGACGCCCAATGCGTCCAAAATGAATCTCGCCAGCCAGCTGCCTGCTGCCGCTCCGAGCACCTCTCTCGTACGATATGAACCTCCCAAGACGGATGATTTCCTCGATGCAGCCGCCTTTCTCGAAGAAGAGGGTCTTGTCAAATTTGAAGATGCTCCCGAATTTGTTACCCCAGCTCCGAAGCGTGAAAGACGCAAGAGCAAGGAGGGTAGCGAGAAGAAGGACAAGAAGCGCAAGAGATTGCATGTTGACACCCATGCTGCGGACCAGGAGATGACCGATGCACCTCCAGTCCTCCATTCTGGCCTCACAGGCGGCTTGAGCCGCATGATGAAACCCATCTTCCCCCCTTCTCCCGATTACTCTGGCGGCGATGCCCCTGAGGCCTCCCCAGCAAGCCCGCTGAAGAAGACCAAGCACTTGAAGCATAAACATGCTAAGCATGGTCAGATTGGCAATAGCATCTTTGGCATGGCAGCGCTGTCCAAGGCCAAGTCAAAGGTTAAGACCAAGAGCAGCAAGAGCAAGAAGTCCAAGACCAAGTCATCGAAGAAGTCGCACAAGGAGAAGAAGGCTCCTCGGCTTATCGAGTATCGCCCTCGCTCCAAGGACGGAAAGGAGGAACCCGGCGAAAGTCAAGTGATTCTTTATAAACCTTGCGCTGATGTGTTCCTGAGCTTTGTCGACAAGGGACCCGAAAGTGAGAAGGGCTGCAGCATGAGGAAAGTCCTGAAGCAATTCCACAAGACAATGGAGGCTACGGGCAGTGACTTGGGCAAGACCAAGGAAGAGAAGGAACTCTGGCGATCGCTTCGATTACGCAAGAATGACATGGGTGAAATTGTGTTGTTTACTGTATAAGTGCACAAGGCAACCTCCTGACGGAAGAAACAATAGTGGGCAACCTATGGCGACAACGGAACGGACATTTTTAAACGGGACACGCAAAGGAGTTTGAGGGGACGGATGGATGGATGCTTTGGGAACAACATTTCACGATACCTTGATGGGATATGTCTTCAATCTCTGTACGAGTTGGTTCAGGACGGATGGATAGATGGGCTTCCTCGGTTGGTATACCGGTGACCTGCGAAGTTGGATTCCTTGGGGAAGGCTTACGCAGATAATGTGGAGTGAATGACAGGATGGGGGATGATTTCTGGTTTGATGAAAGGACGGTTCAGTTTCAATGTTTTTTTTTCTTTGCATCTTTTTCATGTCTGGATGGGTTTCCTTTTATTCGTCTAGTTCATCTTTCAGCCTATGCTTGGGGAATAGTGTGGAGCTTCTATGTACGGTATGTGTGGGTGAGGATACCACTGGAGATTTTCATGGGTCGGCTGCAGGTATATCAGCGCGGAACCCCTCATGGACACCAATTGTCGTTTGTTCATTCTGTTTCATTTCATTATATACAGCTTCTATTTGATGTGGCTACATGACGCGTAATGGTAAAATGTGCTGTGCCATGGCCTCTCGTCTGCACAACGGGCATTCGGGCTTCTCCCTCACCCAGTCACCGATGCATTCCCAGCAAAAGACATGACCGCATTGCGTCGCAGCGGGATCCTTCATCTCTTCCAAGCATAATGTACACTTCCTCTGCTGCGACCCCTTAATGAACCCCATAACTTTGTCATCGTTTAATTCGAACCGAGGTGTTAACGCAGCTGGCGTATGTGTCGACGCTGCCACGTCGATGCGAGCGTTTGAACCGTGGCCTCCCGACAGCAGCAGGTCGTTGTTGTTATTATACGAACCCTCATGGTCGAGCGAGACATCGGTCCCGGAGAAGGAGCTTCGTTCTCGAGGAGCGGCGGCTTCGATGAGGTTGCTCTGGATGTGCATGTATCCCTGGACGGCTAGTTGCACCACCAATAGGACGCCGAGCAGCTCATAGCCCGCACGATCAGGCGTGTCGGGAACGGTGCGTGTGAAGACGTAGCGGAACGAGAGTAATCGTTTGGCTAGTTCGTAGTATGTCCCGCTGAAGTAGAATAAGGCGAGGATGACGGCCTGGAACGGTGCGGCCGAGGTTATCGGCGTCAGGTGTCGAGCGATGTAGTCCCAAATACGGGCCTCGCGCGAGTCGGCTTTATCTTGTTTTCGGAGCGATTCGATTCGGCGCTCAACTAAACGGCGCAGACGAGCTCTCAGACCAGGGAGAATGCGGCCTGCGAGGTAAGGTAGTAGGATGGATCCGGCGACGTAGCCCGCGCGACGATCAAAGGCGGGGAGTTGAAGGCGACCACCACGGGCGTCAACTTGGACGAGATCGCAGTACTCTTCGCCCAAGGTGCGGTTCCCGGGCAATGTTGTGAGGACGTAGTAGAGGAGGGTAGCGACGACGCGGAGTTCTGGGGCGCGAGCGTGGGTTGCGCGGGCGCCGCGAAGACGGCGGAAGAGGTCGCTGACATCTTGGGTGAGGCGGCCGGTGAAGTAGGCGTCTTTTTGATGGGAGCGGATGATGTCGGGGGCTGTGGCGAAAGGGTAGGGGGAGGAGGATTGCGCTGATGAGGATGCCATTATTTCAGGGTTCGATTGGGGAGGTGAGGTTGATGGAGCTGGGAGGCACTTGGCCTGAGGTGGTAGAACGGCTCTGGATTTGGACAGTTGATAGGAAAATTATAGGGTATCATGGAATTGGTGCGAAGAATGCTCGTTTACTGTCATCGATATGCGACAAGACAGTCAGCCGTGGAGTTGGTGATTGGTTGAAGACGAGAGAGAGATTCGGTGGTTTGATGGTTGGATGTGGGTTTGAGCCTCGGGACGAGGCCCGCACGGGAGGTTTGCCGGAATATGGAGTAGGTCGGTCCCCTGATGCATCCACATGTGCTAAAGAGGAGCTCCAACGAATGAATCAACTAATTATTATCATGTGCTCTTGGGGGGTAATTACAAGCTACACTGAAGCCAAGTTAGTACGTACAATAATTATTGAATGCCTACATTTCATAACCTATTGCTGGTTTCCAATATCTAGCTTTTCCCCCTTCTTTCTTGTCATACAGCGTACATAGGAGTAAAAGATACAAATTAACCCGCCAGTGACTACTCCGTATTCAATACACGATTCTGTACATAATTCCACTCATCTGTTTCCCCCCCCCTCTAGCATTTGAAAATTCATGGGCCCAACGTTGGATTCTGGTTAAAGTCAAAGGCGGCGTGTATGCCCTGCTCCGTCGCCTGAAGCTGCATGCTCAAAAACTCGTCCGTCACCAAGGTCCCCAACTCATCGCCCCATTGAGCCATCAAATCTGCCGTTACGCCGTGGTTGAGCTCGAGGCCGTTCATCAGGTCCGGAATGTTGAGCGGGTCCTCAGGCGGCATCATCGCTTGTGCGTTGCGAGCCCTCATCACGTAGTCTTTAATCTCGCCTATACAAGGCCACGTGTGCTGCACTTCCTCCATCGCGTCTAATATCGTTGCAAGGGAGCGGGAGATGTCCGGGTCATCCCATGAGGAACCCTGGAAGAAACGCTTCATCATGACAGTGCCGGCAGCAGTCGAAAGCGTCTGGACAAAGTCGAGAGATAAAGACCTGAATCGGTAATGGCGCGAGAAGGTCCGCATCAGTCGCAAGATGGCCTGCAGAGACTCGTAGCAAATTTCTACATCTTCACTGTCGGCTATGCCTGGCTTTTCAAATAAGTGCGATGGCGGTCGGTGGAGGATAATCATGACGGTGTGGAAAAGCATGCTTTTGCGTGTTTTTGATCAGTAAGAATTCCAAACACGGTCTGGACGGCAAGAACTTACTGCATTCGAAGCACCGAAGGTTGTACTAGGCCTACAGTCCATTGGTTCCAGTGCAAGGTGCCCGGAAGACTAGACAGCCACTTGGTTAGAGAGACATGGATTTGTCTTGATCGAGCCGCTGCCACCGTGTCGTCCACGTTCCCTCGTCGATTCTCGAAAAGCTCGGTGATCATGACATGAACAATCTTGCAAAGTTCAGCTTGATAGATGAAAGATCCCACAAGAGCGACACCATCCTCAAACTCTGTTGCTGAGGCACCTTTGCAGATATATGTGTCCAGGAGACCCTCCCAATCGGGAGGATACTGTAATCTGATGGTGTTCCGGACGTCGGACTCACTGGGATGCAAAGCGGGAGGTCGTCCAAAATATAGACTGAGTTGCTTGTCGGCAATGAATATCGCCCAATACACTCGTCTCAAGATTTCCGTGTCACGGACTGCCAACTCTGTTGCCCGATTTGTCGAAAACTCTGCTGCTGCATCCCAGTTGTTGGGATCTAGGTGAAGACCCATTTCATGAGCTAAGCGAAAGGCCATACCACAGAACAGCCAACCTTTCGAGGTGTGGCCGACGCCAATCTCACGATATCCGAGCAGGGCAAGCGCTTGCAAAGTTGTCAGGTCCGGACTATCCAGTGTCGAGTAAATGAGGGTCTGGGCCTGGTTGGCAAATATGTCGGAGATATTCTTGGAGTCGTCAAGCTGCATGGCACCTAGGGAACAGATGGAGAACAACAAAGCATCCGAGTAGTATTTGCCGGATCCCACGTCGTAGTCACGTAAGAAGTACTCCCTATAGACAAGCATGTGGAAGTGATACTGATACTTGAAATACGCGGCCATGCACATCTGAGATGTTTCATCGTGTGGCGCATACAAGAAGCTGTGTTCGCTAGAGCTCATGACGCTATTATTCTCAGACAGCCCCGAGCTCATTGCAGGAGGGCCGGAATTCAGCTCTAAAGGTGAATTTCCGTCACTAGGAGATATTGATGCCTCGTGCGAGAGGTGGATGTGATATGCGCTGGTGCCACCGAAGAACTGAGTGGCATTACTTGAACGAGGGCGCCTCAGCTGCCCAGAGCGCACTTGAGCTGCAACAACTTTGGGGTCAGCATTGGTCTTTTGTTCTGAAACGGCTTTGGCCGACGATAGGTTCGCTGAGGCTGGAGGTGAGATGGCTAGTTCGGAGAGGATGTCGTCCCGCTCGGTGCTGTTGGCAACGGCGAGTTTGCGGAGCAGCAGTTCCAGAGAGGCAACTTGGCCTTCAAGAGCCTGCACATAGCTTTTCGATATAGGCCTTGGGGGGATTTTGATGAGCATTCATAAATTGAGATGTTGAGAGACTTCAAATAGTCGTACCGTTGCTTTTCCCCACTTCCGCTGAGAATACATTCAGTGCCAGCTTTGACGCAGCGTGAGCAAGGTCGCTTGCGGTCACATTTAATCTAAAGCTACCTATTAGTTCTTTAAGCCGGCGAAGCATTCAGATTGCAGAAGTATACCTTGCGGCGACGACATCGTTCACAGCTGAATTCGCGGTCAGCCTATGGTGGTGGGGAATCAGCTTAAGAGGGGTTTAACGTGAGACTCACGATATCTTGATGGATTCGCCCAAGGGCGTCTGCGTCTCCTCCATGATACCCCTTCCTTGGCCTGTCTTATGAAGAAAAGGATTTGCAATAAATGCTTCCTCAAATCTTAGCCGGATTAACCGAAGCGGAGGTACGACGTCGTGGTTGATTGATGTTGAGTTGGGGTAATTAATTAATGGGGACTCATCGAACCTGTAACGACAATGCGCTAAATTGGCCCGTTTGGGAGGCGTCACTTGACATTTTTCAACTCCCACGCGAGATCATGCTATAACCCCGATTTTACCAACAAACTTGACCAAGACATGTCTACAAAGTACTACAACAAAACGTATAGACCTGAAAAAGGAAGAAGAAGGAAATAATACGTACATAGCATGGGTATTTAACGAGACAACTCCCTGGTTTCACAGCATAAGCGTTGGTGCCTCAGGGCGCAAATAAACTCCAGGATGGCCTTTGTCGCTAATCGAAACTCGGTAATCGGACCAACGCGCTAGTCTCGTCGATATCAACCAATCTCGAGGCCATCTCCTATCTGCTGCGAGTCCACGATGCCTTTGCCAGTTGCATCGAGGACCAGCATATATGCGCCGGGCCCTTGCGCCATGACAGTCCCTGTAAGCGTGGCTGCCTCATGTGGCGCCACTTTTTGTCTGGTCCATGCTGGCGTTTTCTATCCAATTAGCCATGTTGAGGTGGTAATCCGACGGCTGCCAGGTCTGCCCTGAAGCGATTCGAGAGGGTTTGGCAGTGGTGAGCACACATGCTCCTCTGGTGGGTATTAGAGTGGTGTCTAGGAAATTGGGAGTCTAGGTTGACAGTAATTATAGAAGCACAGATACGTTCGGGACGCCTATCCGGAGAACAGAACTGATATATAAGTCAACTGAGATGTCTAGTCTCAAATAAAACTTGCGGTGAACAGAGGACACAACCAAATCGAGGACAAGCAAGGCTTTCGGGGACTTGTATCTCCTTTATGCTGAGTTCGGTGATGCTCCAAATGGAGGGTGACCACAGATTCTCAGCTCATCTCACTCACTGAAGCTATTTCCGAGTATGTTGTGGGAGACGCTACGTCCTGAGACCTGGGTTTGATCTTGAGAGGTTGGATGATTGAAGTTGTTCTTCCATCGCCGACTATGCGCCTCCGTGGTCTATATTCTGAACTTGTGCGACCTCTGATTCGTCTTTTCTATAACCATCCCCCCCTACAGCTTTCCTTGACCCTATTCCGAAACAATTCAGCCGGACATCCGCCTCCGCTCCCCCACCGAGCTCCATGTGCTCTTCTCCGTCCGACCTCAACCAACTCCGCATTGTGTGTGTCAATGGACGTCGGGTCCCCGCTGTCGGTGGTTGGGATCGGTGGTGCTCCTCCGAAGGGGAATTACCTATTCCGGGCTGTAAGCCATCTACGGTGACAAACGCACAATTACGGGGATGAGCTATAACGTAACAAATCTCCACGGTTTAATTCGGCTTATTATCGCAATCGTAGCACTAGGGACTAACATATTTCATGCCTTCGACTTCGGATTGAAGCGAAACGAAGTTAGCAAAGACTGATAAATCTTCCCTGCAAATAATCTTTTCAATATCTCAACGAGTTCATACGTGATGATTCTAGCAAACAACAATGGCTGCTGACAATCCGCCAACCCCTCCCGCCGCCAATATCCGCATCGCCATTGATCGCGGTGGCACTTTCACAGACGTTCACGCCTCAATCCCTGGACGTCCAGACATCATTCTCAAGCTTCTCTCTGAGGATCCCTCTAATTACAAGGATGCTCCCACCGAAGGCATCCGCCGCATCCTCGAGCAGGTCATTGGGGAACCTCATACTTGTACCCGGAACATGAGCGGCTCGTGGGCGAAGCTGCGCGCAAGATGGGCTTCTCTGTCGTGGAGTCCTCGGCATTCCAACCCATGATCAAGGTTGTGCCCCGAGGCATGTCTGCCACCGCCGATGCCTACCTTACTCCTAACCATCAAGAAGTACATTGACTCAGTCTCAAGCAACTTCTCGGGTGGTCTAGGATCTGCCGGGTCCCGATGTGCGTTTATGCAGTCTGACGGTGGTCTCGTTGACTTCAGAAAGTTTAGCGGCCTGAAGAGTATTCTATCTGGTCCCGCCGGTGGTGTTGTGGGCTAGGAAGAGAGAAAATCGGTTATCGGCTTTGATATGGGAGGCACTTCCACCGATTGCTCACGATTCTCCTGCACGTATGAGCATGTCTTTGAGACAACAACTGCTGGAATCTCAATCCAATCCCCTCAACTGGATATTAACACGTGAGCCACTCTCACTCACCTTTGAATTTGTTTCTGACGTCTGAAATAGAGTGGCTGCAGGCGGCGGCTCGATGCTCTTTTGGAGAGGAGGTCTCTTTGTCGTTGGCCCTGAGTCTGCCGGCGCCCCTCCCGGTCCAGCTTGCTACCGCAAGGGTGGTCCTCTCACTGTCACTGATGCAAACTTGTTCCTCGGCCGCATCAAGCCTGAATACTTCCCCAAGATTTTCGGGCCCAACGAAGATGAGCCCTTGGGGTTGGAGATTACTACCCAGAAGTTTGAGGAGCTTACGGTAAAGATTAATGTGGATAATCGTGCAGAAGGCAAGGAAGAGCTCTCGTCTGAGGCTGTTGCTCTGGGATTCCTCCGTGTTGCGGATGAAGTCATGGCTCGTCCTATTCGTGCCTTGACAGAGGCGCGAGGCCACGACACGTCTGACCATCTTCTGGCGGGTTTCGGAGGAGTGGGTGGCCAGCATGTCGTGCTCCCTCGCTAAGGCGCTGTCAATCTCTCGTGTTGTCGTCCACAAGTTCTCGTCAATTCTATCCGCATATGGCCTATCACTGGCCGACGTGGTGCATGAAGCACAGCGTCCTGGCGCCATCGAGTATGGAGAGGCAACCAAGAAGGAAACAGAGGCTGCGCTTGCGGAGCTTGCAAGGGAAGCTGATGAACAACTCATCAGCCAAGGAATTCTGGAGAGTCAGATCCGCTACGAAAAGTACCTCAACCTTCGATACGAAGGTTCTGCAACTTCCTTCATGATACTCCAGGAGGGCGAGGATAGTGACTTCCAGACCCTCTTCAAGAAGCGACACATGCGAGAGTTTGGTTTCAAGTCCTCTAGGAAGAAGCTGTTGATTGACGACTTCCGCGTTCGAGGCGTTGGTTCTGCAGCATCACACCAGGGAGAGAGCCCCTACCAACAACTCAAGAAGGTTACCAAGGCTGCCCCCCCGGCCCGCAAGGAGACGACCAAAGTTTGCTTTGAAGCAACGGCTGGTCGTGTCGATACCCCTGTATACATTCTTAGCGAGTTGTCCGCTGGGGTTGAGATTTCTGGTCCCGCTCTTATTCTCGACAAGACTCTTACTATCCTAGTCGTTCCTGATAGCATCGCGACTATCACGGACAGCTGTGTTGTGATAGACCTTGAAAGTACTTCAATCGCTAGACCTGGCAAATCTATTGAGCCCAAGAATGAAGTTTCGCCTATTCAACTCTCCATTTTTGGACATCGGTTCATGTCTATTGCAGTGCAAATGGGTCGTACTCTACAAAAGACAGCCGTATCTACCAACATCAAAGAACGTCTTGACTTCTCATGCGCCCTCTTCTCCCCCGATGGAGGTCTCGTCGCCAATGCACCCCATGTTCCCGTCCATCTGGGATCTATGCAATTCGCCGTCAAGTATCAGCACAACCGCTGGAAGGGCCAGCTTCAAGATGGAGACGTTCTTGTTTCGAACCATCCTTCGTGTGGTGGTACACATTTGCCCGACATAACTGTCATCACTCCTGTTTTTGACGACAAGGGTGACATTGTCTTTTACGTAGCATTCCGAGGCCACCATGCGGACATTGGGGGACTGCTGCCTGGATCCATACCCCCATCATCGAAACGCCTTGCGGAAGAGGGTGCAGCCATTGAAGCAGAGAAGCTGGTTACCCAGGGCGTTTTCAACGAGGAGCGCATAACCGAGCTTCTTTTGACTGAACCGGCCAAGCATCCTGGCTGCTCAGGCACTCGATGCCTTGCCGACAACTTGTTTGATCTCAAGGCACAGGTTGCGGCCAACAACAAGGGCGTGCACCTCGTTCGGGCATTGATCGAGGAGCACAGTCTCACGACGGTGCAGAGGTACATGTATGCTATTCAGGAAACTGCCGAGCGATCGGTGCGGGAACTTCTGCAGACGGTTCGTGAGCGTGCTTCGGGAGCTCTCCTGAAGGCGGCCGATTACATGGACGATGGATCGTGCATCTCCTTGGCTGTGACTATTACAGAGGACGGCTCTGCTACATTTGATTTTTTGACGGCACAGGGCCAGAGGTTTACGGAAACACGAATGCACCGGTAGCTATCACTCACTCTGCCATCATCTACTCCCTAAGGTGTCTTATTCAATCAGACATACCTCTTAATCAGGGATGCCTTTCCCCCATCACCATCAACATCCCTTCTTCATCTCTCTTAGCACCATCAAAGACGGCTAGTGTCGTTGGCGGTAACGTCCTCACCTCTCAACGCATTACCGACGTGATCCTCAAAGCTTTCGGAGCTTGTGCAGATAGTCAAGGATGCATGAACAACCTCACCTTCGGAAAAGGCGGCAAGGACGCCTCAGGCAACCATTTCCCGGGCTTCGGCTACTACGAGACCATAGGCGGCGGCTCTGGGGCCGGCCCAACGTGGGGGGGCGAATGCGGTGTGCATACACACATGACCAATACTCGCATCACAGACCCTGAGGTGTTTGAGAAGAGATACCCGTGTCTGCTGCATGGCTTTGGTATTCGAGCTGGTTCCGGAGGTCGTGGGCGCAACCCAGGCGGAGACGGCATCGTCAGAGATATTGAGTTCCGCGAGGTGGTGTTTACGGTGGTGGGGATGGAAGCATGGGGAAGAACGTTTTGGTGACGCACGATGATGAAGGAGCGACGAAGATCATTAGTTTGGGAGGGAAAGCGACGGTCGAAGTGGCCAAGGGAGACAGGGTGGTGATTGAGACACCGGGTGGTGGCGGATGGGGTAAGGCGGAATGAGGGAATGGAATGTTCGAAGTAGGAAGTGAAACGATAGAGAGGGATCAACACCTGTTCTCGTACAGATTAGAGGATCTAGAAGGATTCACTCACAGGGCTGAGGGCATCAACACTGCCACAATGAGGCTTGAACGAGTGGAGAGGGGGGTTGATCAGGTGAACGTAGAAAGGCCCGATGAAGAAAAATCCGAAGTAAGATGCGGTGAAAGGATAAAGAAAAGCTAATAGAATATGGTTCAATAAGAGCAGAGCGCGGCGTTTTCCTATTTAGACTTGGAGTCGGCGGTGCGTTTGGAAGTCTTGCATTCGATGTTGGTGGGGGGGAGGGAAGGGCACATTTCTAGGCGTATTTAAACTGGGGAGTGGGTATATCAGAGAGAAACCGATAAGATGAAAAGTTCACTACAATGTGTTTGGTTGTATCTTCTGAGGAACTAAGAGAAGAAGGAAAAGGAGGAGGAGGAGGAATTGTTATCTCAGGGCGAGGAAAGTAAGCGTTGTTGCTTTTGGGATTGCATTTCCGGTTCGCACTTTCATATGGACAACAATATCTCTCCACTGAGGACCAACCAACACCAAAGAGTTAGTCAGCCTTGCTGTAATTAACCAAGACCGAGGTTAGATTCGTTTCATAAATGTGTGTTACATGCTGTCAGATTTCAGCTGATCCTGATCTTGTGGTCTCCCTCCCGGTTGGCCTAGATCAATGCGGAAGTGGCCGTCAGACAAGCCAAGTACGACAAGGTCGGCGATGACTGTGCATGACCATGTACTCCATTCCCACTCTATTACATCACAGCCCTCTTGATGCAAGCAAGCAAGCAAGCAACACCATCACCGACATTCTCGTCATCGTTCGTGCGTGTTATGCAGCACTGTTTGCTGGATAACCAGCTTCGTGTGCGGACAAATAACAACGTAGCGTATAACAAGAATGAAGCTAATGAAGTAAATACAAACGCCGGCATCATTTGGGCGGGCTTTTATTTTTAATTTTTAATATTTATTCAAAATATTTCACGATTCCAATGGTGGTGTCAAAGGTACGGATTACCCCTGGTTCCAATTTTCTAGACTAGTCAATGTCTGCATGACAAGCACACCAACGGAAACATCCTTGATATCCACGTTTTTGTGGCTTGCGATCCCCTTTGTTCGCCCACTCGCGAGCCGATTGATCCGAGCTGGAACCTTTTTTTTTTTTTTTTTTTGGTACTACATACCCGGATCGCATTCTTTGGATACGTGAGGGACTTGGCATGTACCAGCCGCGAAGATGGTGAAAAAAAAAGAAAGAGAATGAGAGAAAGAAGCAAAAAAGAAAAAAGAAACCCAAAATGCACCCATCGCTGAGTATGACGCTGTAGATGGGATCGCTGCGTCGTCTCCGGATCTTTTGTGAGATCTGCCAAGGCCAGCGGAGCAAGTCACCTGACCGTGAGGAAAACAGCAATGACGGGATGTGGGAGTGGTCAAGAGAGGAGGAGGGGGGGGACGATAGTTGCCCTGGCTAGCCATGATCTTCGGTCGAGCCGCTTCTTAGTTCCAGCCTCACAGAGCTGAGGGTGGGATGAACGAGATGACCGAAAACGAGAGAAAGAAGGGAGAGAAGCAGAGATTGGCTGGGTTGGGTTGGGTTGGCTGGAGAAAAGAGATGATGTTATCCGTATAGGCAACCAGCTGCAGTGAATGGATCGGCCAGTTCCTGATTCAGTTGACAAACCACACAGTGGTACATACATATGGTACTGCAGGTGCCATGGACGACCCACGTAAAGAGCCTTGATTGTACGTACGGGGGTAACCTGTAAAGATTAAGGAGTTCGGAGTCCGGAGTCGAGATTAATTACTGCTTGGCATTTCACACGAGTTATTGAATGAAGGTGGCTTGTGGCGTACAGTAACCCTTCTTGGTGCTGCAAAGAGACTAGATGTATGTGGAGAGGGCTTCATCTATCGGTATTGGTAGCGCAACTTGATCAACTAGTCAGTTACCAATAATTCCCCATCCGTGACTTGCTCTAGACTAAAAAAAGCCAGACTATTGGTTTAAGCTTGAACGACACCGGGAAGCCCATCTGTTTTCCCCTGGCAAAGCCCAACAACAAGCCAACTGACAGACACCCCTACTGTACTGTACGGTTAGTAATCCCGTTATGCCTATCGATGGCACCATCAATGAGCTAAAAGCCTTCGAGCATGATACCGTTCTGCTTCTTTTTTTCATTTTTTTTTTTGTTACGCTCTTTTGAATTTGGCTTGGCATACATGGTTCCCCCCATCACGCGGGCCAACGCACCATCTGGCCATTGGCGAGTTGCCACCTCTTCTCCGTATCAGTTCTACCCCCCCCCCCCCTCCCCCGGGTGCCGAGCAGCCGTCCTGGCTTTAATGCCAAGAGAGCCAAGGGAAGTCATTTAGTCAGCCCTGGGATAGTTTTGGTCAAAGTACAGCAGTGATGCAGGGTGATCATGACTCTGATGACATGGCAGTGTAATCTGATCTTCACCTCCAAGGCCGCCCGAAGGAAGGGATTCGCAGAACACCCACCGTCATCGCCACAGTTCGGGGGAGTAAGCTGAGCCTTACAGCACCCTAATTATTCTTTTCTTTTCTTCTTCTCTTCTTCTTCTCTTTCTCGTTAGAGTGTAGAGCATCATTCATTCCGTGTACTTGTTAGTTACTGGAGTTAGTTCCTGTAGAATCATAAGAATCGGCACTGACGGCAAAAGTTCAGTCTCTCCCTCCCTTCACCCCCAGTCAATCTATCAAGCGCCCGCGTTCTATCCAAACGCTGGCTAACAGTTTATTAGGCGCAGCTCATCTGTGCCACTGCGCCCTGATGGGTTTCTGGTCCCATTTTCTAGGTTTTGGCTCCATTCCTGGTGGTCTGGGCCTGGACCTTTCGGCCTTAGCCTTGGCTTTTGAGTCTTGGCTGTCGTCTACCATCTCACGGCATGTCGTGTGCTTCTCCCGTGTTAATTATTATATGTATCATAAACCTATTAGACCCTCCATTTCTACCCCCTTCTCTTCTCTCGTGTTGGGGTTTGAGATTTTTGGAAGAAACCACCACCTTCATTCATACACCAACTGCTCTCTTATTGTACCACCTCCTTCTTCTTCGTTTTCTTCTTATTATCCTGCTTCATGCAATCCCTTTCCACTAAGCTGACAGCATTTTGCCTTGCGAGTTTTTATAAACTGAAACATATTTACCACTTCCTCCCTATCTCATCCTAGTCGACAGACCGGCGGCCTTATTGCACGAGGGACAGCTTGAAGTTGGCAACATGGACTCCCCTGCCCTTTCGTCGCTGGGCAGGACACGCAGTCACTCGGATTCCACTACCTGCTCATCTTCTTCAGATGAAGGCTCCGTCACTTCTACTTCGGCCATCACGAAGAACAGTCCTTACATCGCCATCCCCCGTTCAGATGGTAGCGATTCTGATGTCTCCGATCCCTTTCCAGTCACGAGACCCCTTAAGCCCAGGCGCAACTGGATGTCTATTTTGCTCTTCACTCTGCTTGTGGTGGTGATTGTAACCCTCTCTCTGGCATTGGGTTTTTGCTATGGTCTCCACCAGGTGAGACTCACTCTCTTCTGGTGTTTCTGTTGCGTGTCTATCCTGCTTTTGCTTGTTATTGGGTTGCCACACTTGACAACCCTTTAGACTCCCAAAAACACATCAACCATAGCTCATTGCGCGCTGAGCCACAAACTCACTGGTAAATAGGGTAACAACGACCTGCTTGACGGACCTGTTCATGACCTGGGTTACTCCCGTTACCAGGGCATATATCTCAGCAACGGTGTCAGCCAGTTCCTTGGTATACGTTATGCGGAACCTCCGACTGGTGACTTGCGATGGCGTGCTCCCGTCGAGCCTACGCAAACCAAGAAGATCCAGAATGCCCAAAATGTAAGTCACCACTTAATTCCGACTTCAGAAATGCACCTTGTTTTCTGACTACTTCGTTTCTGCAGTGGGGTTCTTACTGTCTGGGAGCCGACCAGTTAGAGGGCGGCCACTTGCAGGAAGACTGCCTCTACGTCAATGTCTGGGGCCCAACCAATGCCACGGCCGACCAGAAGCTGCCCGTTATGGTCTTTATCCAGGGCGGTGGTAAGTGTTCTTGCAGCACAATGTCTTCGCTACCTACATGGCCACTGACTTTTCGTTTCTTAGGCTATGGCATCAACTCAAATCCTTTCGCTAATGGCTCACTTCTTGTGGAGAACTCGGGTTATAACATGGTCTTCGTCAGCTTCAATTACCGCGTTGGCTTGTTTGGTTTCCTAGCTGGAGAAGACGTGAAGAACGATGGCGTTCTCAATGCCGGACTCCTTGACCAGCGATTCCTACTGAAATGGGTTCAGACGCACATCTCCAAGGTATGTCTAGAACTCTCCTCGAATCCGCCTCGAACCCTCTCCCATCCACTGCCACAACTCTAAGCATTCATTAACCTTTGCCTTGCTCTCAGTGGGGAGGAGATCCCAACCACGTCGTCATTCAAGGTGTCAGTGCTGGAGCTGGATCAGTGGGCCTTCATATGGCCGCGTATGGCGGCCGCGATGATGGCTTGTTCGTAGGAGCCATCGCTGAGTCGACATTCTGGCCCGGCCAGAGCCACTATTCGGATCTTGAGTACCAGTATCAGCGCCTCGTTAACCAAACGACCTGCAGCGAAACCGACGACAAGATGGCCTGTTTACGCAGCCTGCCCGTCAGGCATCTTCAACCTCGCAACATTAATATGCCATTTGAGGGTCAGAACGGAGTGCCGAGATTCTACTGGACTCCCGTGACAGATGATGATTTCTTGAAGGATACGCTGTCCAACATGTTCCAACGGGGTGATTTCGTCAAGGTGCCTATTCTTTTTGGATCGACTTCTAATGGTACGTTGTCGCTTACTTACTTCCGCTTTTTCTTTTACCCTTTCCCCCCATCAAATCTCTTCCAACCACCCCCTAGTAACCCCCCTCGTACTTACATGAACCCTCACTTACACGCATCCACAGAAGGCTCATATTTCACCCCCAACGTCACCCGCATAGATCAATTCATCGCCTTTATGGAAACCAATTACCCTCTCCTCACGGAAAACAATACCGAAGCCATTCTAAAGCACTACCCCCTCGAAGCCGCCCTCCCTATGCGAGCTCCCGAGTTCACATCCGCCTCTCGCGCATTCGGCGAAGCAACATTCATTTGTCCCACCTCCAGCATCCTCAACGCATTCAAGTCCTCCAACTCCTCCGCCAACGCCACAAACATATTCTCCTACCACTACAACCTCACCGATTATAACCACGTTAGAAATGGCGTAGGCGTCCCACACACGTTTGAAACCGCCGCTGTCTTCGGCCCCACCATGACCGGGTCGGTCATCAGCTACACCACGTACAATGCGCCCATTGTCCCCGTCGTCCAGCATTACTGGATCAGCTTCGTCCGCTCTCTAAACCCTAACACCTACCGTTACCAGGGTTCCCCTAAATGGCTCTCCTGGGGCGGTAGCGAGCGTCGCCTCGTTCTCCAACTGCCCAACTCCACCATGGAGTCTGTCCCCGAAGCCGAGAAGCAACGGTGCGAGTTTTGGCATAGCATCAATGGGACAATGTCTCAGTGATATTGTATATGACATGACTCTTGTGTAACGATTTTTGCAAAGTACGATGATACCCATATAGATATTCCAGATATAGACGATACATTTAGCCTCTTAATATTTCTAATCATAATTTGGCTCCTTGTGGAGATGTTGATGTAATGACATGGCATGATTGAATCCTTGCATAGTTCCTACATCCCATTGTGCCTTTTATGTCAACTATTAATTGATTAGAGACCCATTTATGTTTGGTAAGTTCTGTTGGACTTGACTCGCTCTAACGATCTAATCATGACACCCATGGTTTCGTGACAATCCAAAGGGCTGATAATGGATATTTTGAACCTTCCTAGCAATTCCAACGACTTGATTATACCATAACCTCACTGCTTACTCCTCACTCAAAATATGGGATGCCAGCTGTTTCTCCAGAACCAACCCGATTCCGGATAGAGCCCCTGACTAGCTCATATTCTCCGACATTATTAGCCCATATCTTTACCCGCCGGAGTGCGTGGACCGATCGAAAGTCCTTCTTAATGACTTCACCACTCGTTTTGCCTCAAACGCCCATCTTCGGATGCGTCGAACCCGCTTCTTTGATAGATTGGAGCCTACTTTGGCCTTCTGACGAATTTCTGTCCTGCTTGTTCCCAAATCTTGGCCGCTAGCTATGGGCGGCGAAGATGGTCTTTCATGACTTCCTGAAACATTCGAGCACAACCTGCGTTTCTTGGGTTCGGTTATAGGTGTTGGTGGTCCAGCCATCCGGAGCCGGAGTAGAGAAACCTTTTGCCTTAACCCACGTTGATTCCTAGTCGAGTCCGTATTGAACACCGATTTCTGGACATTTCCTAGCTCTTGACCTTGCTCGTGACTGTTAGATAATTTAAGTCTGTCCTTGTTCTCTCCCAAAAAAGGATAAATGATGTCGAACTGGTCTGACGGCATGGGCGAGGAGTCAAGTCCACTCGCCTCATTGATCGCTATTAAACCGCCCCTCTTAAGCCCAGTATAAGGCTTGCCCATTGAACCAGATTCATACAGACCGCAGTGAC
The DNA here is from genome assembly GCA_930272665.1 of Mariannaea elegans. NCBI lineage: Eukaryota > Fungi > Ascomycota > Sordariomycetes > Hypocreales > Nectriaceae > Mariannaea > Mariannaea elegans. Next base: position 265,677 of record CAKNEU010000034.1, read on the forward strand.
TTTCGAAAAAGTCTTGCCTTGCGCAGCTCAGCTCTGATGCAGAGCTGCACTGCTTCAATCCGGGACTGCGTATGACTGTCCCGTTTTGAGAGAGTATCCCCTTATTCAATTGGCTGCGAGAGATCTTGAGCCTCAGCCGTGGTCTCTTGTAATCCATGGATTTCTCTGTTGAAGCCACCTTAGACTTATGTTGTGGTTGTTCTCGAGGATTCAGCGAGTGGGAAGTCTTTACTCTAATCTTGAATTTCGAGGATCTTGCCTTTGGTCCCTCACTATCATCCTCATCGCCAAGTGTCCGTGGAGCTAAGAAACTTGGGTTCTCCTCGCACTTAAATGTCACCAATGACTTGGTTGGGCTTGTGAAGAGCAGATTCGTTGAGACCTCGGGTTCGGTCGATGTGCTTCCGTGAGGCGATTCAAATACCTTGTAAGCCTCAGCAGGCAGCGGAGGCAAAGATTTCATCAGTTGAGGAATGCTCCTTGTTAGCTTTAGCTGTTGAACTGGAGAAATTGGGTTCGGGGACAGGATGGGAGTGTCTGCCCTTGCAGTTGGAAGATTCAAGTAGGCGTCGTTGTCTGGGATAGGCGGAGGTCTGATAACGATAGTTGCTGGGCTTCGCCGGTGCTTTCCGAGGGAATTCTTTGTAGTTGATTTGGTGCAATTTTCTTGCACTTGAGATGGGGGGTTCTGAAATTTAGGTTGGGCTCCTTGTGGCTGATCTTCCCTTGGTTGGCTCGACTTCTGGTTGTTAAAGAGAATAGAAGCGACTGTTTTCTCATCGATTTTGTTCGTTCCTTCCGAATCAGACCAGCCCTCGAAAGGGACCATGGTGAGCGAAGACTTGAGAGGAGATGGATTCACTTTAGGATCACAGGCCGTGGGCGGAGACTGGTAACCGCGCTCCTTGGGAGCTCTGGTTTTATCAGAATCTCCACTCTTCGGTTTAAATGGCTGCCACTCTGTACACCAAGATAAGTCCGACGAACTTTCCGAGCTTGGGGCTGATTCCGAAGGCGACCCATGGGTTCGTCGAGGTACTACTTCCTTGGGGGTAGGAAGGACTGGGCGGGATGGAACATCATCAACATAAGATACCATCTTGACACCATTCGTGCCATTGCCTCTCGAAATGTGAGCATCTAAAGACCTATTTTCAGTTTCGGTTTCTTGGACTGGACTGGGAGATGGCTGGTTGAAAATGCCCAGAGTATCTTGTGAAAGGAATTCTTTCTTGTTTTGAACTGCATCGACAGAATTTTCTAGGAGTTAATTAGCACCCCAGCTGTCCTGACTTCGAAAAGCTTACCATGGCTACCATCCTTGTCCTCTTCCAACCTCAGTACCTCGGGAGGAGTATCTTCAACGTCTAGGTGACCCTGACTTCCTTTTCTCAATATAATAGGTCTTCGGAAGCTCTCCGTTCGCTGAGGAACTGGACATAGGGGGACCATATAGCCAGACTCTTGTCCCGACTCTGGCTCAAAATCTTCACTATAGTCATAGTAGAACGAACCAGCAGAGCGCATAATAGGCCTTGATCTACTTGGATGGACTGGTCTCTGGTACATTTCCACGATAGATGTCAGACTCGCTGACCGAACACTCTGGTCACTGGAATCTTGTTGCTGGCGCGGGGACCTAGGACCACTATGGAACGTTGAATTGGGAGTTCGAGAACGATTGGGACCAGGTCCATGGTAGTAAAGACTGGGAGACACTCTCGAGGGTAAAGAAGATGTTGATCTATTGAACTCAGACCGCATAGAAAGAGGTGGTGGACGACGGGGACCTGTGTAGTGTGTTGGTTTATAGGACCCATGAACATTACGCTTTGGTGGAGTTAGCCAAACTTGTAGACGATATACATTTCGAAGAGAAAAACAAAAAATAAAAAGAAATAAAAAACTAACACAATGTGCTCTTTCAAACTCAACCACCTTGCGATAGTCAATATTTCCGGTATCTGTTACAGCTGGTGAGGCTGGACGAACACCAGGGCGTCTTAGTCGAGTTGGATAGGGGAAAGGTGATCGAGGCCGTTGAAGCGTGGAGACGCTCTGTGAGGCGCATGGTGACTTCTGAGAAAGAAGAGGTCTCGAATTACAAGCAGTAAGAGAGTATGACCGTTGGCCATCATCCGTCGACGGAGAGAAAGACCTCGGGAACGATGGCTGAGTTGAAGAGCCATAGAGTGAGATGATCTCGGATGTGGTGTCCCGGTAGGAAGGTAGTGCCTTACGGTCATCTTGCATCGAACTTTCATCAATTCCTCGGGAGTGAGGACGAGGTAGGAGATCTGCATCTCCAAAGTTGGGCCTGGGGCGAGGAGGATGATGGTATGTTACCGATGGTGGTGTAGGTTTAATAGAAAAGAGACCAATGTCACCTGTTTCAGTCGTAGTCTTAAGCATGCTCTCCAACGGGCCAGGGGACCGAAGGAGTGATATGTTCCTAGTAACGCTGCGCAGAGGCCGACGGGCCTGAGAGGATGGGCGATTTTGCGTGTGAAGTCTGGAATTTCCATGGGAGCGATGCTGACTGTAGTGGGAACCTTGGCTGGAACATCTCTGCTGTGATTCTTCAAGGTCCATGTTGAATTATTTGGCCCCGTTCGTCGGAGCTGACTGGAGGAGAGAAATAGATGAATTAAGTGATGCGGAAATGTTCACTGACGACCAAAAGGGAACCAAACAGACCAAGAAACGTGGGAGGGCGATTACAAGCTAATTGACAACCGTCGCGACCTGGCTTCGAGCTGCATTCTGGATTGCAGAAGATGGGGTTGGAGATGAAGCGGAGGCGACGTCAAGTCCGCTCAACCTACGAGAAAGTGAGGCCATCATTGGTACTTTCCGTCTCCAGGAGATTCTTGAGACAGAGCAATTTGGATGAAGCAAGGGAAGGAAATCGATAAACTGTGAAAGATCAACTGACGAGCAGCTGCTACCGTTTGAGGAGTAAGTGAAGAAGACGGGCAGCTGCGAATAAGAGAAGGTGCTCCATATCAATTGCAATTGCAGTTGCACCTGCCGCTTGGGCTAGAAACAACGTCGCGAGAGCTTCACCTACCACTCAACCACTCAGCCCATCCCCCTTTCCATGTGACACAGCCCTGCACAAAACCTCGATAGCGCACACCAGCAAGATGCAGTCAGTACAAGAAGAGACGCCAATTCGACCTGTGCCATCCACATCCACATCCACATCCACACCCAAGTGCATCCATCATTCATTGTTATGCGCCGCGTTACGGTTCTGCGCCGCAGGTGGTTGGTTCACCATTATTTAACATGAGCAGAGGGCGGTTCGTCCCAAACCTTGACCGCTTCACGTTTTATCAGCGAGGAAGCTTAGTTGAATCAAAATTCCAAGCCATCAACCTCTACAAATCGATCGATATGTTGTCTCTCAAGCTCGCCGCCGTCCACCTATTCGACACCCTCGCGCCTTCTGCCCACAACGAGGCCAATCCAACACCGCACAATGGTCACAACGTGACTCATTTCCCAGAGAGGACAGGACCGGACCGGCCACTACAAGGGATGGAGTAGGGGAAGAAAAAGGATCGGTCTGCCACTGAAAATTCGTACGGCCGCCGAACCGAACTCTCCACTGGCGACTTGACTTGGCAACAGGGTTTAATTAGTTGGCCAGTTCTTCTGGAAAAGTCTCCACTAAAATTACCGTTCTTGTCAAAGCGGTTCCCGATGTGGCTTGCACCATGGCCAAGTCTGTCTCCGCAGTCCCATGATTTTCGGTCCTTGTGGTCAACTCTGGCGCCCGACGACGACATCCGTTGGTCACCGTCGTCCCCCGCAGTCCACTTAGTGTTAGCCACGAGAGAGCTTGTCGAAATCTAGTCAGGGGTCTACAGAACCTTGTTCCACAATGTTCATGTGGTTGTAGTTCTTGTTAAGCTTGCCGAGTACGCATGACCGAGCCACCGTTTCTTTAGGGGCCCTCGTGAAAGTGAAAAGAAACCTTCTTCCAGCATTTCTCCTTCGAACAACAAATCAAATAAACAAACCGTGTCGCATCTGCCAGCCGAGACAAGATTTACATCCACTCTTGATTAAGATCGCCTCTTCTGCATCCTTTGGCCCCTATAAAACAATACAACTCCTCTTGCATACAACTGTCGGGTAAATCTCCCGCATTGCCCTTGTGCCGGCCGGCTCGCCAACATGACTTCCCGAAAACCCGACTTGACGCTTCCGCTCCCTGAGAGAGAGGCGGCCGATTTCCAGCGCTCAACCCCTTCACTAAGAAGCCCGCGCTTCACCGAGAACTTCGACGTGCCCTTTTCGGAAGCAATCATGAATGCTTCTAGCGCGACCCTCGCAACAGACAATATGACCTTCCCCTCAACCTCCTCGAATGAGCGAGCCAGTTTTGGGGATGAGATTAGACCGCAACCATCTCTCAGCAGAAACGCTTCAGGCATGCAGTCACCAGCCCCCCTACGCGTACGCCATTCTTCCTGGGAATCAGAGACTAAGCGACGTGCCACCGTCAATGCTCGAATTCGAGAATGGGCTAGGAAATCATGGGGTTCCGTTCGGAACCGTCCCGAGACTAGGACTGGCTATTTTGACAGCAATCCTAAGCACAGCAGGAGCAGCGCAGCACTCTCGCCGTCAACAGGCGATGTTTCTCCTAGTGAACCGGATGGATATGGGCAAGGTCCCGGGTATGCTCGGGCTGCTGCTACCACGACACACTTACCTAAATCAAGCTCAACTTGAGATGATCTTAGAATGATGAATGCAAGGCTTGGACCTAGGAACTGTACCCCGCAGGCATGGGGGACAGAATCGGCACATAATGAGTACATCAGGCGTTGGAGGTCTCTCTGTCTTGGTTTGGGAGGATAACAAAACGTGATGTTTTGATGATAGTATATGAGTTGGCATTTATCAGATCAGAACACACCACCGCCAATAATGAAAAGGCGTTCTTCTTCTCGTTTAGCCCAGTGGATAATCTTATTGGCCCCCTGTGTTATCGTTGCCCTTGACACGTTAGGTCCGGCCACGCAGTAGAACTCGAAGACTGGCGTGATCCAAGCCAGCGACGTCGCGTCGTCCCCTACACTGTGCAGAACCTTGAGATGCGAGTGTTTCCTATGTATGGATGCGTGAAGTTCATGGTACACCGTCATTAGTCTCCTCCGGTCAACTAACCCCATGAACGTTGGTTCCAATGACGACATACAGAACTGGACGTTCGCTCGCGACTTGTAAAGGAAGTGGCTGACCTGACTTCCTGGCGCGATTTCATGAGCCTTGGGGCGGCCTGCTTGAGAGGCGTTCTGAATGATGGCGAGGGTGCCGTTCTTGGCCAACTGCTGGGCAACATTGTCCCGCATCTGCTTGAGCTCAAAGAAGCTCTCGCGATCAGTGCTAATCAGGATCATGGCGATTTCCTCCTCCGCGGAGCGTCCTTCAGCGGCGGCTGGAGAAGTGGCCTGCTCTCCAGACGTCCCCTCGAAGAAGCTTACGTACATGTAGAGGTACCCTCTGTTGTTGAATGCGGGCAAGCAAAGGGGGATCCAGTTTTCGCCACCACCACCTTTTATTCCCTCGCTCTCAAAAAGCATGTTGAAGATGAGCTGAAGATCGCTGGGGTGGAGAGAGTGACGACGTGGTCGGATGACACTGACGAGCTTACCACCGGCGACGATGAGACCGTAGAGGAGCTTATCCGACCTTAATTTGAGAAAAGTGTTATTGATTGCATGCCGTTGAGATTTTCGAAGCTTCAGGCATTCAAGAGACCCAAGGAGAGCCGAGGGCGATCCTTTAGTGAAAGTATCAGCTAGGGACGACAGCAAAGATTCGGTACCCTGCAGCGGCTTGCTCAAATCTGTCGATGGCCGGTTGGCAAAGATTGTCTTAAGCTTAGGTAGGGTCAGCGTTGATAGGATTTGCATGTAAAGAGCCTCCAGCTGCGCTCTTAATTGTGAATCGCTCTCTCCAAGCTTGCTAATTGCCACAAAATACAGCGGGCCCTCTGTCGCAATGACAAACCGGGTGTCGCCGGCAGTAAACCCTTGAAGAGGATTCTGAGCTCCTTCATAGAATGAGATGATGGTTTGTACAACACCAATCGACGAGTTGATCAAGCTCAAGCTCCCGTGGCGGCTCCAAACGGGTTTTCCAGCAGATGATAAAATCAAGTAGTGCTTCAACTTCGATTTCCACATTGATAATTTCTCATCATCTTGGAAATCTGTGTTCGTATCGTCCGGCAGTTGTGCAAATTCTTGATCGAAATTAGAGAGATGATCCTCAGGGTTTATTCTTGTCGTTTCAAATGGTTGTACGGTGGCCGACTGGGATCGAAGCATGTTCCACGCTGCACTCTTCTTGTGGAGTTCACCGACGAGCAAGCTGGCAATGTCGCCGGCCGGTCTCATTGTAGGCGCAAAGCTCATGATGCTCGCAGTTTCGTCGGCCTCGCCAGTAATACTGGCCTCTTGACGATTAGGAGTCGCATGGCCGCTATCGGTGGGGCTGGGAACTGTATCAGGACCAGGCGTTGGGAACGTCCCTCGAGATCCATCTGGAAAAGAGAGTGTTTGAATTTCCACAGGTGTTATTGCGGTCGTAGCTTGTGCTTGAAGGGCCTTTGGGTCACTGCCTGCGCTCGTGCGAGGTCGAGGAGGGAGTGGGGGACGATGGTCGTCGTCTCCAAATGCTGGCTCCTGTCGCATGGTGACGGTGTGTGCGGATGTCGCATTGCCAGATCAGCTGTTCGAGGGGGAGGCTGCGTATGAATAAGGAGTAGAATCAAGGACCGAGTGATCCCAGGAATTTATGCAAGTGCAAAGAGCGGCCATTATGCCATCCTTGATAGGGTTGGCGATAGATGAGATCGTTCCGGCTGCTGGCGGAGGAAGTCGATGATGAGGGCCGCTTGAACCGCACCCTGGCAGCGCATCATTTACTGGGGGAGCTAACCAAGTTTAGAGTAACAGGCAAAAGTATGGGAAAGGCCCTAGTTCACCAACGCCAATTAGGAGCTTTCAACATGAAACTTACAATACATGTTAGGTGGCAGTAAAGCAGTCGTTGCAGCGAGTGCTGACTCGATTCAAATCTCAATTTGTTTGACTCATTGAACAAAGCTGTGGTCGAGGTTCATCATGGTGTCAGCCTAATGAATACGGCCTAGCATCTGTAAGGATTCGGGGAGAGACGTGTTAATTACGTGCACCCTCTGTACCGCTCCGCCCAATGACGCAGCTACCACCAGTCATGGCCCTATTAGCGCTGGAGGGGCTGCTGTAGCCTTGCGCGTTCGGGCAAGCTACCACCAATCAGCGCTTCGACCTACCCTTCGTTTAGCGGTACGTTGGTACCTTCAGCGCACCCACGGGAGAGCTAGGTCAATCTGTTGGGTGAAACGTAGCCTTCTGGAAGGCATCGCGGCTTCGCCTCGCAATTCCTCCCTCTGTCTTGACAAACAATTCTTCCTCAGCGCTGTCGCTCGAAGCGATGCACTCTGGCACTTTTGCCATCAAGTAGGGAGCTCTATGTTCTCATCCACTTTTTCGACCCGAATACTCCTCGACAATGACGCTTGAAACTGGGCGGCGGTCCATGTCGCCGGAGAGCTCTGGACGAGACTCGCCGATCCCACGACAATGGAGGAACCAGCTCGGTGGAGGTGCGCCAGCGCGCTCAAATCTTTCTTTTATGGTCGCTAATATCTGATGAATAGAGGAAGCTCCTATCAAGGACAAATCCTACCGAAAGTATGCCCATGGAGTCGATCGAGCACTCGTCTTATTCGAGACGGCATTGGAGGAGTGGGCGGACTATATATCTTTTCTAAACCGGCTTTTGAAGGTTCGCATACTCTGAACTGACCCCAAGGATCAAGCCACAGTGTGCTTACACCTCGATATCAGGCTTTACAGGCTCGCCCCAAATCGACAAATACGATCCCATCCAAGGCAACAGTCGCAAAACGCTTATCGCAATGCCTCAACCCCTCCCTTCCGTCAGGAGTACACCAGAAAGCCCTCGAAGTATACAACTTTGTTTTCACAGTCATTAGCAAAGAAGGGCTATCCAGAGATCTTCCTCTTTACCTCCCCGGCTTAGCAACCACTTTGTCGTTCGCGTCCCTCTCAGTACGAGCACCATACCTTGACATTCTCGAGCGACACTTTCTACGCCTAGATCCTCGGTCCCTTCGCCCAGCTATGAAATCGATCATTCTTGCTCTACTGCCTGGTTTGGAAGACGAAACAAGCGAGGACTTTGACAGGACTTTACGAATGGTGGAGAGTTTCAAACAGACCATCAGACCTGCGAATAGTGAAGAACTCGATGATCGTCATTCAACTGGGGATGCATTCTTCTGGCAGTGCTTCTTCTTGGCGTCCATCACCAGCCATAGCCGTCGTTCAGGGGCCCTTGCCTACTTAGTACGATGTCTGCCTCCATTGAAGCCCGCGGCAAACCCCAAATCGAATGAATCGGCCGCATCAAATAAGAACGAAGTTGATTCGAAGAACAAGCTTGCAACTGTTGTTACTTCTCCAGAGCCAGGACTGCTACTACGCTGCTTTGCAAGCGGTCTCTCGGACGAGCAGCTGCTCATTCAGCGTGGTTTCTTAGATCTTCTTGTTTCCCACCTGCCACTTGATTCGAGCGTCATCCAAAAACGTGTGAAGCCCGGGGATCTAGAGTTACTCCTCAAAGCGGCTGTTGGCGTGGTTACACGGCGAGACATGAGCTTGAATAGACGTCTATGGGCTTGGCTTCTTGGCCCAGAGCCAACCAGCTCGGAATCGGAACATGGAGTCGAAGCCCTGAGTCCCTCGGACCATCGCCACCAGGCTTATTTGGCATCCAAGACGAACTACTTTGAACAGTTTGGTCTCCATCCTCTCACCCAAGCCCTATTACAAATGATCAAGGATAATTATCAGAGCAGCACAAGTGAACGAGCACGCCCGTACAGAATCTGCCTTTCCCTCATGGATAGGTGGGAGGTGGGTGGACTCATTGTCCCAGAAGTCTTTCTGCCTGTCGTAGAGAGTGTGCGACAATTTCAGGGCCACACATCATCCAAGACAGAGTTCACGGAAGTTTTACGCAGTGCCAGCGTGTTCTTTGATGGCATCGAGAGCGGACTGATCTACGGTGAACTCGTCAGCCTCCTGGCGCAAGCTATCGGTCCTAGCAATCTTAGCGCCAAAGAACGAAGCGACAAGTTGACTCTAGTTAGCTTCATTGTAACCAATTTCAACGTTCGCGAGGAAGAAATGATCACGATACATGCCCCCCTAGCTACTCTTGCTGCGCTGTCAATGTTAGAAGACTCGGCAGGTCGCCAGTCATCCGACAGCGCGGAAACGTCTCTGTCAGACCAAGCTCTCAACATTGCCATTGCACTGCTCGACCTTGTTCCTGAGAGAAGTTTCCCGGGTACTTATCCGACGGGCATTCAACACAGTGATAACCACTTGTCAATTCCCAACATCGAGGTGCTGAAAAAGATTCGGACTTTCTACGTAAATGAACAGGGCAATATCGATGCGTCTCCTCCACCTTTCAACCCCCTGGAAGTCGGAGAGTTGCTGCTGCAAAAGGTGGCCAAGTTTATTTGCATTGACCAAAGCTCTTCGAAATCACAAACTGACCTGGGCATCCGTATCCGCCTTCTGGTCTTGGCATTGCATAAAACGCCGGCAACATACAAGATTGCGGAACAGCAGCTCTTGAAATATCTTCATACGAAACTGAGACAATCGCCACCACTGCAGTATTCCGACTTTTCTGCAGTTCTGAATCTAGCTACGCAGTTGTACAATGTCGAGAGGATCGGAAGGAACGATTTATCAGCTTTGGTTGTTCCTCTTGTACGACATGCCTGGGCGTATGTATCTGCATCTGAGCCCAAGTATCATGTCGAAGCTGTCAGAGGTCTATGGCAACTGCAATCTGCTCTCTCATTCTCAAACCGTGACATTGAGGCAGCGCTTTCCAGCATCATTATCTCTCAAGACTCTAACACCGTGGAGAATGCCGGGTTTGTGGATGCTGGGCGTGCTCTGAGTGTACTCTGGGCTCATACCCTTCAAGACAATGCATATGGAAACGACCGACGAGGTTCAAAGACGCCGATGCTCGAAGTCCGAGCTCAGCCTCGACTTTCAGGAATGGATCATTACGAAGTCATGTTAACCCAACCGATCTTTCTAATTCTGGATGCCCTGCAAGATGACCAAACTCAGCTCTACATGACAGTAAAATCATGGCTCAACAGCATGCTTGGCATTGATAGGTAAGGCACATATATTATTTTTACGGAAGTCAAAAGTTAACTAACGATCGTTAGACTATTTCTCATATTCGTTACAAAGCTGAACGAAATCCCATTCTTGACCGGTATAGTTGAAACTGGTGAGAAGCCCGGTGAAGGTACGGTGACGTTCTCTCGTGACGATGACCTTGACCTCTGTTTATACTACCTCCGAACACTCTCAAACGCTCTGGCTTGTTCTGGAGATATTTCGTGGTCTGTTTTGGCCTCTAAGCATGTGTCATTCAAGGGACGGCAAATACAAATCAGCAGTAAGAACATTAACAATTCCTTACCTGATCGTAATGCTGATTCAGATTTAGCTGGGAGTGGTGACGAGGAGATGACTCTCCAGGAGTTCTTTACTCGCGTCTGTATGAAGTGTGTCACAGGCAACGTGGCTCCAGATGCCGCGCAAGAACTCCAATCCAGCATCAACCAGCTGTATCGATACGCGCTTACAATCCTCCACAAATTCTTCCTAAGCCCTTACGCCGCACCGCTTTCTAGTTTTCACTTTGAAAACGTCCTCATTGATAGGCTTTCCATGGCACTCAAGGGCCCCGATCCCTATGTGCAGGTTCTCTTGCTTGATGTTGTATATGATACCCTCAAGCTCCGAGATGTTGCACCCGTTGAACCTCCCATCTCACCCACTTCCGAGAAAAGACGGCTAAGTTTCGTCGACCCTGCTAGAGGAAGCAGACTTTCAGCCGCAACAATTGATTCACATCCAGTGGTCTCACCACCACCCCCTCAATTACTGAAGTGCCTGCAAGAGGGACTAAGCTCTCCCAGTAGTCGATCTGTGTTAGACAGTTGGGTTGCGTTTGTTACTGAATGCTTGCCATTCTACACCGAATCTATTTTCCAGGTTTTGATTCCCCTCGTCGAAACTCTCTGCAGAGAGATCGGAACAACGTTCTCAAATCTGCGAGACACTTTCCAGTCTGATTACCTTTCGACTAGCAGTGAAAAGGCGACTCCAGAGTCCACGCTTATCTATCTGCTCAACGGCCTTGAGCAGGTTCTAGCGAGAGCACACGAACAGTTACTCACAGAAGAGGCCCGGACTCAAATAAACAAGAGTCCCGATCAGCCTCAGTCGCTTTTTGGTAGCATGGTTTCTGGCGTCTTTCAAACGGACGCCCCCCAGTCTCGCAGCGCTACGGCGAACGATCGATTGACTGTCCACCTAGCATTCCAAGATGCTGTTCGCATCTGCTACAGGATTTGGACCTGGGGCATGGGCGAGGACTCAAAAAAACAGAGCCAAAGCTCTTCAGCATCGTTCAATTATACATCTTTGCGGATGAGGAATCGCGCAAGACGCTTGCTCGAACATCTCTTCACCGCGGAGAATCTGGAGTGCCTCGAAACGGTAATCGATGTCTGGAAGAATTCTGCAGCTGGTTCGCGGCCACCCGAGATTTTTCACTTACTTTCTGCATTAGAGGCAACTCGTCCCCGGCATAGTATCCCGGCGCTATTCAACGCCATTTACAGTCGGAGCAATCCAGCCGCTATAGAGCCTGCTCGCAAATCGACTATGACAATATCGCTTTCCGACGCCGACCTTGTGGTTTTCCTGGTCGAGTATGCGCGGTCACTTGAAGACGATGCCATGGATGAGATCTGGCAGGACTGCATGGTTTTCCTCAAGGACTTGCTGGCGAACCCATTTCCTCATCGACAAACCTTGCCAAATCTGCTCGAATTCGCAGCCATTCTCGGTGAAAAGGTTGACAACACCAACTTTGGAGAGCAAAGGAGAATGCGCAGGGAGCTGGGTGTAAGTGACATCTCCATATCTTAAGCTAAGTGTCATACTAATTTCAATTAGGACCTCTTTCTTCGGCTTCTCACAGCTCTCTTTACGACGAGGCCTATGGCTTTCACAGAGCCAGTACCATTGAGCACCACTCAGGAGAAGTCGCCCAAGGGTGATCTTGCTCGCCGAAGCACAGTGAATGGAGCTGCTGAGGGCACCGATGATGTTGTCTTCATCCTCGCCACTGTCGTTCCTAATCTTTCCAAGGTTCTTCTAGAACCTGACCGAGTACTCTCGGCCGCAAGCATCATCTCAACAAACGCCATCGGGCCAAGCCTACGGGCCAAGGCATTCCCTGATACCTTCTCCAACAGCACATTACGCCTCCTCTATGAGCTCTCAAGGTTGCAAAACAACCAGAAGACATGGAAAAAGGACGTTGGAGATGCCTTCAACGACGCCAAGTTCTTTGGCATGAACCTAGAGCTGGTCAAGGATGGTTGGCTTCCATTGCTTAGGCAGTGGGCCCTGACGGACAAGGAACGGATACCTGAAATTGTCTCTCGAATTGGTGCGCCAACTACGGCCGGCATCGTGTTTGGTGTCGGTGCTACTTCAGCTCGTCTCGAGGCCGATCGAAAGTCACAGCTCAACCTCCGCCGAATCGCAACGCTTGTCCTCGCTTCCGCCGACGATGCCTTCGTTACAGACTTAACCATCATATTCGACAAGCTCGTGGAGCTTCTCGCGGCATCATCAACATCCTCTCCCTCCTCAACCACTCGCGCAGACATCTACATGGTCGTCCGCGCTCTCGCTCTCAAGACGAGCGCTATCCATTTGGGTATGCTCTGGCCAATCGTCAACGCCGAGATTCACGCCGCCATCTCCTCCGTCGTTGCACCAGACAACAGCACCGCATCAGACACGTACACCAACGCATCCGTCTTGCAGGCTTGTAAGCTGCTCGACCTCCTCATCTGCGTGGCGCCAGACGACTTCCAGCTTCATGAATGGCTCTTCATCACCGATACCATCGATGCCGTCTACCGACCCGCCAACTACCAACACGTCGCACTCGTCGACGAAATTTCCGAGGAACTCGGAGCTGTGGCCTCAAACTCGGCCCTACAGACCGATTCTGTTGCCAACCTGGTGGCCAGCGGCTCATGCAGGCGACCACTCCTAGGACTGGGCGGCATCAACGACGACGTTGGTCTCGAGAGGAAAGATGAGCTAGTGGCCAAGGTTCTGCGCCCGTTCTTCGGCCAGCTGAGTATTTTCGCTTTTGAATCAACTTATGCGATGGGACGACTAGACCGGGAAACCTGTATCTCGGGACTGTTGAAGGACATCTTTGATGAGCGAAGCATAGTCAAGGCGCTATAATAAAAGTCGGAAGTTTTGATCTAGTGGAGGAGTTGTAGTTAGGACCTATCAGCACTTGAGCGATTTTAGAGAGCGCCCGATTTACCTCAATACAATTCAATCCTTTCAAGACAGTATCTATTCTACTATACATCTCAATTGTGAGCGGTATCGTAGATTATTAGGCTTTCTGACCCCTGATATCCCAATATCCAAATCTACTAGATTCCCCCCCTCGAAAAAAATGGCTGGCATGTTGCCTGCCAAAACAAACTTCGTATCCCATCATTCGTATGTTACCGCAGACGAGAAACGCAATTTCTGAGAATACCTAAGGGGAATATGGATTCCATGTGTATCCAAGTATTCCTGAGACAGTGACTTTGGCGAAGGTCCAGAAACAGTATCCTTTGTCAGATCATTTCGTCGTAAACATCCAGCATGTTTCTGCTGTCAGAAAAGATGGCGACGACTCAACGCCGTATAGGCGACTGACCCAGTCAGTTGTGCCTGTGAACATTCGAAATCTGAGAGTTCTCTTAGATGGTGAACCCTATCATAGACACAAAACGTCTGGAGGCACTTCTTATGATCAATTCCTCAACTCACTCCATCATAGGTTCTCTAGATATAATGAAGGGAATGACTATGTGAGGTGCATTTGGGACGTTGTTGTACCACGGTATGGGCTGCACAGGTCTGCCATTAAAGAGAGCTCTCAGATTAGGGACTGCTCTTAGGCAACGGTGGCTTAATTCACCCGCCTCTGTAGCATTAAGGTGACTGCTGACCTCTCTTCCAATCGCGTGGCTAGGTCCACGCTCAACAGTCGCATTTTGTTGCCAATGGTCCCCAAAGCTACCCGACTAGAATAGTCGGTTGAGTCAGGATGCTCTCCAAATCCGACCCTAGAATTCTCCCTACAACACTCTCAAAGGCTTCCCTCTCCATGACGGCACCAAACTCGAGACACTTGACAACGCCGTTGAGTTCGCGGCCTAGGCAATGAAGAGTCTGTGGGTTCATGAGTGTGTCCTTCGGGAATCGGTCTGCGAGTTCGAACCACGCCTGGACAGGCGTTAGTTCCTTGTCGCCCGGATTCAGAGACGAGGCTAAGCCATGTAAGGAGGAGAGGGAAATGTGTGAGGACGGCCACTCGTAGAAAACCGCAGGGATATACGGATCCATACCCAGCGCACGGCGGGTGCCACATTCGGAGGCGCTGGAGATGTGCTTTCGGTCCCGGTAAACGCATTGAGGGGCGCGAGCCATGCAGAAGGTCGAAGCCATAAGAGTGTGACCCTTAAATTCATCGGTTTCATACTCATGGCCAGGATAGTCACCTAGCCAGAAGTGGTCCCAGCAAATATGTTCCATTCTAGCAAGTAAAGGTGAGTTGAAGGCTTAACAGAGATAGTTTGGTATGATACTCACGCAAGGATGAAGTTAACGGCCATCTGCTCCTCATCTTTAGAGAGTTCTGAGGTGCACACGCTCCCCGGTGGGCTCGTTGAGGCATTGGTATTGGTCTTCGCGACTTCGGTACTGGACTCGCTAGAATTGGATCGCACGCTGAAGACCGGGGTCCTCAATCCCTCATCTTTCTTCAGAGTTACAATGATGTCCTCAAGGTTAATATCTCCGAACATTTCTGGTTCTTGTTGGGACCCCTGTGACAAGGAATCAACTTGACTAGGAGCTTGTCCCGTTGTCAGATCCATCGATGGATAATCTTCTGAGGATAGAATGCGGTCTATTTGCTGCTCAATACCTTCCATCGGTGCCGGCTCTGCTTGGCTATGGTTAGGCGATGACGCCGAGACGGTGATGCCAATGAGTTTTAACTGTGCTCTCATTGTCGAGTTCGCTTTCTTCAACTGGGCTGCCTCGCCCTCGGTGAGAGCAATGAGTTCGCGAAAATGTGAGACATCAAGCTCCAGCTGCTTAACATATTCGGCCTTGCGCTTGCGATGCTGAATCTGGGCGCGCCGAACTTGGGCTCGTCTGACCTTGGATTTTTCGCTAGCCGTGAGGGTTTTCGACGACGGACTATCGTCTAGGTCTTCCGGTGCTGTAGTGAGTGTCAGTCATCTTGCTTGAGATGATACTAGCCATTGTATGTGCTTTGCGTCAATCTCAGCTGGTGCTCAAGACTTGAGCCAACATCATATCCAGATAGCGCTTGGGCCTGAGTCATGGCATGGAAAGACAGGGTTGCAAATGAGAGGTGGTCGGTCTCAACCCGAAAACAAGGGGAGGCGGAATTTCATCACCTCACTACGACCATTGGAGAGACTCTTCACCCATGGAGCACCACGATCCGGTATTTGACAGAGAAAATAAGAACACTTACATTCACTACTGTTGCCCTGTTGGCTCTGCTTCTCCGGCTGAACAAACTCAACTCGATTTCCCTGCAGCACTTGTTTGGTCTTCTTCCAGAACGAGGTAAATGACGGCCTCGTGCCCTCGACTTCCTCTGCCTCCATGGCCGCCGTCGCCGCTGAAGTGTGGGATGATGCCATCTGTGCCCTCCGATCAGTCCTATATGAGGAATGACAGAAAGAATCGAGCGAGGCGGTTACGGAGGTGGCCGATCGCCCGAAAAATATCAGCTTCAATTGCTTGCTAACGCCCGCGGCGGTAATGATTCCTCCTAGGGCGAATCGCAACAGTGAGCAGTCTCGAAAGTCTTATATTATCAGATGAATGCAGGGTCTAGGTGATGGAAACGTGGGGTAGTTTTCATGGTCAAGAGGAGGTTATTGTTAGTGAGATGTCGGAGGAGGATTTTAGATCGGAAGCCCCGTGCAAAAGCGGGTTTTCTGCTCCGCCCACACCTTCCCAATGGATACGATTACCAGGTGTTAATTAGCCTCGTACTGTCCCAATGACTACCGCGAGAGCATGAGTTTCTGACAGGGTATCAGGCAGTTACGGAATCACAGGGCGAAGCAAAGGGCATTCATTAAAATCTTTTAAATTTCCTTATTATATCCGAAATAAACGCCGTTTTCTCCATGTGACCCATTACGTCACTGTATGCCTGGTAAATACAATGAGTATCTTAGAATTCCACCAACGCCTCGCTGGAACTTTTTCGAGAATATCACAGTCTCGTCTCATTTCTTCTTCCTTCTAGTTTATTCGTAGTCGTCACCATCGCTGTCCGTAGCTGTCCTCACTTCCACATCTTCTTCATCCATGTCGTCCATGTCGTCACTGTCATCTTCGTCCTCCGCATTGAGGCCCTGCACAGCCTTCCAATGCACGTAATCATTTTCCAGCCACCGCTTACTGACCGGTAGCTGGTAAGGGTCGAACGGGAAATACGGATCTAGCTGGTGAAAGCTTTCGTCCTGCGTCTCATAACCCGCGTCTCGGAGTGCTCCACCATTTGCGTATGTTGATGAAAGGAATTGTGTCAAACGAATACGCTTGTTCCCCTCAACCAAGGGATACACATACATAAAGTTGAGGCGATGCGCAAGCTTGGCAAATTCCTCGACGATGACAGGAGCGCACACCTTGAGGGGGTTGAGCTTGCCAAAAATCTGCGCTGAGAGATCTTTCCTTGAAGTTCCAATCCAATCCACCTCCTGGCCGATATACGATGATAGGTCATCAGGATCAACATCCTCCGGCGCACCCACTACTAGATCCTGCCAACGGAAGCAGAAGATGTAGAGGACAGCTTGAACAAGGCTGTAGTAGGGATGAAATCGCTTCAGGTCCGGTCCTCGGCATAATGGCTCATACTTCTTGCGATATTGCTCAAGGTGATGAATGAGAAGCACAAAGATGCTACGAACGAGATCGGGCGGAAGATGCGCTCCCCGAGCAACGAAACTAGCCAGATATGCTGCGGCGGCCTGTTTGAGGACGTTGGGTGTGTTACTTTGAAATGCCGTGGCGATGAGTTGACCACAGAACGCATCCGTGAGGCGTTCATGCAGCTGTGCAAAGTGGAAGATGAGAAATTGTGTATGTCTAGATTTGTAGGTTGGCAGGACCATGTGGTCAAACTCGCGAAGAAGGATCGTAAACGCATCGAAGGCCGCATCGGATCCGGGGTTCGTAAAATAAGGGGTGTAGACCGTGAAGAGCGTATCCAGAGCGGCATCCATCTTCTCCACACTTCCCTTGATGGACTTGATCCTAGCCGCATCTTCATCATAGTCCGGGTCGTCGCTCTCAACCGACTCTGTGTCACTCTCGTCGTCCGCGTTATCTTCCCACTGAGTTGTGTCGGAATGGTCCCGGAGGGCGTACATGACAGCCGCAGTCACATCGTCATCCAGATCTTCTAGGTCGAGCTGCATCTGGGAATCGATTTTCACAACCCGATTGATGATGAGATCCAGAATCTCGTCACGTAGGACAGGAACGTAGTTCTTGATTCGCAGCATATTGTCAATGTATGCCATGTGGACGCGCATGGACTCGTCGGGAAATGGGAACTTTGTGCTGAGGAGCGTTTCCAGTACTGGAATGGCAGATGGGAACATTTGGAGAAGGTATTGAAGAGTAGAGTGCAGTCTATCCCTCATAGTCTCGCGGCTGATCTCAGGGAAGTCGGGCACACACCAGACGGACGGACGAGTATCGGAGAATTTCTCCACCATCATGGATAGAACAGGAGAAAGATAGGAGCCCTGGGCGCTGACCAGGGCAGCCAGGAAGTGAGTGAAGACCTTGACAAAGGCATCATCTCGCCCCAGCCAGGAGCATTTTAAAATAGTCTTGACTAGTCCGTTGCAGGCCCTGTTTTTCAGAATGGGAATGCATCCAGTGAGGGCCATGACATAGACCTGAAGCTCATGGGGCTTCAGGGTGTCGTCCTCTTCACCGACGACGGGAGGAAGGTAGCGTTGCTTGTCGCTAGCAAAGAGCTCCTTGAGAGTATCGTATTGGCCATCATTTCCCCGAAGGTGCTCTTCGAGAGCGGTTCTGACTTCCAATTTTACCTCATCCATCGTTCTCTTTCCGACCTCGTAAGTTACGTTTCGGATATCGTCAAAGAAGACCTTGCGTCGCTTGCTTGGACTCTCGGGCGCATCGAGCGGGTCAGTGAGACCAGCATGCTCGGCCTTTCTCCTGCCTAGGACCGATGTGGGCTTCAGAATCGACCGAACTGGTGTCGAGTTCTTAGGGATAGGACCAGAGAGTGTCCTCGAAGCTGGGGTAAAAGGTCTCATTGATGTGGTTTGCTGCGTTTCGTGATCGTGTGCGTTGGGATCGTGGCCGTCTCTCAGGCAACGTCTCGACTCGTCTCAGAGCGGGGTGGTTCTTAAGGCTTGGGCATGAACAAAAAGAAATGCTGCGTTAGAGACTTGGATGAACCGTAAGTCATAGTAAGTGATATCAGCTCAACGGGCCCTGCCAGGATTGCCTTGTTACTGCGATATGGGATGAAGGCGAACAAACCCTTGCAGAGTCCGATTTGGTGGTGGAGTGAAAGGGGATTTCCTAGGCGCTTGGTGGGCAACTTTTTTTCGACACCAAGTGTGGAAGTGGAAATTTCGAAGACAGAAGTGGGGTCCCACACGTGCCTCACTCCAGTTCTCGGCTGTTTCTGCTGGATGATTTACTGAGGCCCGTGCGCCGCGGCTTTGTCATTTTCGCGCGCTTGATCCAATTGCGTCACACAGCCTCCTAATCGAGAGGTCTCGACAATAACAAACACATATTCGAAAGATGCTGTAACACATGGGAAACAGGTCGGGACCAAACGGTCTCGCAGCATACCAGAAGAAAAAAAGAACAAAAAAAAAAAGGAATGTGAGAGTGTTTGACCTAGTGCTCTCTAGGCCCAACCGATCAAATTCGCCAACGACCAACAATGCAATCGTGTAAGTAGCCTCACTCCCTCACCTACACTTAAGCAGTCGCCAAACCTACAAACTCATTCGTGCAAATTTAGCAGGGCATGAGAATTCCAATCCAATTAGAAAACTATACAGTCTCTGTTCTGTTCCAGGAACTGAATGCAGGTCCGTAGTTCTGCATTTCCATGTCCTAGTCGACTGTCAAACTAACGTTTGTCAAATCTCGAGACCGCTCCCGAGTCGACATGTGAATTGAAGACATCGTTCAGAACTCTATCATCCAAGTAGCACCAGCATTGGGTTGTCACACTTTTTTCTCCCAGTGGTCAGCCAACCACCTGCCTCTGTTCCGTACTGTCAATATACATCCATATTCTTCCGCATTGCCATCTAGTTGAACCCTTTGACATAGTTGCGTTGGTATTTGTACACAGTCAATGAGACGCGCATCCCAAACCCAGGTATGTCGTTTTTGCATGGAGCCCCATTGGTGAGCCCAGAGCAGTTCTGAGCAGCCCATCCTCACCAATATCGAGGCATCAATCTCACCCCACGGAGTATACCGGGTTGGTTGTGGTTTGACATCTAGTAGCCCTCGCCCGTAGCGGTTCCGTTGTGGCCAGGCTGGGAGCCATACATGTAATTCGGTTCAGCAGCGCCCTCGACGTTAGAGCCTTCGGCGCTAGCGAACTCGCCGCCAACGGCAGCGCCTTCAGCTTTTGGTTCGCCCATCATGCCTCCTGCCCAAGCGCTGTTATCCAAAACCCTTTCACGGTTGGATTGGTTTTGTTGCTGCATTCAAATATCAGGACTGCATATTACGGAGGAGGCGGGGGGTGTGGGTTCGGAACCAGGACGAGTCATACCTCGCGGTACTTGGAGAGATACACTTTGAGAGCTTCGGCGTAGTTTTCGAAGCCAAGGGAGGTCATGGCGAAGAGAATATCCTCGCCGTTAACTGTCTTTCGCTTTTCCTGCTGGCATTTCTCCGACGCTGTGCAAGCCAAGTAGGTCAGCGCGTTGCAGATGAGAGACATGACTCGGATCTGGGCATGTCATTGTGACATCCAGGGGCAGGGAGCAACAAGCACAACATACCCTCACTGGTAATGAAGGAGATGAACTCGCTCACACACTCTTGCATGCACTCCTTTGCCTCCTTGGCAATCTTTGCGTTCTCAGGAAGAGCATTCTTCATGATTCGGGCCACTGGAGCAAAGTTGCGAATGTTAGCATCAAGTTCATCAGCCTTGTCGGCCTTTGAGGCGCCAGGCGCCTTGGGTGACTTGGAAGACGAATCGCAAGGCATTGGACGA
The DNA here is from genome assembly GCA_930272665.1 of Mariannaea elegans. Classification (NCBI taxonomy): domain Eukaryota; kingdom Fungi; phylum Ascomycota; class Sordariomycetes; order Hypocreales; family Nectriaceae; genus Mariannaea; species Mariannaea elegans. The sequence continues at coordinate 286,281 of CAKNEU010000034.1, forward strand.
CCAGAATCTGCACGGCTGGCTGGCTTAGACGGCGAGGCAGCTCATGCAGAAGGACGAACAAATCACGACGGGGCGCCAGGGAGAATAGAAGACCTACCATTGGCTATAGGCAGCCATCGGTCCTGCTCTTTTACACCCTCGAATTCGTAGCTGGCGGTGCCGGCACCCTGTGGGTCTTGATGTTGTTCATTCATTTGTGCTTCCTCGTCGGGTGACGGTGCACCTTGATCAACCTCCTTGGGAGGGGATTGGGGGGAGTCCGACATATTTGGCTACCTGCAGCGGCTGCTAGCGTCCGTGTAAAATGCTTCGGGCTGGCACAGCTGGGCCTCGAGATGATGTGTCCCCGGGCCACGTCGCAAATGGTAGGGCTTGCAAGCGTCAGGGAGGGGTCCTCCAAGCTGCAGTGCTGCGTCAATCCTGAGTGTCGTCAAAGACTCTTAGTCGCTCACAGTCGTGGTCCCTGGCCCGGGATTCTGGGGCTATGACGCTGGTCCTTGGGGCTTTGGGGGTGTGTGCGTGGGAGCAAGGCGTGGTTGTTTTTTTTGCGGGTGAGGATAGAAAGAGCAGGCGGGGGAGGGGTGGGCCCGACAGTAAAAGTCAAGTCAAGTCAACAAGTTAGTCAAGCAAGCAAGCAAGCGAAGACCCAAGGCCAGTCAGCGGATGCGCGAGCGTGTGTGTGAGTGTGCGTGTTGGCAGGGTGTGGCTGGATCGCACAGCGTTGATGTTGACAAGGCAGGAAGGATTGTAGACCAAGAATGGACCGAGACGAGGGATGCGTTGGAGGTAGATACGAACGCAGACGCGCAGGCGCTGGTGCAGATGAGAGACAGAAACGGTTGGACGGGAAAGCTGTCGATTGTGCCTCTTCTTGGTTAACGGCCCGGAGCGGCGCGACTAGATGCGCGGAGCTGGGGTGTACTTTGGGGAGGCCGGGTTACACGAGGTTACAAGCGTCTCGTTCGCCAATGGGTCCCGGAAGGCTGCGAAATCGGGTCAGAATACGTCTGGATGTTTGGGCCGGTACGGCGGGGAGTGTCAGGGAGACGGTTGGGCTTTGGAGGGGAGGAGTGCGGAGAACAGAGAGCGGAGAGCGGGCAAGGCGAAGCCGAGAGGCTGGATGGAAGCGAGAGAAGGCAAGGGAATGGCGGGGAAATAAACAAGGCCCCCGTCCGTCTCACGTTTTGTTGTTGTGAGGCTGCGGGATGCAGGTTGCGGGCTGCGGAATGGGGTACGGAGACGGAGACGGGTGCAGACAGAGAGAACGCGCGCGAGCGAGAGGTACACAGGGACGCCTGCCTCACAGGCGGGGGAAGAGGGATGAGGCTGAGAGGGCGATGGACGCTCTAGCCGGCCCTAACAGGGACACTCACTCACAATCAGGAGTCAAGATCGGGCTTCCCAAGATGGTGTCTGAGTTGTTCGGTCGAGGTCGAAGTCGCAGCACCGTCCGGGAGGTGCATATGTGGAGTGCAATTCGGCGTGGGGTTTACAGGAGAGAGAGTGCACTTCAAGAATGGAGGGTGCGGTCAACAAAGGTTCTGTCGACCTGGCGGAGCACCAGGGCAACAAACGCCGCCTTCGTCACTTGTATTGCAATGGAAGTGTACCAGCCACGCGCCAACGCGCGGCGCAAACAGCGCTATAACGGAATGCCAGACGGCCCCCCAATTAGCCTCCACTGTTTACTGCAGGCGCTAAATATTTTATCGATAACCGCTAATTAATACACTACGCTCATGCCTGCTAAGCCCTATGAAGAGTGGAGGATATGGCGCTGCGTGCTTGTTATGGGTCCAACCTCAATTCCTTCTTCCACATGAATCAGAAAGCCTAACAAGTTATTGTAGGCTAGAAAGGAGTGGGAAGATCTGCGTTTCTATCATAGTAAAAAAACAGCGTATAATGAGCGTACAGTAAGGAGTACATCCGTACAGAGGTACGGTATCTCATGTTTACTCTACCCACTATTAGTCCCTCTCGTTTAGCAAAGGGCAACTGCCGACGGGAAAAGCCTGAAACAAGCGAAGCAGAGCTAGACAAGGTCACCTCACCAGCTTGAAGGAAACAACTCCCCGAAGAGTTCAGAATTTTGTTTGTTTGCTCTGGTTGATACAAGAAGTCAAGTCCGGCGGTGTGTCCGTCGCACACTTTGGTTCAATTACCAGTACCATGATAATTTTCCAGCACTGCTGCACCATGCCATGTTCGCCTCCCGCTATCGATGCTACCCATGGGCCGGATCAGGAGGGTGGGCTACTATCGCTGCTCATTTGACAATGGCCCAGCTTCTCTCCTCCTCCAACCACGAGGTTGGGGCGATATTTGCCTTGACAGGTACGGCAGAGCTACGAGTGGGCAGAACATTGGAAGGTCCATCCCAAGTCCAGCCCAGTCATGGCCATGAACGATGACTGGACGAGCATCATCTATCAGGACGGGACCAGGGCTCATCGCAACAACCAGTGACGGAAAGTCTCCGCCAATAGTCTGGCCCAAGTAGGCAATTATCGAAATTAACATTAAAACGTGATCAAGATGTAATTATCCCGTCACCCAAACGGATTCCACGGCAACATAGCCAACGTTCAGTTCGTAAATAACGGCCGCTCTCAGTCACACATTCGTTCGTACATGGGTGCTTAAAAATCTTCCAAACACCGTCACACACAAGCAATCTATCTATTTTCCTAATCTCATTTTGCTCCGTAACCTGCTGAAGGCCGATGGCCGTTTCGGAGACCTACCATGCTGCAGTACTCTCACTCACCGGCAGCAAGCCACAAAGGCGACTGGATGCAATCCTCGCGAGCCAATTACCAGTCCAATTCATTCTCACACAGTATATTCCGCCACGTTCTGGCTTTGAAGGCCCAGATAAATGTATATACGATCATTCGAGAACGCTCCATTTTACACTGTGACTTCGCTCTGATGCATCTCGACATCATCCCCCGTCCCGTTTTGTTTGTCACGCACACAAGGAGGGTGTATGGCTATAAGAAGGCCTCATTAGGGTCACCTTCCGTCCTGCAGCGACCCAAAACATCGCCAAATTAATTCCGCGGGATGGCCGCAGCATCACCAACATAATTGGGGCCTCATTTTGCCAGGCGTCATCACGTTGTGATGATATCAGTCCAGCCAAACTAAGCCTGTCTTTGTGCCTTACAGTTCCGGTACATGTAGGTAAGCCTTGATGAGGCCAGAAGGGGAGCCGGCTTACTGGCCCGACTTTGTGATTTCACGCTGGCCAACAATGATGTTTGTGCTTACACCTTCAGCAATAACTGCCTTGTAGGTCTGAAAAACGAATACACGCAGACCAGTATGGTCCGTAAAACTACAATAACTTTCCTGCCAACGGTAACCATTACGAGACAGTTTATATTCAGAACCGTTCGTGAGCTGTAGAGCCAATAGTTTGCCCTGGTTACTTTAGAGACTTCGTCAATCTACCTTGGATCGTAACTCCCCCACTGCCTGACGTACCTACGCGAGGGAGCCCATCGTATTTCCTAGCCACCGGCCAGTCCGGGATCCAGGGTTGATTTGGACTGGAATACATGTGCACATTATACTACTGTATGTTGTTCCAGAAGCCATTCCCTCGGGAAACGAGCCCGCATGCATCTGCACATAACTTAAGAGGACGTGGGTGCAGTCACAGCCACTCACACACCATACCTTCCAGCCTTAATCCTCTCACTTCTGCATTGTTAGTCGATCTCTCGCCCGATGATTTGGAACCCGAACGAACGGCCCACACAACGAAGCAAACTGAATACTACCTACCAGGGAAAGAAGCTCGATCGCTTGGGAAAATTAGATCACGTCATTTGGGGTCATTCTCAAAAGTATAGGCGCTCATATTGCTAGAGTCGCCTCGCTCAGCCCGATGATCCAGGCATTTAGAGACTCTTGGGGTGATGGTGGGTGGGTGTCATGGATGGAACAATGCCAGTTGTCCATCGTTCTATCTGTGGCATTGCTGGCTTCCCAAGACTCCCTTGTCCGCCTCAAGATGCATGCTTCTTGCGGCATAAAGAAGCTAACGTTGTCAAACTAGTTGAGGCCTACAAACCACCATACTCGAGACAAGAAGGATCTTACAGTGCTATACAGCGTAGCATGCCGCCTTCAACAGAACTGCAACCAAACTGGAATCTTACCTCACATTCTCAGACGTGTTGTGTTCAAATACCAGTGCCTCAGTTTAACACTACAGCTTAGCTAGCGACTTTAGTCTAATAACGGACTTCTCGGTCAGCCACTGTGTACTTCAAGACCCCACTCCCACACTTCCAAGTGGTGTGCTGCACGTCAAGCAGTTTGAGGTTTTTGGGACTTTATGCGGTTGGGCATTGAGACGCCCTTGCCGCCAGGCCCCACTGCATCCCAAATGTACAACGCATCAACACCATCTTCGGGCCCGTCCCGTCCAGTGTGCGTTACCGAGTACGCATGACATCAGACACCTCGCCTGGGATCGTCATTCCTTGCTTGAAGTATGGCGTACTTCGTAGTCTATGGCGTTTCTTGCTCACCGAAGTGGGGATTCAAGAGCGGCCTTGCTGCTCCGTGTTCCGTATTTCGACGGTCATCCGTTCGACGTCCGCATAATGTCAACAGTCGACACTGAAACCTCCGCATACACCATATCAGGCGATCAGAAAATGTTACAAAAAGTACAGGTGAAAGAGCATGATAGGCAATTGAACCCCAAGTAACCCTTTGATTATGAATTCATCAACATCATTGTGACACTATCTGGACATTGTTCTTTTTCTAGTGTAGGAGTTAGCATCTTCCATGATAATACGAAGCTTGGCGAGAATGTAACTCACCTTCCACTTTTCCAGGTCATCTTGCTTCGTCTTATATTGTTTGACTAGGTCATCCAAAACCTTCTTAAGACCATCTTGGTTCGTCTTTAGGGCCGGTACGACATCCTGGACAGTCCTCTCCACGAGCACTCCATTGATCAGACGGAAACATTTTCGATTTCCGGGCAAGGGCTCCAAAGTCTCCAGTACAAGTCTAGTTTAGGGTCAGAATGAGCGGTGTAAAATGTTCAAAAGCGGTGAGGTTCCGAAATATGACATGATAGAGGCGCTACTCGGCCACGACAAGGTCAAAGAGGGTTCTATGACAATGCGCACCAGGGGGAGGGTGATGATAGAGAGCAATATGGACATACTTGTGCTCCTCGGCTTCCTGTTCAATGTCGCCAATTTTCTGTGCTATTTGCTGGAGTGTGTTCTTGTAGTTGGTATATGATGTCTGAAGGTCTGTGACGAAGGTGAGTTTTGAGGCAAATGAGATGGCCTAAGAAAGCACAAATGCTCACCTTGCTGCTTCTTCGCAGACACCTGTGAAGAAGACATAATCTATGATTGGGGAGCACAAACGATGAGAAAACACTGATGATGGCGGTTTGCCTAAAGATGTCTCGTGCCTGTGGATTTTGGAAGGGATTCAAAGTTGATAATGGGCTGCCCCTCCAAGTGCCAAATCGGCGCCTTGGGAGTCTGGCTGTGGGCGGTCGCCTCCCACATGGTCCGAGCGTTCCAGCATCCTGCCCACTCAACGTCGTCCAGTAATCGTCAAGCCAATTTCTTCAGCGGATCACACGTTCACTCCAGGCGCAATTGAATCGTTTATCGCCCTGTTACGACCATGCATCCCCATCTCCATACCAAAAACGCTCTGGGTATGTAGCCCACCAATTCTATCGTTGCTAGCTAACCTATCCTCCAAAATTTCAGCGTGCTCAGATGTCGTCGCCGTCCTCGAGGAGTGCCATGCCCAGGGCTTCATGCACAAGGCTGTTGGCAGCTGTAACGACGCAAAGGAGAAGGTGAACCAATGCCTGCGCGCTGAACGAGCCAAGGTCCAGGCAGACAACCGTGCCACTGCCAGGGCGAAGCGAGACAAGCTGAAGGAGTCCCAGAAGGAATTGGGCCTGTGAATCTAGACATTCGATGGAAGACTTACAGCGTCCTATCCACCCTCGCAAGATGACCAATCCTCCGAATCTATCCGATCGACCGAGTATCGTGTATTCCGACTTTGTATATTACATGGCAGGCGTTTACGGGACAATCACGTAGGAAAGCTGGGTGTGGTCATGGGAATTGACTGGTCTACGATCGCACGGCATAAAAACGATCCCCATTCCAATGTACAATTACGATCAAAATTTGGAATTCAATGTATATTGTTATACCGATCTATCCGCCCAGCAACCTTACACCTGTTGGCGGAAAGCAGTACCAAAGGTGTAGAGACCGACAGACGAGATAATGCTGAGAACAATGGGGACGGGCTTCCGGAGACGGATAGCGCGAGGGAAGGCTGAGCCGGCCAAGACGACGGATGCGAGCAAGCATAGCTCAATGCCGTAAGGCTGACGGTTCTGGATGCGATACCCTCCAAGGGTGTCTGGAGAGATGTCAGTATTTATCCCGGATAGCGAACCAGGAGAGCATACACAAGAGGCCAACAGCACAACCAGCGATGATGGAAGGGAGGGATTTCGTGCGCACATATCCCATGATGCCACCACTTGTAGTCAGGGCACCAAGGATGTAGGCTACAGTCTGTAAAGTCGTGTTGTCGGCCTGTAGAGGATTGATGAGCTTGTGCTTTAGCGCATCGCGCGGGCCTTCACGTTGAGTTCCCAAGACTTACCATCTTAATGGTATTGAATGTTCGAATCAATTTAGGTCCAATCCTGGTCAAGTCACACAGTTCGATTGGAGAAATAGACGAAAGCTTTATGCACTTCCACCTGGCCACAAGCAGTCTCGGTCTTCGCGTTAATATGACTGGAACAAAGCCGGTCGGTATTCGGATGAACCTAAGATCTGATACGTAATCATGTTTTGCGCTGATTGGCTGGAACCACCGCAACCCAGTACCGGTATCTAGGGAGTTCCGCACCTAATGTTGCGGAGAAACTCACTAAATTCCGACATTAGAATTTCTACCACAGATAACTTCAAAGTGCGCATCTCGGTGCTTGCGCTCTATGTATTATTATTATCAATAACCCTGCAAGCACACCCTCATCGGCCATGTACTCACATTAGACGAACAATGGGACAGACTTAATGAAGGAGTGAATGGAAGAGATTCTTCCAAAGCAGAGCAGCGAGGGAGTGGGTTTACAGATCGGCTATATAAACTAGATAGAGCCTGCCATTGGACTCGATCCCGTCCCCAGCGAGCTACTGTTAATTTCCAATATTCCCTGGCAGATGAGCCACCTACCTAGATGTTCTGGTGCTTCTCGCCCGGCTTCTGAAGTTGAACCCATTGCAGAAGACTGCTGTCAAGCGATGAAATTAATATAGGTCTCAATCACCATGGGCTCAAAATTTTTTGTTTATGTTCGTAAAGTCAGCAGACCAGATTGATTGGGCATGTTCCAGCGATTCGTTGAAGGATTGGAGTGTTGACCGAGAGCTCACGCTAGGTAATCAACGGTCAGCCGCGCGTTACACGTACGAAGGTTCTCGAGGAAGTGAGGGTCTTCTTCTACAAGTGATAATCTTGGTGCCCTTCATTCACAGGTTACAATAACCATAATCTCAACGGCAATCAATCTCATGTAACAAGAGATACATTTATGGAACACAACAATGAAATTGCCCACAATCTATAGGCTTGCGTCCGTCTTTGCATCCGATTGTACAGAAGAGCCAGGTTTCAAGAAGACTGATCTTAAGTTAGAATAAATCTTAAAAGCCCTAGAGGGTAAATGGCGCTAAATTCTTTAAATTGAACAGCTGGAGACATTTTGTACTCGCCACAAGTAACGAAGACCGGTAAACTACTAGGGGAAAACAATTAGAATGGCGAAGACGATAGAACATCGAGTGGGTAACATTACAAGTGACAGACACACTAGTCAGTCGTGATGTTAAATAGCTGCCCAATACCCTGCCCTATCAGGTTGGAGTGAAACGAAGCATGTAATTTCGAGTTTACCAACTATAGAATGTCGAGAGTTCGAGCAAGCCTATCTCGGTGTATGTTTTCAAGTTATTGTCTTCCCAGTTTTGCCTAGGCAGCATCTTTTAGACTAACGACTTCTCATACCCATCATATACGTATTATTTCATTAAAACTAAAAGCATTAAAGATGTGTAAATCTTGTCAGACGATTATGAACTTGCTAGAAGGGCTCAACACTCCACTGAAGTGGCTGAAATACATGATGGGGGTACTTGACAGAGGTACACGGCAGAGGTACCTGGCCGGAGGTGGCTTGTGCACGCCAGCCAATCACACAACGACCCACCTTGGAGCTTTCGTGTCCATCTGGGAGCTCGCTCTTAGTAGACATATTGCGACGGCTTGAATCATCATCACCAATCGGCCAACTGAGGACGATTTTCCTTTAACCACTAGTTTTCCCGTCCTCAGGCTGATCATCCAGATTCTACACTCACCACCGTCCAACAATTTCTCACCTCAGCCACCATGGCTCCAAAGAAGAACGCCCGCGAACACACTCCGTCGACTGCCGCGACCAGCACATCGGCTCCCGCCTCGATCCCCCCTCAGCTTAAGTCTAAGGTCAACAGCGCTGCCAACTGGGACAAGGTTCTGCAGAACATTTGCGAGCACTACATGAAGGAGACTCCCCAGCGAACCAAACTCATCGATGTGTTCCTGGTGTTCCTAGTTGCTGTGGGAGCCCTCCAGTTCCTCTACTGTGTCCTTGCTGGCAATTACGTACGTTCCTCGTGGAGAATATTGTGCCAGTATTTTTTGGATGCTAACTCGGCTTATAGCCATTCAATGCTTTCTTGTCCGGATTCTCGGCGACGGTTGGTCAATTCGTGTTGACGAGTGAGTGCCACCCGTTCCTCTCAACGGGTTGTACTGAAGGCTAACCAAGGCACAGTTTCATTGCGCATCCAGACGACCGAGGCGAACAAGAGCGAATTCCCATCCGTGTCCCCTGAAAGGTAAGGCCCCGAGCCCCTGTCTCCCTTACGCTGATTTCGCATGAATACTGATCCCTATTACAGAGCGTTCGCCGATTACGTTGTCTGCAGTTTAATCCTTCATTTCTTCTGTGTCAACTTTGTGAACTAAGAAACGGGGACGTTAAGATGGAGTAACAGATGCGGCCTGACATGTATCAGATGGGAGAGTCTTTGTAGGAAGATGGTGGCCCAAAACAGCAGTGTACAATATAGCCGGAATTTCATGAAAGTTTACAAAAGGCCACACTAGGCAAGCGCAAGAAATAGATGAGACAAATTTGGGGGAATCATTCATACAAGCTAACTCGTGACACCATTCATGCAGGTTCACCTTCACCACTATCTACTTCCAGCCTCGGTGACGCTCGAGGAGGGCCACCAGCTTTCGGTGGTGGAGGCACACCTGACCCTGTGCTGGCAGGAGCGTTATCTAAATTCCGACTCTTCTCTTCCTCCTCCTTGAAATAATCGTCCATCAACCTATTTGGGCTGTGTCCGTGACGCTCCTTCTTCTTTCCACTCTTCCCCGGCGCGCTCACTGGTGATGTCCCAATCATTTGCGCCGGTACCAGGTAATCACTCGACGAAGGTGGGGGTACCGTCTCTGAGGCTGCCGGCACAAAGACGTTATCGCTCTTCTCGTTCACAGCTCCATCGAACATAGTCGCTCCAGGAGCGTCAACGGGTTCGCTCAAGGGAGCAGGCAATCGATGTAGAGCACCATAGCCAAGTACACAGCCCAAAGCCCCTTGGCCACCCCAATCCCGGCTAGGTTGGATGGTAACTTCTCTTGTCACGTTGAATTCGTTGTTGTAGACATACAGCCGCATTGGCCGTCCGATAAAGTCCTCCACCAACTCGCCCAAGCCACCTTCGCCGTAAAGAGGGCCTTCAGGGCTTCCCAAAATATAGTCGCTGTACGGAAGAAGACCGGCAACGTCGGCGGGGGAGTTCGCAGGGACATCGAGGACGTGCCAGATGTTCGCAGCTAGGGAGAGTGGAGAGTACTGGAGGGAGAGGCCAAGGGAGGCGGTATCTTCTGGAACGGGGACATGTATTTCCCTGGTTTTTTGGCCCTGTGGTGGTTGTTAACAGCTTATCCAATGATCTTTTGAGAATTCAACGAGACCTTTGCGTTCCAAAGTCCTAGAGTGACAGTGCTGCCAGCGCAGTTCTTGACCTCCTGCGCAAACAGAGCTGGCTCAGGGCTGTCCTAATAATAAGATTAGTTCATAGGTCCGTAGATTAAGCGTGATATCCCAGCGCATACGATCGCCCTTCCGTTAATTCCAACGATGAAGTCGAACCAAGGCTCAACACCTAGGTCCATGTTGGTGTTCCTCAGAACCTGGAAGCCATAGCTGCCCCGTTCTTGTTGCCTCTGCTGTGGAGCATCGCCGTCCAGGCGGGAGATGAAACGATTCAACGCATTGAACATATTGACCAAAGCCGGCGCCTAGAGTTGATCCCTAGACAAAGACGGCTTTTTTTGGGTGGGAGTTGTAGTAGCGCGAAAAGAACGAAGGTTGGAGACGGCCGAAGTCGTCTTGCTTCGGAACAGGGAGAGAGCTGCATGTGCAAGCTGTCACCATAACAGCCTTGCAGCTACCTTAGAGACGCCAAGAAACTAAATTGTGGGTCTGTGGAGGGGAATGTGGGTCTATCTCTCAGCCTCGTTTCTGGATTTCATCAACTCTCTCTTTTTGCGCTTCAGGAAGGCAGCATTTATTACCTTACATCAAAATATTATAAATGATGTGCATTACTTCACAATAACTACGATATTCCTCTCCAAACTTCAGGTCGCAGCCATGGGTAGCTTGGGCTCAGTACTCTCATCAGAATCAGCGAATTTCTCGATCAAACCCGCCAAGACACTGCCTCTCAATGATACATGCCATCACTACGAGGGCAAGCATGAAGTACCATGGGACATACAAAAGTAAGACAATCTATCTCTTTTATTTCTTCATTCGTCTACTAACTTAGAGCTTCAGGTACTTTGCTCAAAGGTATTCCATCTTCTCACTTTACGATGAGGGTATATGCATGACCGACGATGCCTGGTTTGGTGTCACGCCTGAGCCGGTGGCAAAGTAAGCAACTCTATAGGACTACAGCTTCCAAATACTCACTGTTTTTCAGCCAGGTTGCAGAGCACATGTCCGGAACTGACCCACACAAACGCATCCTCATAGACGTCTTTGGCGGTGCCGGAGGTAACAGCATCGCGTTCGCCCTCTCAGGCCGATGGAGTCGCGTCATCTCTATTGAACGTGACGCCTCTACACTTGCTTGTGCCCAGAATAATGCAAAAGTCTACGGTGTGGAACCAGAAATCATCACCTGGATTCATGGTGACAGCTTCGAGTACATGGACAAGCTAGTCAACCAGCCACAAGAATTGCATCCCGACCTCAGGCTAGATTTGAATGCTTCTGTCGTTTTCGCAAGTCCACCATGGGGCGGTCCTGGATACCGCACGGATGAGGTTTTTGACTTGTACAACATGCAGCCATATAACATCGGAGATTTGCACAAAGCGTACCAGAGGCTCGACCATGCTCTATTCTTACCAAGGACGAGCGACATCCGACAAATTGCTAGGCTAGCGCCAGCAGACCGGGAGATTGAGGTGATTCAGTATTGTATGGAGGGTGCCAGTAAGGCCATGGTAGCTTATATGCCTGGCACATACGAGATGGACTCATAAAAGTAAAGATTATTTTGGCGATCAGCGGGGCATAATACATCAACAGCACCTTGAGTTGATTTCGCGAGACTTAGCATAATCTCATTGAGAGAGGTAGATCATCTATAACTCAAATTTTTTTCTTGTGGAGGGAGATATGGAATGTCAATTCAAATAAGTTTGTATATACATCAGCTCAGGGGCTGTTCTTAGTGATTTCATTCAAGCTATCAGGGGCTGGATAGTTGTACAGTGTTCCTTTGGTTTAAATATGCACTGTATAAAGATGCTTGAATTTCACTTGATGAAAACCTCCAAGTGACTCCATCCACCCACAGGATTTTTCTGCACGAAACCAAAGGTCGCAGGAATTCAACTACGGCTCAAAATTTCAACAAGTAGACATGGCGAAAGACAAGAAAAAGAGCGCCGACACCAAAAAGGCGAGGAAGGTAAGTCACCTAGCTCCATCCACCACGATCATGACATGAGCTACCCCTCCATGTCGAGTGGCCTTGACTGAAACCCCACCACAGGCCGAGAAGGCAGCCAAGCAAGCATCCAAAGGAGAGAAAAAGGCCAAAACAAAGGCATCCAAGGTCGAGGGAAGTGATGCAGAGGATGTTGATCTTGATGAGGTTCTTGAGGAGTATCGCCGCCAGCAAGAGCAGTTCCTTAAGGTCACAGAGACTGTGTGTGACAGCCCACCAAAGCCTCGTGCCGCATCCACTATGATGGCCTCGCCACACGACAGCAACTCCCTACTCCTCTTTGGAGGTGAATATTTCAACGGTTCTCTAGCTCAGTTTTATAACGATCTCAATATCTATAACATTAACCGCGACGAGTGGCGCTGCGTCACCTCTCCCAATGCCCCGCTGCCCCGGTCCGGCCACGCCTGGACCAGAGCTGGAAACCCGAACCACGTCTACCTATTCGGAGGAGAGTTCTCGTCTCCCAAGCAGGGTACATTTCATCACTACTCTGACTTTTGGCGGCTGGAGCCTGCGACTAGGGAATGGACTAAGATTGAGGTCAAGGGCAAGGACAAGAGCCCGTCGGCTCGGAGCGGACACCGCATGACGTACTGGAAGCAGTACATCATCCTGTTCGGTGGGTTCCAAGATACCTCAAACCAGACTAAGTATCTAGCGGACCTGTGGATCTTTGACACGGTGAACTTTGTGTGGTTTTGTCCTCAATTGCCCCCAGCCCAGCTGAAGCCAGATGCTCGGTCGTCCTTTACTTTACTGCCACATGAGCAGGGGGCAGTTCTATATGGTGGCTACTCTCGGGTGAAGTCGACAGTACAGGTCAAGCAAAAGGGTAACAAGGGATCAAACCAGGCTCAAAGGAATGTTCTTATCCCCAAAGTTCATGATGATTGCTTTTTTCTCAGGATGAGCCAGCCTGCAGCCGATTCCAATCCCAATGCCCCTCCGACGGTGCGCTGGGAGAAGCGAAAGAAGCCAGCCAATGCCCCAAACCCAACCCGTGCCGGTGCGACCATGGCCTGGCACAAGGGTCGAGGAATCTTGTTTGGAGGTGTGCATGATGTCGAGCAGAGCGAGGAAGGTATGGACAGTGAGTTCTTCAACCAGCTGTTTGCTTGGAACATTGAGCGAAACCGATTCATGCCGCTAGGCTTGCGAAAGCCACGGCAGCCGAAGAAAAATGCTCCGGAACAACGAGTTGGCCGTCGAGGGCGTGCCCAGGCCAACGAGGAGGAATTGCTCAAGCAATTGGCTGCACTAGAGGCTGGCTCTTCACTTGAAGATCTTGACGATATTGAGCTTGAAAAGAAAGCCGATGAACCAGTGGATGAAAAGCCTGCCAAGGAGATGCCGGTGTCAATGGAACCCCCTCATGTGAGGTTCAATGCTCAATTGGCTATTCAGGATGACGTGCTCTACATCTATGGTGGAACTTTTGAGAAGGGAGATCGAGAGTTTACATTTGATGATCTCTACGCCATTGATCTAGGAAAATTGGATGGATGCAAGGAGATATTCACAAGACCCGTGGAGGATTGGATTGTAAGTGGCTACAATCTTGAGAACATGGAGAAGGTATCTAACAAAGTCCTACAGGAATCAGAAGACGAGGATGACGATGAAGAGGAGGATGACGAAGAGGACGAAGATGATGAGGATGAGGATGAGCATTCTCAAAATCATTATACGCCGAGTAAGCGAAAGAAGAAGCAGGATGAGGTTTCCGAGACTTCCTCTGAACCATCCGAAACGGAATCCGAGACGTCCAGGGAAGATGATACGGAAACCACTGCTACGACCGTAGATGATGGTCTTCCACAACCTAGAGTAAGTTTCTCGTTAATATTGACGTTGATAATATGTGCTAATATTAGAATAGCCCTTCGAGAGCCGACGAGAATTCTTCGTCCGTACCTCGGCAGAGTGGCAGGAAGTTCTCATGACTAGTCTCCGCTGGAAAGGTGTTCAGCCCGAGTCAATGACCATCAAGGAGATCAAGACTAAGGCGTTCGAGCTCAGCGAAGAGAAATGGTGGGACGCTCGCGAGGAAATCACGGTGCTGGAGGAAGAGCAAGAGGCGGCGGGTATTCAGGAGGTGGTGAGCTTGGCGGAGAGGGGGGATGCTGGCGCCGGTGGAGGAGCGAGACGACGATAGAACAACTCCAAACGTCGTTGGGTTGGCAACGAATGAGCCAGTACTGGGCAAATTCAGTCTATGTATATACACATCAATGAAAAGTCTTAGGTTTGGATATCAAGCAATTCTATTTCCAGCGGAGCTCGGATTTGGTTTCTTCAATGTCTATCTAGCTGTATCCATGTCATGGACGAAATCTATCAAGCCAACATCTTTGAAAGTCTTGAGCACTCGAACTCGGTCGTTGTTCGGTTTGGATTACCTAACTAGGCCAATAACTCTGGCTTCTCTACAATCTATGCCCTTCGAAACTACCGCTCCCAATATCATAACCCCTCACGCCGACATCGTACTAATACTCACTCGTCTCAACTAATTCGCGCTCACTCCGACCCATCCACATCTAACAACCGAAGAAGACTCCTCACAGCGTCTGCCCAATCATAAATACATCACGCACTCTCCCTCCTCACAGCGATTCTTCAAGCGCACATGCCAGCGAATAACCCGCCTTCTACCCCCCTATCTACAAGAGAAGAGCGGGTCAATCAGTTAGGTGAGGCAGCCTTGGGAGGATAGGCCTTGCCGCCGATATCGATCTTGGGCTCGCACACGCAGCGCTCCTCTTCGGGGACGTTATCGAGGATCATCTGGACATGAGCGCCGCAGCCCCGCCACGACGTCTTGCCTGTGGTACATTGGTTAGTCTGAGGCTGGAGACGGAGAGATACAGAGGGAGGATAATGGAGGAGAGTGGGGACGTACTGCAGGTACTGCATGAAGCCTTCTTGCACATTTTGACGGGAGAGGTTTTCTTCTTAATTGAGAAGATGTGCTAATTGGAACTTAATTGTATACGTGTATTTGTGATTGTAATAGTTAAAGATGAAAGTGTTTGTCGGTACTCTTTGCAGCTTTTAGATGTGGGGGGGGGATATGGCAGAGCCATAAATAGTCCGACTCCCTTCCGCGTATCCCGGATCATGGTTACCCGATTCGCCTCCGCTTAGTAGCTTTAAATCGCATATTTCAATTGATTTGTACTTGGCCGAGGATTTGAAGGCGAATAGTTACTCGGCATATGTGATGTATTTCACTTTGTATTTGTAAGTCGGCGACTCTGCGTGGTGACCATGTGCGCGCTCCCGGAGAGTGGTCGCCGATACACTGTGCTGTGCAAGACCCCGATCCCGCCGAGGGACAATCCAAGATACGTCATATCTGTGTTATGAGAGAATGAGGACATTGATCTTGATTTGGATATCTAATTTAGCTACCTCTCTAAACGCACCCTTCCAGGTTACGTTATAGATATGCCCAGGCAGGACAGACGGACATCGTATAGCATTTATGAAAGTCCAGAAGGTAACCATATGTTACTCTCTCGACTCTAAATCCGTCGCCATGCCATCCGCATTCCCTCGGTTCTAAACATTACATTGTGCGAGGGAAGAAGCTCCTGGGTATTGTATGAATAAACGACTAATTCTGGCAAAAATATGTTCCAGTACATCACTCCACCTCCTGCCATAACTCCCCGCTTTCGGTTCACTGCTCTCTCGTCTTGCTCACTTCGCTTTCCACAATCGACCGAATCAAGTTGACAGCCAACTCTCGTCCGTTTGTAACACTTGTCTCGGATGCGTCGGCCGGTACGTGAAGAAAGACAACCTTCCGTGGCCGTTGCTGCTTATATAGGTGTGCTAAACTCGAGTAGTAGATGAAGTCGCACAGATATCTGCCCGCATCCTCCGAGATGCGCAAGTCCATGTCCTTCTATAATTCATTGTTAGCATTTCATCCGCCTCGGGGACCAATTCTGTGAAGCGCCACTTACCGAACTGTACTCCTGCCACCTCTTTAAAATGTCCTCTGAATCCAAGTCGGTCAGAATCTCCTCAGGCAATCCGCGCCAGATCCAGTCGCTACCAGGCTTGCGCTCTTCCTCCTCGTCAACTATTTTGCCATCTACATCTTCGTGTTCATAGCCATCACGGTGTCCCCTCCGCTCGATGCAGTAGTACGGCCGAGGCCCCGCCATGCCAATGTGTAGCACAATGTCTACTTTTCGACCCTGATAGGTGTCCCAGAAAGAGGGCACAAGCTCCCTCACAACCTTATAATTCACTCGGATGGGCTCTGGGTGTACCAGAATGCGCACCAGGGGTATATCGACGGCATATCTCGACTTGGGATCTTTTGCTCGGAGCGTGGGTAGGAAGGTAGGCAGGTCCCTAGCGATTTCCCAAGATGGGTTGACAGGGTACTGTTCTCGGAAGGGCTGCTGCGAGTTAGCAAACGTATCCAGGTTGTTTTATTCGTGTCGATGCGCCTCTGTCTATCGTAGTATGATTGTGTTACCATCTCGCGTGACCGCGGACTTGTCGAGGAGCGAGGGGGCAGATGAGGGGACCAAACATACGCCAAAGCCCGTAACGAGAACTGTTAACTCTCGTTCTCCGACTTGTGATCCCATTGTTCCTGCTTCAGCCGTCCTATCCGATGCTATACATCAATAATGGAGTTAATCGCCGTCGGGAGAAGTTGCCGGCGTCAGTCAGTCCAGACATCTCATTCTAGGCGGTTGGTGGTACGTCACTTGGAGGGACCGCTTCCGGGCGCGGGGCTTCACGGTGGGGGGCATGGACAATAGCCGGGCATAGATATATATGTGGGGCCATGGTCCATCTACCACCAATGAGACGCGATCAATCTCTTTAGGCTTAAGGCTTTACTATTAGGTACAGGGTATGCTAGGTTTCCTGCTCTCAAGGATGAGAGTTATTAAAGTCCTATACAACTGAAGGTATCTTGGCCATTGTAAGTAATGCGCAATAATGTTATTGATAGTCTCCTTTTGTGTTCGGCCATCAATGCCTGGGACGATATCGTGTTTTTTTTTTGAGTGCGTAACCTCTCTACATGGTGATTTTTATTTGTGCCGCTTATCGGCCTAAGTCGTCCGAGACAAACCTATACGACCACCACAAGAATAAAATTACATAGGTATAATCTGTACAAACAAACGAGATCCAAAGCCAACGCGGTCCAGGCCAGATCTCAGCACAATTTCCAAGTAAAGATGTTATGCATGTCTCATTACTATTCCACCAGAAAAAAAATCAAAAATATCAACAGAAACATTTTAAAGCCAAAGGAGCTTCGCCTCCGCTACCTGTCCGGGGACTTATTAGCGCTAATAATCCTCTTGGCGGCCTAACCTACATCGAACACCCCGCACACACCTTGAAGCGGAGATGCCCCTTGGAGATGCTCACCGAGTCAAATTCTAACTGCCACCATCCTCTCGTGGAGCAGGCACGAGGCGGAACAACTCGAATAGATTGAATAAAAAGACATCAGATTTCGGAGTGACTCAGAATATCTGTCAAAGCGACGGAGAAAAGCCATCCGTTCATTACTAGAAAGCCTCGATCCCTTCCCAGCCTGGATTCGACTCCCAACCTCACCAGAGGACAGACAAGTTCACGACATATCACTCAACGCGAGACAATTAGATATCATGGGGTCACTGCCGAACTTCAACCTGCCTAAGCAGGAACTTACTTTTGATGGCTTCCTCTTCGACATGGATGGCACTATCATCGACTCTACCGACGCGGTGGTTAAGCATTGGGAAGCATGAGTTGATACTAGATGATCCCAGACCTGGCCCCTGACTGACTCAACCCCGTAGAATTGGCAACGAGATCGGAGTTGACCCAGCCGTCATCCTCGAAACTTCCCATGGACGTCGCAGTATCGATGTCCTTAGGATACTGGCGCCGGAAAAGGCCACCTGGGAATGTAGGTTGTAATTTCCCCTCGGGGAGAGCCAAGGTGGGAGTGTGTTAGTGACGGAGATGGCCTCTCATCGACAGCACCCCCCTAGCTTGAATATCGGAATACTCTGAGTCATAAAACAACCATGCTTACACTCTCTCCAGTTACTAAACAAATGGAAGCAATCCTTCCCAAGAACTACGGCCACATGTCTGTCGAGATCCCGGGTGCCCGCGCCATGCTCGACGCCGTCATCGCCGCCTCCAGCCCCTGGGCCATCGTCACGTCCGGCACTGTACCCCTCGTCACAGGTTGGCTCAAGGCTCAATCCCTCCCCAAGCCTACCCCGGATCGCCTGATTACCGGCGAATCTGTCGAGCACGGCAAACCTGACCCCGCGTGCTACATCCTTGGCCGTGAGCGCATCGGCCTTGGAGACAGCAACGCCGAGGTGCTTGTCTTGGAAGATAGCCCCGCGGGCATCCGCGCCGGAAAGGCGGCTGGATGTAAGGTATTGGGACTCGTGACGAGCCATACTGTCGAGCAGGTCGTCGCGGCTGAGCCAGACTGGGTGGTGAAGGACCTTGAGTCTGTTAGGGTGGTACGTAGCGAGGGAGGGAGGGTGACGATTGAGGTTTCGAATGCTCTTAGACTGTGACGAGAGGAAGGCGTGAGTGGTATCGAGGGCGATTGCAACATAGAGAAGGAGCTTCGATGACCGAAATAAGGGAGAAGGAAACCAAAACTAACATGATTGTGGCTTAATAGACAAATAGGAGGCATTATGGCATTCCTGGCAAACATAGAAGACAAAGGTCAAAATGCCAAAATCCCTTCACAAGGGAAATAGACGAAGTTCCAAACCCTTTTCCTTGTTGCCTAGCCCCCCTGGAACCACACTCACCCTCATCATACATCATGACTATGCGCACGACCACACCCGAATTTTAGACCATCGAAGACGGGCCGAGTGAGACTAATGAAGATACCAGTTTCACAGCTATCACCAACCCATACAAGGGAGACGGGCCCTTCCCCCGGGATATTGGCTTGCTGGTTCAACCTTCACCTCGACTAAGACGCGACATAATGATAGGACTGTATAGTCGTAACACGCACACGAAGCCTAATTTCCACCACCAACAACCCCCCCTTATCAACCAACACGTCATTTCATCCGCCCGCCGTCCCGGGAGCATGATAGAACGTATTGGGCATTGTTTTTCGGCATCTGCTTTCCCTCGTGTTTTTCGATTGCGCTACGCTGAGTGAGACATGCGTCCCTCGGCCGCTTCTCTGTCCCTTTCACACCCCCTCCCCCTCTCTTATCATATTCGTTCGGGGATCGGGATGGAGCAAGCAGGGCAGAAAAAAAGGAGAATCAAAGAAGAAAAAACCCGAGCTACTGCAAGTTCGGCGTGTTGCACCTTTCCCTCGGCGGCCGTGTCCATCTGGCATGAGACTGACGAGCATCAAAAGGCAACGCCTCCCTCTGTTGGGCCGGACCGTGCCCCCATCAAATTGTCTCGGTATCCGGTTGGCTTTGGTACCTCCCTGGAGCGGAGCTACACAGCCATTTGGATGTCATTACCTCACCGAATAGAACAAGCGGGGGTTGGTATATGACGCGGCAAAAGGGGACCGTGGGTAGAGGAGTGGTGCAGCCTCTTCTCGTCGCATGTCCTTTAGTCTATGTGCACCCTCGAAATCTTAGCTCCCCCCATATTCCCACTGGACTGTGAACCTAAGAACAAGAGACAACGAGAAGAGACAAATAATCCATCGGAGAATTCGGTAATAAGAAGTGGCGGAAGGTAGCAGAGATGCAGGGCAGGGAAGCTATGCCCACTAGAGCTTGACGGCTTTGTCTTCTCGAAGCTGGGTTGTACTAAGGACACACGAGAGCTTGTTTCTTCATCATAGGCCAGTGATTTGCTGTGTGTGTGTGTGTTTATGCCGGCAAATGCCCTCAGAAAAAGCAACATGCATCTCGCTGTGCACTCATCCCTTGTACCACAATGGATAGCTGTAAAGCGAAAGATATGGCTGGGCGTGTAACCCCTGGTCTTTAATTGTCAGGAGCGAATGAAAATAGAACAGTTTCAATTGTTTTGGCTAGGATGTGACGACCTGATGTTCGTCTTGCCGGTATACATGGCAGCAGCAGAGAATGTGTAAATGGCGCCTCCGTCTCACAGCATCGCCACTGGTAGGTCTGGCCGGAACGACCATAGAGCCGGGATGTGTACTTCGTAACACACAGTATGACGGCAATAATCAAATGACACCAATAAAAGAAGAAGAAGAAAAGAGCAAAAGGCGGAGTTGCCCTTGTGTGGTGGCACAACTGATCTGATTGAATTGGACGATTTCCGGGGCCGCGGTTACGGCGACAGTCTCCGATACGCCGGCCGCACGAGAAGCAACGCCGTCTTTGGAGCAAGGCAACAAGTGGATTTAGGGGTTGTTTGATGACAGCGTCAAAGGGCGAATGCAAGGTCCCGGTCGGACTTTGCGAGTCGTGAGAGGGCGCTACGGTTTCGTAAAACTGCTGGCCAACCTAAACATCCGACGCCACTATGTAAGGGCAGAAGGCGGGTCGTAGTGGACGAAAAATGAGCTGATGTTACGGCTCAATTCGGTTTTGATGTTATCATAAGGAGTAACTTAATAAAAACTGAGTTAGCCAAGGGACTTACCTAGAACTCGTTGGTACGATGATATTCGCCCAAAATTTTTTTTTTTGTTTCTACCCAGGCAGAGATTCATGGATGGATGACTTTAGATAGCAAAAGACCAGGTCATTCTTGCTTCCGTCTCCTCGTTACCGCCCATGTTTCTCCACGGCGCGTATGTGTGTGATGAATGTTACCGGGGCGTTAACATGTCAACGAGATTGACAAGCGTCTATGTTTCTTTTGGGGGTGACAAGGACATTCTACTCCGTGATTACCACATAGTAACCGCCCAATGCCTCTTGTAATGTCGGGGATATCCGATGATGGGCTGTCAGTAACATTGGAGACGAACGGGAGGCGACATGAACATGATGGTGTTGGTTGGTATAACACTTCGGCACACTCCCGTACACACACTTCCGGAGGAAGGTATCATGTCCCCACGTCCCGGAGGCGGAAGAAGGGGAATGCGGTAGGGGGAGAAACAAAGGAAGAGTGAAAGAAGCTCCGCCATCCGAAATGCATCTGGCCGTTGAGTGGAGTGAGGTGTTGTTGCAAAGTGAGTGCCCACGTCCGTCTGGTAAGTGTGCCTACGTGTGCGCGAGAAGAAACTAAAACAGCGTTTTGAGAGGAGTTGGCCTGCAGGGAGGGTGCAATACTCCGTAGAAATTTGGCTACTAAGAGACAGAAGCAGCCTAGAATCCGCAATTGATACCCGTTTGGTATTGTTGACCGCGATCGTGGCTGGCGGAGGACAGCTGCTAAGGAGATTGGGGTCCCGTAGCCCTTCCGGCGTGGTGTCTCATTCGATGTCTGGTTAGACCACCGTGCAGTAATTGGGACTCCTCCTGCTACAGTATGTGCTTGTATGATGCTGTAGTGTGGTGCAGGTCCACGCCAATACGCGTCTCTCCTTTGATGGCCTGAATCCCCTTATTCTTGCAGCCCCCATAACACACGCACATACGCACGCACACATCGGGCCAACGCGAAACAGAACAGATCGGAAACACCAGAGGGAAAATTGATGCCAAGCTCAACAAGAATCCACACAAAAGCAGCCAAGAATGTGCTTTGACTCTCTCTCACTGCCCTATGGCGTCTCCCCCACTCAAGGCTCACGCCCGCGAGCCTTACTCTTTCGAAGGTCCCCACGTCTGGTATTGCACACCCGTGTCCACTCCCACAAGCCGCCACTTTTAGGGGAGCGTTAGCAATTACAGAAATCAAGGCTTTAGCACGTTCTTCGCACGGACACACTGGACGACGCGGATCCGGCCCCGGGATGTGGCGTGCGAAGGAAAGATTCTTTCAGCATGAGGCTCGGATAGTGCACCAAGATACTGTAAATAGAAGAAGATGAGTAGAGAAGAGGAAGAAGAAGATAACAATCATAAGGAAAAAGAAAACATTATAGTAATTAACCCCCCCCTCTCTCCTGCATGAAAATTCTATGCTCGCGTGGTCCTGAGATTTGCTCTCGTGGCCCGTCCCGCAGCTCAACTCAATACTCCTGAGACAACGACGTTAAAAACAAACAAAGACAGCTTGTGTTGAGGTAACTTCGCGTGTAAGACACACTCTGGAAGAAAACGACGAGCTACCGGGGCCCATTTCCAACAGGGGCCACTCATTGGTTCAGATACGAGGTAGCAGCGGATAGCGAGTCAGGCCTCAACGATTACTGTGTACGCTCGACTTGGGTAAGTTAACGGACTCCAACCTTAAGTTGTCGAAACCCACCAGGCGAGCCGGCGTTTGAGTGAAGACGGTTGCTTCATGTTCCAGTAGCCGTCTCGGTCTGCTCGGAACGCGTGTTCATAGGGCAGGCACATGGTC
Source organism: Mariannaea elegans (assembly GCA_930272665.1). NCBI lineage: Eukaryota > Fungi > Ascomycota > Sordariomycetes > Hypocreales > Nectriaceae > Mariannaea > Mariannaea elegans. The sequence goes on from CAKNEU010000034.1 coordinate 308,906, forward strand.
ATGAAATGGGCGTGCGAGGAAAAAAAAAAAAGAAAAAAAAAAAAAAAAAAGAGTAATAAAAAATAGGGGACTGGGGGGCAACGGGGAGGGAAAGAAAAATATCATTGCTAGAGAAGGTGTATCAACGGATAGTCGTAACGACTCCGTACCTCTCGTAGTCCGTCCGTTCATACGGAGTACGCAAAAAACGGTCCGTACCAACTGGTGCGTGGAGTGGTTCTTGACCAGATGTCTGTCCCGCCCGGCCCGACTCCGCCGGCGGACGAGCTTGTCCCTTCTAGTGATTCTTGCGAGACGCTTGGTTTACGTGATGATTGTTGATGCTCATTAACATGGTTTGTACTTTGGCGGCCGGTTTATGCCTCTCGCGTCTGAGTTGCATCCACAGGCATGGCCCTCCTCGGGATCTCGGGACACCGCGGCAAGAGGCAAAAAAAAAAAACACCCCTAAGACCATCCCCGAAGTTATTCAGAGTCTGGTCCCGGTCTTCGTCTCGAACAAAATGTTCGAGGCCCGTTCCGTCGAGAGATCTGCACTGGCACTTCCTCATTTGCAACTTGTCCACCGAATAAAGAATGCCCAGAACCTCCCTTTCAGTGCACAAACCTCATTGTCACCTCCGCAGAGCGCGGGCCAGCGCCCTGGAGACTCTTCGCGTTAGCGCCAGCTTCCAGGCTGGATGGCCACGTGTGAGATGGATCCGCCTTTGGCCCTTGCTCGACGAGTCGAGAAACACGACACCTCCTTGTTGTCCCCTTTAAGCATTTTTTGTTTCCAACGGAAGCGCCTTGACCACCTCTCCCGTATCCTTGAACCTTGAACGAGGGTACCCAGCCGTCTGTCACTCGTCTGTACTCGCACAGTCGCCCAGCGTCGACCCTGGCAAGGTCCCATCAAGTATCTCGGATGCCGCCGGAACAGGCAAGGCGTCGATTTTAACCTGAGCTGAGAAGCATGGTAAGGCGTTTGTATTCGGAAATGTGCGGCTGCTGTGTGGACTGAGCCTATCCACCTTGCTTCCAACGGCGTGACCGACTTGCGCCTCCGAAATCGATACATTGTTTGGACGGAAAGCTTTGGCTTCCCAGTTCATCTTGTCTGTAGGAGTAGAGGCAGGCCGTATATGCGCGATGCGCCTACTCTTTACATAGCCCCGTGCGAATTGTGGCAGGGATGCTGACGTCCCAGCCATGCCAAACAGGCTTCATGGCCCGCCTGAAAGCCTGGATTCAGGCCTCCTGGACACACCTTGGACAGGGAATTCGCCCTCGAGGACCACCACGTCTGTTCCCAACTGGCCGCCATGAGGCACAGCCATTATCTGTGCTACAGCACGAGGGGCGCGTAAAATGCGAGCAGAGTAGAGTTTAAGCCAGCTACTGCACCTTGTGTTTGGGGTACCCATCCACCTTGCTTCCTACTGGTTCCCATTGATGAGGTCATGAACCTGTGTTGGATTTTGGCGGATCGCGCCAGTAGACCTTGACCCAGCATTTCCCAGCGCTGCGGTAACTAGCATCTGGGGTTCTACCCCCATTCCCATTTGGGCTGCCACACAAAATTCATCGTCGACCTTATTAGAGAGGGGTTGTCTGTGTCGAAATGAGAAAATCGCTTTTGCAGCAGTGAAATGCCCGATTCATTGTTGTATTCAGGGAGCTTCATGTACATCCCTTGTTCGTCTGAAGCAGCGGTGTCTCTTCGCAGCCATGGAGTATACGTAACTGTGAGGCCGATTCTGGTGGACATGCTGGGTGTGTTTTTCTGCTTCTTGGCAGGCTTCAAAATGATAGGGGGATAAGAACCCAGCCCTTTCCTCATTAGCGCTGAGCCCTGGCCTGCATACTTTGCCGTGCGGCCAATCAACGGGCCAAGATGCGCCAAGCCTCGAAATTTGTTAGCGTTGTTTTGTGATGAAAAGCCGGTGGGCTTGGAAACGGGCTTGGAAACGTGCATCTAACCCGGCAAAAATGGCTTGAAAAGCACACGATAATGTGAATGATGGAACGCCTACTTACACCAGCTTGTACTCTCTATGAAACTCTGTTCATGGTTCTGCGCCATCCCGTCCTCATCAGAGCCCAAATTTTAGGAGAGAGCCAGATCGTGAACCCCCAAGCTAGCGCTTCAAGGGGGAAGAGTCTACCAAGGATCAGCCATGCTCCCTAATCTGTAAACTTCCGTCAACTCCGCGTGTGTAAGGTGGATGATGTATGCTTTATTAGTAATTAATCCCCATTTCCCGAGAAATGGCGAAGGGCCCGCTCATTGTCCAGGATTTACTGTGTATGCGCGTACGGTACAACAGCAGTGCTGAGCAAGGGTTGGTGAGTGGTGCATTGAGATGCACACAGGAGCATCTCAACGGACGGAGCTTGCTGCTCAATCGGGATGAGCTGTTGCCGCCGACCCAGCCTCCCCGTGTGGTTTGAAGTGATGCTTCACCTGATCGTCGTCAACGAGTTTCCTAATTGGGGATTGAACGGCCTGGGCCGAGGGCCGGCACCCGCTGCTTTGGGACCTCTTGTGGTCGAGTGTTATCCTTGGATGTCAGAGCCGCAGCCTCGGCGCTGTGACTGAATTGATCGACAAGATCTTCCCCGCCCTTTCCCCGGAACACGCGCGCACCCGAGAGGCCTGCCAGTAAGAAATTCCACTCAAAAACGGCCTCCCGATGCTCTGGCGCCCGCCTCTTTAGCACTTGTCTGGAGCCTGAACGTTTCTACTTTCCCGTTGGTATTGTGGCTCACAAGCACAGCGGCTCGAGAAGAACCTCTGACGCGCCAGGTTATTGTTGTTCCATCCAAGTGCCAAAATGTAGAAGCCCCGAGCCAACCAATAACTACACCCACATATCCGTAGCGCCTCCTCCCGCGGTATAATGCACATCTTAAGGAGATCTTCCAGATGGGGATACATTGTGCTTATGTTATCCTAGAGGCCTGAGTGACCCGAAAACCAACAAATAGGGCGAGTCCAGCTAACATTGATTCAGCAATTACAGGCGAACTCGCTGGACTGCGACGCTGGAAACGGACAACTTGTTCCCGTTTAGAAGCCGCCATATGCGGATACGCGTGAATACCCCTCTGTGAGGACCTACAAACAAGTCGAGACCGTTCTTTCTTCGGGCGCTCCGTGAGTTCGTCGCTCTCTCAACCCCACCCGGTACCTGAGATGTGGGTTCCGCCCGCGTTGCAAGCCCACAAGCTAAGCTGTGGATCATAGGAAGCAACACTTCGCATCCCCGTATCAGATCTCACTACAGATTATTCGGAAGATGGCTCGATGACTCGATGACTCGATGGCTCGATGATTCCAGGCTTCATAGAGCTAGAGAACTGAAAGTTTTCTCGCTTCTTGTTCTTTCTGTTTGTAGAGAACGTGTACTTGAATCCATCAGTAATTGAAGAATCCAATGTGGGTTAAAATGTGCTTGAGATAATGGCTTTCATGTGCCAAGGGAGAATATTCGATTCGTTGTCTTCTAAACTTGAGCTTGTATAAGCCTATGTCATCCGTAGGTACTATATCATGCGGCTTGGGAATTTATTACCCTTGTTGCCCCAAAAAGAGGCTGCACCCACCATGTCAAGCAAGTCAGTGTAACCCTACATAGTCAGTAGCGATGCAAGAGAGGGTCATGATGACAATCTGTTTTTTTTCCCCCTAGTTTACTTTGGCGATCAATATCTTCAAAGATCTCACGACAGCAACGACTGTGATGACTATCAAATCATGTTGCGCCTCTATCATCCACTGCCTATTCACAGTGCGCGGCGAATTGGGGTTTGGGCTTGGTTCAATTGTCGCTGTGTGAGCTCACATTGTAGCTGACGTCTTGACGGGTCAGCCACAATCGGGATAAGGATGACTTGTGTAACAGACTTGGCCCAGAACTGTCATTAGGTTCCAGCAAAGTGGTTCTTTGAATTCATTCCACCTCGAAAAGCGAAGGTAGCTACCCGGAGGGCATGTCCGGACTGGAATGCTGGATAGTTTAGAGGCGGGCTAGCTGCAAGGCTATACCCTGTACGAATGAGGGTCCCTGAAGGCGCGAGGGAAACGGGGCCAGGGTTTTCTCCATAACGTAGCCCTCGACAGGCCGGTGAGGTGTGCGGTGCCATCTTTGATAGAAGGCTCCTAAGAGGTTGGCGGGTTATTCAAATCGTTTACTCAGTGTCCAGGTGACCAGAGCCAACAGTGGAGGCGATTGAATGTGAATTGGTGCTGTGTGCGCATCGACAGCTTGAACAGTGCTGGCGCCATTCTGGGGAAGTGAAGACATGTCTCCGGGTATCTGGATGAGGACCCATGGTCAGATTGCGGGTACATACATGGCGAAGCCCGACGAGTACCTGTGCATTCAACTCACCGGTCAAGTGGTTTTGACCATCCATCGCTTGCGCAGCGTCATGTCTCAAAGAGTGCTGTGTTCTGCAGCATGCGAATCAATGGCATGGATTAAGCGACGATTTGGGCGAGCAGACCACCATCATTGGGACTTCAGCCAGGGCGGGTCACCGGAAACGACAACAGCCCAAGCGGGGCCCGCCCTGTACTTCCCGAAAGCGGTAATTGGGTCGGGCTGGAGAGCTTTGGTTGACAGATCGAGCAGCTGTGTGTGTGGGTAGACAGGCTGCCCGATTGTGTCGCCTCAATGGCACACAGCATGTCGAAATAATGAGACAGCGGTGGACAACTCAGCAAGCTGGATGGCCGGGGGCTCGGACATTGAGCCATCATCTCCTCTTGCACATGCATGTGCTGCTCTGGCTTGATGAATCCTGTGTCTTTGCTGCGCCAGATCTAGCGAAACTGGTCAGGGCCGACCTTATACACCGGCATCATGAGTCGTTGCACGAGATTGCCTGGTCAAAGAAAGAAAACAAAACAGATTAGTTTCTGAGATATCTAAAGAACCCACCAACTCCAGTGACATCGACAGTACCCGCGGACTAGATGCCTATTAGCCGTGGCCCCCAATTCCATGGACCATGCCACTGCCAAGGCCAATTACCAGCATCAACCACCCCTAATCAAGCTGGGCCCATGAGGGGGAGAAGAGGTAGCAGTGCACAACATGACATGGCCCAGGAGCTCATCTACCAGCTGTGCGCCAAGACGCAAGCTTAGGCATAGGTATGCCTGCCGATGGCGGGAAAATGGAGGAACCAAAGCAAGGGTTGCAAACACAGCTCGGATGAAATCATCATGACTGACCAAGGTTGAGAGGTGGCCACGGCCACGTGCAAGGGCAAGGTCATGAGCATCTATCAGTAGGAATGGATGTTGCTGGGGTGCTGTGATGGAAGACGGTGGTTGTGGTGAGTGAGGTGGCGGCGATTGGACAGAAACGTAACGGACATCAAGAAACGAGCAGCTTTTTTTCGGCGCCCTCGCCAGACTCTGCAGGAAAGATTTGGAGTGGAGAGGTTGTTGCAATTGGGGGGGCCGTCGGCAGCGGCTATAGCAACCACCTGAGGTGCCTGAGAAGCTGGCCTTGTCCTTCACTGTACGATAACTGTATGTCTGCACAGCCATATTGCTGGGGAGTCGGGTCTTCCTCCGTCATTGTCTATGATGGCCTAGAACAGCTCTTGGGGCGAATGTGCTTCAAAACCTTCCGCGGGTGCAATGATGAATGGTGCAATGTACTGGGCGATACAGATTACATGGGTGCCATGATCCGGGCACAGTGGGCCTTGCCAAGTGATTATAGCGCTCTGGAGCCCCTGGGACTGCTGGGCGACCACTCAGCTTCGCACCTTCCCAGGCCAGATCCAACCGCAGGGAGTGATCCGTCTATTCGTAGGTAACTCCTCCATACTGTAGGTCGGTGTCGGCCAACCCCCTCGGCACCGCCTAATTAATCCATATCCATCTCACTCCATCCCACAACAGCGCACTGCGCCGTATCAGCGGCATCATGCTTGTACATACGGAGTTCCGTCCCTGGTGGTGCTGCCCTCTGAGCCGCCTCCCGCCTATCATCTCGTTTCCACCACCGCAGCACCCTCCAAATTGAAGTTACACCGCAGATGGGTTCCCCCTACCCCCTGGCTTCAGCTGCCCTTTGATCTCATCATGACCCATTACAGCTGTGAATTGGGCGTAAAGACACTTCACTGCGTCATCTCCTTCTCCCTCCGCTCGGAAGGTGTAGGCGACACGAAGCGACATGGGCAAAGAATTGACTACCCAACGAGGACGACGACGGCGATGGGTATCAACGTCTGTGTTGCCGCAGTCACCGCCGCCCTGGATGCTGGATGCTGGATGCTGGATGCTGGATACTGGCCCAGCCAGCTTTGCGTCGTGCATTAACCCCTCGAGCTAAGTACGACATTGCTGGCCCATCTCCCTCCGTTGGTATCCCTCCGGACTTGGCCCAGTGATGGGCAATCCCTCATTATTACAACAGCTGCTCCGTGCCTTGGACAAGAAGGATAGGGCCAATCCCACCCATGTGGGAGCCCCATCCTACCAACTCTCCCCCGACCCTTGCGTTTGCTCCGGAAGAGGGAGCCTTGTACTGTCCTGTGGTGGTCATGGCGCCGCCACGACGGCAGCACAGGCCAAGCTTCGTGCGATACGCAGCGCTGCCCTACTTCCCCTGTACCCCCGGGGGTGTCCCCGGCCGGTGAAAATCTTCGCGTAGCCTTGTTTCTGGGCGAGTGGAGGTGAAGGGGGTGGGTGGAATAGGGATAGGGGTGGGCGAGCCAAGGCATCGTAAGGGCTAACGGGCAGGGATGGGCCAGTTGGGACTTAGTCTCAAGTTCCGCCAGGTACCTGTCCAAGGGCGCCGCTCCGCTGGCTCTCCTGCGCTCGTGGGTACCTCACCCATGCTCTCTTCCAGATGTCTCTATGCCTGTGGCCGCCTGGCGCCTTTGGAAATTCTGTTGTTCTGGGGCGCTCGTGGGTACTTAGACGCCTTCGATGGATATGATCTCCCCCGGCTACGCCCACGGATGGGATCCAGGGATCCAAGCATCCAGGGGCGGGTCTGATTGCTCCTCTTTCTTCTTCTCCGTCACCCCAGTTCACTCACTTGGGTGCGAACCCACACGCCATCTCACAGACCCATCATGACTGCCGGTGCTCCCAAGGCTGCGTACATGTCTTTCCTTCTTTTACCCTCCCACGCCCCTCCTACCTGGTCCATCACTGTTCTTCCCTCCTCGTTTAAGACCTCCTTCGTCGACCTCATCCTTGGAGGGCAGACCCTTGAGTGAGTTCTGTCTCACAACCGCCGCACCCTTCTCGCTTCCTTTGGTTACCTTAAACCTCCTGCAATAGTTCAAAAGACGACCGGTTCCCTCATACCTAACCGGCACCGACTACACTCGACACGTCTATATCCTTCCCATCTCGAGATACCCACATACCCCCCTCACCAAGTCATTCATTACCTACCATCATAAGGTATCTGTTGGCTCGACCTTCGATACCCACCACGTTCTATAATCACCAAACACCAAGATCAATCAAACGCCACCCGTAACAGCATCTCGATTTGAACATTTGTTCTAGTGTCTTCACAGACACTAAACCATAATGAACAACATGGGATCCTATTCCCAGGCTCAGTGGTCTGGCTGGGCGTACAATGGCAACGGCAACACGTTTGCCGGGTATACTCAACTCCCAAGCTATGCTGCGTATCTGCCAGAGTCTATGGAGATTTACAACGCTCAGCAGAGCCACCTGGTCCACCACCAGCAGATGGCTCGAACAACAGAGTCGAAGCCTCGTCTGTCCAAAGAGGAGGTTGAGATTCTGGAAGCCGAGTTCCAAAAGAACCACAAGCCTAACAGCAGCACCAAGAAAGCCCTCGCAGAGCAAATGAGAGTTGATAATGCTCGTATCAATGTATTTATTCCCGCCCAAGCTACTGACATAATAATTAACTGGGTGTTAGAATTGGTTCCAGAACCGTCGTGCGCGGGAGAAGAAGGAGAAGAACATCCGTGAATACGCCGCCCTCCAAAAGCAAGAGAAGAAAAAGGCTGCGTCACAAGCTGGGCATCACTCTGATGACGACCGCTATAGTGACCGGGTGGTGTCCAGTGCTCCCTTCCCTGACCCTCGTCGACCATCCCTCAAGTCTGAGGCCACAGACCTTAGTCTTTCTGCCGAACTTGCCACTCCCGAGCATGACAGTGAGACTAGTCAGTCTGATGTTTGCTCGTCTCCAGACATGTCGGTTCACGCCACTCCCGACCGTGCTCTCTCATTTGACTCTCTTGATGCTAAGGATTTCATCCCCTTGAAACAACAAGACAATTCTCAAGCCACTTTCGTCCCGAATTCAACGAGCCAATTCCTTTCCATGCCTGAAGCAAACACCATTCAGGATGCAGGCCTCTCATTTAGCACTTACAACCAATTTCCCCAATTGGTCATGCCCAACGAAGAGGGCGAAGCCACCCCGTCCTTTTCTCAGCAGTGCTTTACAGGAACATCAGAGCTGTCTCCCAACTCGGCCCAAGAATCGTATTCTCAATATACCGAATCAGACTTTGACGAGAGCACTATCTCCCCTAATGCCGATTCCCAAGGATTCATGAAGTCAACTCCATCCATGGATATCGCCTCCCGTCGAAACCGCCGACCCCCTCACCTGGCAATCAACGCGTCGTCTCGCAGCTATTCGGCCTCTGGTCCTAGGACTGGAGCAGACATGGGAAGACGTGTGGATGTTAGTAACTCAATGCGCCGTGTCGCCTCCGCAACTGGAACTGTTCGAATTTCCAAGCCATTGGGAACCCCTCGGAGCCCCTTCTTTGATCGTAACCCAGATGTCCTCTTTCAGCTCAACAGGTCCCCTAGCTTCACAGCAGCTACAGCAACCATCGCGCCACCTACCCCGGATACGCCTATTGTGCAAGCGCAACAAGGTCTGTGTGAAGTGAACCCAGCTTCCGCAGTCCCGACCAACTCAAAACTCCCGCCCGATCTGGTTGCTATTCAAGACCCTACACTCCGAACCCCACCTACTACTCCAGGTATCATGGACAACATGTTGGCTCTGAACCCTACCTACGATGGATCAGCTCCTGATGAGCCCCTCATAACTCCGGGTCTCGGCGGCTTCCCCAGCGAGTTTGAAATCCCTGGCGTATCTAACAATACCCCAAACTATGTTGCAAACAGCTGCTCCAGCCAACCTCAGACGCCCTCATACACACCCCAGATGGGCCCCAACTACTTTGGGTATTCTGGCGGCAACGCCGAGTACAACTGGTCTGACGCTTCGGTCTCAGCCAAATCGTCCCCCGGCCAAAGCCACCGCCAGGTTCAGTTTATGAACATGACCCCTTCGAGCTTTACCTATGTGGATAAATAAGCGCCTCTTCTGGAGAATGACGCTTGTGGAGCTTATCAACCACCAACGGCACATTGTATGGCCAGATTAATACTCTTGTATCTGCGCAATCACCTGCATTCCCTTGGTTTCTTTTTTCTTTTGTTCCTCTTTTGGACATTGTACAATATGGATAAACTCCGATGCTCCGCTTCGAAATAGGATTAGAAGCGACGACTTCGTCAGCGAGCCACAAAAAGCCCCATCTCCTTCCTGTTTCTATATCACGAATGAACACAACAATCATACCCTAATGTAATGGACGGACTACAAGTGGCGCTATAGGATGGGCACAGGCGAGACAGGAAAGGACTATGGGCGGGGAAAACGGGGCCAGAAACACGAGAAGGCATATACTGATTTATCGAGTAACGTTTTGGTGCTAGGAGCAAGGCGGAAAAGGATATTTGTGGATTACATGTTCGGGTATTGACGCCTTTGAGCCAGTCAGCTTGGCAAACCATGGTTAGCGGTTTGACGGACGAAGAAGTCCTTTGGGAAAATAAGAAGCCAATCATGAAATAAAAAACGCCGATTCAGAAACATTGTGTGCACTTGTGAAGTAGTGTGAGGTGTCGTGAGGTCATTGAGAGAGGCGTGGTGCATGACCCTATCACGTAAGTGGCCATAGCGGATCGATCAAGTCCAGCCGTTGAAGGCAACCGATCAGCTCTAGATGCGGCCTAAAGAGGAAAGATGGTGGGAAGAGTAATATTGGGCGGGTGTTTCGGACGAGGCTCTCAAAGTTAAAAGCCTCCGAAAACAGTTCAGCTCTCACGTTTCCGTTCCCTCCCTATCACTTGGATGATCCTCAAGGGGTATAGGGGGTTAGGTTGGCGACGCCAGCCACGGAGAACCTTCTTCCCATGGGCAGATAGTGGTGGGTGTTACAACGCCACCAAGAGATGGCTGACAAGCCAAAAAAGGTAAAAGATTGGGCTAGAAAACAGAATCATACTTCTTCGCGTACGCGAGGGCAGACGGGATGTACAGCATCTGGTAGAGATTCAGCCCAATGAGACAGACCGACATTTGAGGACAACATATTGCTAGCACTCAAGAAAAAAAAGCCCCCCTAAATTTTTTTTTTTTGGTGAATTCCCTCCTCCAAACATTCCACTGTACGTCTCGCATTTTAGTGAGGTTTGTGCTGTAGAAGGAACCTGGCATTACCTACTCCGTCAAGGGGTACACGGAGATCCGAGCGGGCCAGTCCGAAAGCCGGGGCCCGGGTGTTCCGGCCCCCCACACCCGTGACCTTCCTTGCCCTCTCCTCGACGAATCTCCACTAATCCCTTTTTGTGCGGAGAGGATCAGCGGCGATCTTTATGCTTTCGAGGATGGATGGCTGTCTTGAATGCTATTGGGCATTAAAGGTGCGCTCGCCGAAGAGGGACCAAATAGGAACGCCTCTTTCGACCGATGAGGAATCGATGAGCACATGTTTGAATAATGCTGATTGAACGAGGTTGCTTGGTGTGACCAGTTGGTTATTTGGATCGCCCGCCTCGGCCAAGGATCCTGGCTCCGGATAGTCTAACTACCGACAGGACCAGATGCGTTGGCGATCGCATCATAGATAAATTGGGAAATGATGTGTGGTACAATGAGATACCTTGCTGCAAGTCTCTCTTGGTCTCCTATCCCTATTCGCATCGATCTCCGCATCACCACCGTTCAATCAAGATACTTTCACCAAGTTACTTTCCCAGCAAGTTGCTGCGCTGTGAAAGTTAACCACTGCAAAACGGTTAGTAGCTATGTTTTATGCTTTGGGGGCTGACGGTTGACGGCTACAACGGCCGTCCAGGCCCTTCGGCGGCTCAACGCCGACCTACCTGCTGAACTCAGCTCAGCTTGTGTTGGTGGCGTTTTCGCATGCAGCTCACTCCTTTTTCATACATCGGGTGTGTGCAACCTTATTAAGTTTTTATTTCTTTCTTTCCAGGTGCTAGCTAGGATGATCGATATGCATTCACCGTAAGCGAAACGTGTGGGCTGCGCAGATACAGCTGAACGCCACTTATGTCGTAGGCTCATTCAGAAAGGTTGGTGAGCATTCACATGGGCTCACTTTTAGCCATTGGTCTTGTCTCAGTGGGGTCGGATTAGCTAGAATCGGAGGAGAGGGACAAAAGACTTGAGGTGGTGTCTTCCTATTCTAGGTTGCATTAAACGTTCAGAGTTAAATCAGCCCAAAAATACGATTTCAAAGGCAATGCACTAGTAACTAGTCTCCTCGGGACCGACACGAAATTGTCATCTTGGTGTCATTTTCGCTCCGAGAAGCCTAGGCGTCGATTACTTTTCCTTCGTGGGAAACGGAATGGGGAGTGTGTAAACATTTGTACTTCGTACCCCCGCTATCAAACCAGACTAGATCTACTGCAAAAGGTCATGGGCGCTACCCAACTTGCCAGCGAAGACGGCATCTGCAAATCTTTTTAGTCCTCTGGTCGATCTGCTCCAACCGTCCTTCCAAAAAGGACATGGCTTAATTCGAGAAGAGGGATCGGGGTAACAACAATTGGCCATCAATGTTTCATCACCAATCTTCAATTTGGTCATCGCCGTTTTTGCAGGGGAGAGCCTAGATAGCATAACTACGGGTAGAACAGTCGTGAAGCACCCCGCTGTTTATGGGCGACGCGGTGCAAGAATGCACTGAGATACGTACCCCTCGTCCCCGAACCGTGCCTGTACGCGCACGCGTTGGCCCGCCCTTGGTCGTAAAACCACTTTACACCAAATACCTAGTAACCACAGTCCACATTGCCTGCCTCGCAACAACAACGACAATATCGGCCGCTCTTTGATATTTACTGCATATTCTACTCGCTAGTACTGACTATATTTGGGCGTTTACTTCTTTGGAGAATGCTGTCTGGTGAAGGGGCATACTGTCCTTTTCATGTCCTCCCCAGTCGTCGCTGGCGCCGACGCGTCGCGTCCACAATCGAGGATTTTGACGCCAAGCTCTGAGGGCACCTTGAATCGCGAAGATGATGCTCAACCTGAAATTCCTTCGCCTAAAGGACACAAGAAAAAGAGTTCCGGCTCTACTGCAATGGACTATTTGCTAAATCCGTCCATCGCTCTCAAGGTAAGCTTCATTGCTGCTTTGGGTCCATGTAAAAGCTGTAATGTCGTTGCTCACATGTTTCGTCTCATGACAGCCGCATCCTCCAAACCTCCATGTTCAGCCACGAGTCCTACAGCCATTGATGCTATTACCTCGCAAGCATTTCCCTCTATCATGTATCGATTTCAATACCACCAACTCTGAGCTGACGCCTGGTCGAATGTACGAGTCCCACATCAAGATTCTGGATCTGGAAAGCCGTATGGGCGCTGTACCCATTGTTCTTCTTGCGCGATATGACTCTAGCCGCAATGTCTATGCTATTGAGAGGCAGGCTAATGGCCTCTACATTGCCTGCCGTCTAGGACCCTGGGCCGATCTTCACCATCTAGCAACATATGCCACTGCGGTCTGTCAAGAGCGTCTGCGCCCGGCTTCCAGGCCGGTCTCTCGAGGATTAAGCACATCCACAGCTTTAACGACACCCCAACTACACAAAGACCACAAAATAAAAAGAGCAGCGATAGAGGCCATCCAATCTCTTGTCCGGAAAAGAGCTAGGTCACATTCCGTCTCAACTTTTGAAGAGGCCACCAAACACGAGGAAGTCTCCGGGAATCCCAACCCTGCCAGAGCACAGTTACCGTCACCCCATCTTCAACACGAAGAGCTTCTAGAGAGCCAACTTGATCATAATCCTGATGTCACCCCCCGAGCCCCAGTCCCCGGACAAACTACCAACCTTGGAGCGCCTGCTCCCCAGCAGACAGCCGATGCGATATTTGATACCATTAGGGTACAATACTTCGAGACCCTGTATAGATCTATGGTGTGTCTCTCCCATATGAAAATATTTGCTTGAACTAATTGCCTAGGGTTCGCTGGCGTATTTTGCGAAGGGACCACTGTCTCGGGCTCGTTCAGCATTCCACCTTGACCTCGAATCCAACCTCGACATGGGCGATCTGATTGAGTTCTTGAAGAGCCTCATTTTGACCACTGTACAAATCGACAAAAAGTACCGCGACACCATTCCTGAGGTCATTGCCAAGATGAAGTCGGTTATAGAAAGCTCCGATGAAGGGCGAAAGAAGAAGCGCCGTGCCAAGAAGGTGAAGCTCGGCAAGGACGGCCTCTACCCATACGAGGAAGACTACATCCAAAAGTGGTGGATCACAAGCAAGCCCGAGCTGAAAGAAGATGAGACCCATGTGCCTCCCCAACAGATCAAGTCACTTGCCTCAGTGCTTCGAACCCGGGAAACCCAACTGCAGATGATCCTCATACTTGAAATCTTAGCACTCACCCCTCTACAGACCGCTGAGGATGCAAAGGACAACCAGCTGCCACCATTGCCTGGCACCACAGAACCTGAGGGAGGCATGGCACCACCACCTACCAAAAAGCGAAACAAGCACAATCTACCAGTACTCATAGACGTCCACGCCGACCGTCTGACCATTTGGCAATCTACTGCTTCCGATGAGCAACTCCTATTAGAAGATTCACAAGTCATACGTCAGACCGGAGAGTCCCAGCTTCAGAAGGCGTCATCTGAGCCTTTGAGAGACTTCTGTGTCGATGTCCTTGTTCCATTGTACGTCTCTCAGACGCAACTCGTGATTACTTTCCACATGCTGACTATTATTTTTTAAATAGCTTTTCGGCACGACTTCCAGAGTTATGTGACTCGATTAACCGAAAATTAGGTGGCCCGGTGATCGTGAAACCTTCCAAGTCAAGGAGCATAAAACGATCATCGAGCAAGCGTGAGCAAAAACCTGGGACAGCCACAAAGCGACTTGGTCATGGCCAACAGCCAAGAACGCTCCAGCGGGCGTTGTCAACGGAGCAGCAGCATCGCCGAAGCGTATCCAGGGGGCCAAGCAATATGATTGCCTTGATGCGTTCTGCTACGTCTACCTCGCTGCCAGGGATTAAACGAGAGGCTAGCGAGCCTGTCGCGTTGAAGGGGCTCATCAGGGGTGACTCCGACCTCCTCAATAAGAGGAGTGGACCCTCACTCTCTCGGAGCACAAGCATGACCAAACTGGAGGATCCCAGGGCAAATAAGCGGGCTCTTGTTGAGGCTGAATTGAAAGAAGCTATATCGACTCTGAGAAAACCTCATCGAGAAGTCGTTAGTAAGGAGTTGGTGGACGCAGCAGAGCGTCGATCGTTCACAGGTCTTTCAGCAAAAAGTACGTTGATCAAAACCACCTCCAGCCCTCTCAGACAACTGACTGTTGACCTAGAACTGAGAAAACCTGGACGAAGCTCGCTTGGGGCTTTAATTGTAAAGGCTACGCCTACCAACAACCGATTTAGAGACGCGTTTGCTCCAAAATCTGAATCGATAGCCGACATACCATTGATGAGTACTGAAGAGATCATTCCTCCCTCGAGCATTCCTTCGAGGGTTCCCTCGACGGGCGTGCGGGAGGGACACAGAGATGTGTTCCGTAACAGCACCTCCCCTACGCTAGACAGAATTAACAGCACGCCGACCAAGAAATCGAGATTTCTCGATCGCCTTGAAGGCCAAGGACCTTCACAGCCGCCCTGGTCGCCACTCATGGAGAGGAAGAATCCCTCCAGCGACAACTTGATTGTACCAAGCAGTGCAGTCAAAGGGCAGCGAACAATAACTGAATTCACCTCGCCCAGAGGTGAGGGGATATTTGCAACGCCAATTAAGCCCGTTGTAAGAGAGGTTGTGGATGTCATGACCGGGCAAGATGTGCCAGCTGAGAAACCACTTTCCATTTACCAAAAATTGGGGTGGGATGACGACTTGGATGACCTGTAATGATTTTTTTTTTTTTTTTTCTTTCTCGGAGCATTTGGATAGTATTTGCATTAAGTACATTTTAGATACAGGCGAGGAGGGTACAAGCATTATTAGGCGGCGTTTAACTTCACGGCAGGGCTACTACTATATGGATAATGACATTCGCGATATGACGCATCATTCTCAATGAAGGCAGTGGAGTATCAACTTGCAAGCTAGAATATGTTCGTGTTCACGCTGCCGCCGGTTCTACAATCATGGTAGGCAGCTCTCTGATATCAACGTGCTCCTGTGATCCCAAGTCGACGACTCGAATGGCCTCCATGCCAACTATTCCCTCGTGCAGGGCCAGGAACTGAAGTTCAACGACGTAGCATGCGCCCGGCGCCAGGGGTCCAACCCGCGTGTCGGCGCTCAGGCAAACAACTTCGGTCGGTTCGATGGCGAAATTCTTTTGCATAGCGTGTAAAACATTTTCGTCTACAACCGCATCACTAATCTCCTTTTCGCCGTGCCGTCGGCCTCCGGTAGAAGGTGGCCGAGTCATACGGACTTCGTTTCGGCGGCGTCTTGGTACCGCGACCAGGGCGAGTTTACGCGGTGGGAGTATGTTGCTCTCCGGGGCGCGGTTGACGACGTAGACAGTCCAAGAGAAAACATCACCAGGGCGAACGGGCTCTGATGGCGCCGTGAATGTCATGGTGATACCGAGCTCCGGGAGGTTGGCCTCGGTGTTGGAGGTTGCGGCCTCGAGGGAGGGTAAGGCGTCGGGACGGATGACGGAAGGGGACTTGAGGGGGTGGACAGCCTGACCAGTGATGGAGAGCTGAGAGGGGCGGTGAGATCGTTGGATCCCGGTGCTGGCAATTGGACCAAAGCCAGGGTTAACGGGGGTAGTGAAGTCGAGAACTGTCGTCCAGTTCATAGTCAGTTGGGGGGTGCAACGCCCAGGGATTAGCTGAGCGGTAGCGGAGATGGAGATATCAAGGTCTCTCGCAGGGTTCTTGGGTGTGACATTGAGCTCGTTTGGAGCAATGCGGTAGAGGAAAGTAATGTGATCGTGGGATACACATGAAAGAGGCAGCTTCATGCCAGATTCATCATTCAGACTGTCAACCGTGCTGTCCGGTATTGAGAGATTGATGTTATCAAGTGTAATTTCGCAGTCAAAGTTTGAAGTGAAGTCAACTTCTAGGAGAGCGATGACAGCCGCACTTGAGGGAGACGTGTTGGGTCGTGAAAACCGTATTCGTGTATGAACAACAGGAAAGATCTTGAGTTCCAGTCTCGGCAATGCGGGAATGTGCAGCACGAGTTCCTGCGGTTGAGTAACTGGAGCAACCCGGGACACACGAGTTGCAGATAGTCGGGGCTTTATGTCCGCCAGGGAAGCATCGTTAGCAAAAGACTCGAGCAGGTTATACCCCAGTGGCGCGCCACTATGTAAATATCCGCTTCCAATGGTGGGAAAGTCCAACGTAAGCGCGGGCTTGAGGCTGGCGGAAGCTGAAATGACGACCGAAGGGCCGTGAAGACGGATTCGTGGTCGTGCTAAAAACACGGGCAATTTCCAGGTGGCATACATGCTTTGGCCAGATCTTTCTTCGCTCTCGCTCTCTTCATCGTCGTCACTGACCTCGTCATCAACGATAATAACAGGGTCTTCAATATCAGCTAGATTGCCTGTAAAGATGACGTCTGAGGCTGGAGGGGTCTCGCGACCAGACAAAGAGCTGTTTACTATCTGCGCCTCAAGTGAGATAGCTAGTCTTTTAAGATGGGATCGGAGAGTCTCTTCGTCCGTCCGAGGAGTTTTCAGAATGAGAAGGACATCAACAGTCTCATCTAGTTTAAAGCTTGTGAGCAGGGTATGAGATTAGGGAGGCGGTGACGACTAACCGAAGAAGAGATATTCGCGCTGTTCTATTGAAAGGATAGACTTTCCCGGTTCGAGGTCCTTGCATGCTGTTTCCAGATTGAGATTCGATTCTGAAGGAATAAGATATTTTAATTGAGACTGCTCTGCGAAGTCGGCCGATGCGTCAGGGACGAACTGGGCGGCGAAGCGCTCGGGAGAGGACGGTTCAGGCCCCGAGGCCACATCGAGCTGGGACATGCTGAGGGACACAGGTCTATAGCCGCATTGAAAAGGATGAGAGGTTGGAAGGGTATAAATCAGCTTATTTTTCTTCTCCTCTTCTGAATTCTTTGCTTTTCACACTCTTTTCGTATCGGTCTTCTATACTATGTCCAGTCGCAAATGCCCCTGGATATGGTTGCTATGTCAGTTGTTAGTGCAGACGTGGTCGGTTGGCTAGCTGCATGAAAGATTAAGGGAATGCTTAGCAGGCACCCACCCTGGCTTATCCAGCACCCCCTTTTGTGGCTCACTGTGGCTCGACATCTCT